>CM062390.1:2201505-2592281 GCA_031304145.1 Cardiospermum halicacabum | reverse complement strand
GACCAAATCCTATCAATCAATTGTTGTCGCGTAATGTTTACATCGAAAACCTCAGCCCTGAGTTTCCCACCACTGTATGCAATACAATTTCACTCTGCGTCGTAGAATAGAATATCTCTTACATAATTCATCTGCAAAAATTAATTCAACTTGTACGATAACAAGATATCATCATCAGTTCATGAATCTGTGATCGCTATTCACAAACTGTGAATGTTATTCATTGACTGCGAATACAGCTCACACATGTGCACATTATCAGTTCACAGTCTGTGAACAAATAACACTGTGAACAATAATGCAGTCCATCAGTTTGCAGACTGTATTATTTGTTCACAGTGTTATCTGTTCACAGACAGTGAATAAGTATCATAGATATAAACTACTTAAATTCACAGATTGTGAGCAAGGGTCACAGTCTGTGAATCCAGAAACCAAATGAATAACCATTGCAATAAATATTCCAATCAACATAAAAAAAAAAAATCGATAAAAATATATTTCAATAGCAACAGGTCATCAAAAACTAATATTTGAATATAACAACAATGTTTGAATATAACAGTAGTGTCAATATAATCGTATAACAGCAGTAGCAGCACAACACCAGATGAATAACATATAGAATCACTAATAACAAAAGTTCAGCATCAACATATAGAATCACCAATAAAGAATCACTAATAACAACAGATAACAGCAACAACAACTCATTAATAACAAAATTCAGCAGCAGCAACTCATCAAGACCAAATATTTCAATATAAAAGCAACAACATCGCACAATTATGTATACTATAAATCCAAAATACATCCAATTGATTACAATAAGCTTACCTTTGATGTTATCAAAACACAAGCGCTCCACGACCTAAACCTAACAGCAGACTACAATGACCAAGACCTTAAGATTCCTCATGCCCGAGCAGCAGAAGTAGTAGGATTTCCCAAATACCTCCACACCAATAGACGATTTCAGCAGCAAAACGCAGATTGACGACTTCGGCATCAAATCCCTAAACTTAAATCGCAATTGGAGAGGATTCTTCGATGAAGATGGAGAATTTCGTTTCGGAGGAGAAGAAGATGAAGACTTTCGCTAATAACAATGAAGAAGATGGGAGATTGATTAGGTTTATATTGGAGAAGAAAAATGAAACAATTGAGAGAAGAAGAATATCGAATTTTTTGTGAATATAGATCTGTTGAAACACAACAAAGCGGTCCAAACTCCCCAACCGGTTGAAGGGTATTTTGGAGATCATTAATTTTATTTGTTTTAAAATAAATTCAAAATATATTTATTTTATTTTTTATATTGAAAAGGGTAGTATGAGAAGTTAGACCTATAGGATGAAAACAAATTTTTAAAAAGTCTAAATTTGTATAATTTTTAAAATGAGCCTATAATTATACTTTAAACTTTTAGTGGCCTATCAATCTAAATGACCCATTATAATTTTATCACCTTGATTTAGTTTGTTTTGTTCCATGTATAATAATGGGAATCAATTTCGAGAAGATGTGATTAATAGGGTGTTTGTGCTGGTTAGCATAAAGTCAGAGTTAATTATACTTACAGCCAAATGCTTAAATAGCACTGTATAATAATAATAATAATAATAATAATATTATTATTATTATTATTATTATTATTATAATTTTTAAAAAATAGCGTGTGAGAAAATAATATAGTTTTGTTGTGATATATTATTTATGAAAATATATTTTCTAGTTTCATTGAAATGTACAATTTTTTTTTTTTAGGGCTTGAAAATTTTTAGATAAAAATAATTACCTATTAACTGTTTTCTAATTGAAGTTTAAATTTTTTGAATTTCAATTAAATGTCTGTTCAAATACAACTATTTATAATTTCACAATCTTGTCTAACTTTTAAATTTAAATCCCAAATATTTTACGTTTTCTTTTTTTATTGGTTCTGAACTTTAACTGAACTATTACTATATTTCAAGCTCTCTACATCAGGAATAATGAGGGGACGATGGTGAAGGGAGGATGAAATTTTATTGACAAAATTTTGTAAGCAGAGGATGATGGTGGGTTTTCAAACCCTATTTTTGCAATTTAGTTTTTATTTAGTGATTACCAAACATTTATTTGGAGGAAAATTCATTTTGTTGGGGTATTTACATAATTGTCTGTAAAAACAATTCTAAAAATGAAAAATTTTTCTAATTTGTGATAGTGTTTACATATGAGAGTGTGTATTTGAATTGTATATGAGTATGTATTTAATTTTGAATGTGGCGGTACTGGTGATTGATGAACCCCACTTGGGATTTGCAAGTATTGATAAAAGTTTTGGTTTATGTCAACATGGAAAAATATTTTAAAAAAAAACATGGATTCTTACATTTTATATAAGTTCCATCATAATATTTATACTAAATTTTTAGATAAAAATTTTGGTGGAAAAATTTTGGATAATGTTATTTTTAATTTTTTAGTATTATATGTCTTGTATTGAATGGTTTGTGAGATGCATTTATATATTTTGGTGGAAAAATATATTTATATATATTTATACGTGGAAAATTTTGGAAATTGACAGTGATTCCTATAAAGGTGATTGGAATTTTTAAAAAATTTTTTTTTTTAACAAAGTTCTCGCATGATTCTTGAAGTAGTTAATTACTTACGCTTATGATTGATATGTATATATTTGTGCATGAGTAGACATGTCAATTTTGTATATGTCTGATGAAGTGATATCCAATCCTTTGTATATAAATTGTCGTGGTAGTTTCTTCCACCAATTGTGAACTAGGTCTTGACCATGGTAAGTACTATTATCTCCTTTTATTTTTATATTCAAAAGAATTTTTTTAAGGAACTTTAAATATGTGGACATTTAAAAAAAAATAAAGACAGAATTTTCTCTCTCTATACTTTTTATTCCCCAGAATTTATTCCACCCCTTTTGGGGTGTTGAAAGTCAATTTTCTAGTTTGAAAAGTGAGCCTCAATTGGCATGAGTAGAAAATAGAAGATTTGGATTTAAGACTCATCTCGCCAGTTAAAACCCAAGTCAAATTTTAGAACATCTCTATTGTAATTGGGCTTGATCCGCAACTCTTATCGGTCCAATAGATTCTTTAATTCATTACAAACTCACACGTCATCACCCACCATCGCTCTTTAGTTCTTCTTCTTCTTCTATTCATTTTCGTGTTTACTAATTGCTATTACTCCTTGTTTCTTCACATTTTTGCCTATTCTCCCTTCGCTATGTTTTAATTTCTTCTTATATGCTTATTGTTATTTTTGTTTCACTGTTGTTTTACCTATATTATTTTTTTGCACCGTCATACATGAAAAGCTCCGAGCTTTTTGGTTTATATTGTGATTTTTGTTTAAGTCCTTTATGAAATTTTATTATGCTCTTACTTTACTTTTTGTGTTGGGATGCCTTGAATCACAAGAAATTCCTAATTACTTGGATTATAAGGATTCCTATTTTGGAAGGATTCCCTTTAGGAAGGATTTCCTATTTTGAGTTTAGATCTATTTCCTTATTGTTATAATCCTTATTTGGAAAAGGATTTGGTTTTCCTAATTATGATGATCTGGTATTTCCTATATAGAGGAAATAAATTAGGAAAGTATATTTGGTGATCACTATAAATAGAGCTGTCTCATGAAGAAGTAATCATCCCATTCCAACCCTCTGGGTGGTGATCAAGGATTGGGGGTCATAACCCCAATCATCAAGAGTTGGCGCCTCTACTACCTTCTAGGTATCCGAAAGATGTCTGACATAGATAGCACCATTGTTGGTATAATGGATGGTTGGAGAAGACGTTCTATCTCTGGCAGTTTAAGGCATCTCGTCAGGTTTGGTTATTCCTTCGGTACAATTGGTTAATTAGGCTATTGCTAGTCTAGGTAGAGTGCATGATAGCATTGGAGAGAGAGTGTAGTCTGAAAGACTTGTAATCCTTATTTCTCAATAGTTAAGTTGCTATCTTGGTGGAGTAGTCTGAAAGACTTGTAATCCTTATTTCTCAATAGTTAAGCTTTACGAAGTTCATTTTGTTGTTCAGGAAAGTTTGGAGCAAGGTAAAAATGCTTTCTCTTATTATTTTTTTTAATTTTTTTTTCATTTCCGAAAATGAATGTTAAGTGTTTGTTCATAATGCTTATAATGGGTTTCTAGGGTATTTTTACAATTAAATATTGTATTTTTATTCTTCCAATTAAGTCTGAAATTGTTGGACCCTAATGTGTCTCTTCTAGTGTTCCCATGGATTTAGTAAAAATTGGTTCTTGATGGGTTACTTAGTCTTGTGTTGATTGTTACCTTTAATTGGTTCGATAGGAAACCAACAGGGGAGGTCTTGAAGAGAAGGAGACCTTACTTGGAAGTTAAGGCACGTGGTTCGTAATCTTCATTTTATACCCTCTAATAGGTGTTTGACTGTTATTGTTTGTTCTAAAATAGGTAAAAATACATTAGAACTGTTAGTAGGTTCATTGATTGTCTCATATAGCTAACTGACGTTAAATGATGTAAAATGACTTCTCATATAGCTAATTGACGTTAAATGATGTAAAATGGCTTGAATTGCGATAAGTGTGATGTATATTAATTGCTTAGTTATTGACTTGGTAATTGATGGATGATATGAATTTTGATGTTTTAGAACTTGGTCAATGTGCATATGTGGATATCTTGAAACTATCTTGAATATTGATGCTATATGATGTTATGTACACTACACATGTTGATATTGTTGTGATTGTGATCATGACTTAGATAAATGGCTATACGAATGCTAAGAATGACATGCTATGGATGATATTATGAATATTGTGATTATTCGATGAACTGTGATTGAAAGATGGAACTTATTGAAATATAATGTCATTATGATGGTAAATACATGTTAAATGAGTAAAGGGTGAAATTTTGCTTGCTCGGTGGCCTATATGTACAGTGGCGGAGTCAGAATCCAATACAAGTGGGTTCACTAAAAAAATTACGTTTTATATTTTATTAATAATTTTTCATACATATAAATTTTAAATACAAATTCAATTTTTTTTTCAAAAAAGCTGTTGTGTCAAACGACACCACTGCGTCTCATGCCACTGTATATGTATAATCGGTCATGCTTGATGATTAATAGTGAATATACTTATTAGTGTCATAAAAAGAAGCTTGAATGATTAAATGACCTACTTGATTGAATAATATTGTTGCCCTTGAGAAAAGGGGCTTGAATTGATCATTGATGAATAAAAATTCGATGATAGAATTTGGTAATGAACTAATGCCATATAAGCTTACCTAAAATCTATAAAGTATGGCATGCCCAGAGAATTAAAAGTACTTCGACCCATTAAGATATAATGGTTATGTGGGTGTGGGTAGTCCACTTACAGGGTGATGGCTCCAGCTTGTGCAGATGAGTTTATCCAGTTTGAGATGACGATCTACTATGGCTTCGAAACACCCTTACAGTGTTAGGAGGTCCAGCTTGAAATTTCGATTCAATTATGGACTTGTCTGACTTGAGACTATCGGTCCATATGAATCCTTTTTCATAAATCTAAAGTTGGATATGTACATTGTTAATAAAATTATCTTACGCAAAGTGCGAGAATATTAAATAGTACTATAGAAAATAAGAGTAACAATTTCGACTTTCTTTTCCACTATTCGAATTGCTATTGAAATTACTCCTCTTACCTCTGATCTTAGGATCCCCAGAGTTATATTTTCTAAGATATTTTCTAAGATCTCTCCAATGGTAGATCTATATCAATTATCCATTATAACACTCATTATTGACTTTATTTTATTATTTATTTATTTATTATTTTAATATATAATTAAAATATATAGTTAACCAAATTTCAAATAACTCTTATTAATTTCTTTCAATATTCCCTATATAATTAAGAGTATGATGAACAATTTTGGCACTGCATACATGGTATGGATATAAACTTCCGTTTATTTTTTTAACTTAAAATTTAATGGCACTTAAATTAAATGCTAAAAGTTTTAAAGATTCCATCAATTTATTTTTCAATATTTTATTTAACTTAAAATAAGTGATATTTTATAATTTGACCATTTTATCCCTACAACATATCTATATATTATAAATGAGAAACTTTGACCGCTGACGTGACGCGCTTATATATCAGTATTACGTTGAAAAACCACTAAAATGGATACTTTTGAATTTGGATGGTATTTTGCAAATAAAAGGGTTACATGTGACATTACATTTATTTCAATCTCCACCACTGCATGTACTTATTTACACCTTTAAGATATATTAATATGCTATGCATTAAGTTATATGTATCCATGTACACACATTAATACTTTTAGTTTTCTAAAATTTCTAATACGTTACTAATAATTCATTACTATAAAAAGCTACTTTTCAAGGTATTCTTTTCATTTCATAGTCTTCTTCCTGGATTCATTTTTGAATTTCTTTGTCGTCTTCTTCGATTCCTCCCACGAATCGAGGTACATGTTTCATCCAAATTTCTTTATTTTACTATTTTGTTTATCGTACTTTTTCTTTTATAATTTTTTCCTGTTATGCACATATTTATTTATCTTTAAACTTTAAAAGTTTATTTGATATTTTTGCTTTCAGATATTTCTCTTATGCATTTCCAATGTTCAAACAGTAAGATTTAAATTTCAATGTATTTTCTTGTATTATTTTATGTTTTGGGTTATTTCTCTTTTTTTTTTTAATTAAACATTTGTGTGAAGTGCAGAACCAGTATAATCTGTTTGATACTATTCTTTTTTAACACTCCAAATATAAAAATGGTAAGAATTATTTCCTAAAGAAATTACTATTTATTTATTTATATTTATTTCCTAAAAAAAACTTTTTAATTTATGATAATTTCTTTCTCTTTTTTTATGAGGTCACATTTGTTTCACTTCGAGGACGATGAGATGAGAAGATGGATAATGAAGACTAAGAATTAATTAGGCCAACAATTAAAGATTTTTTAAAGGGTGATTTGCACTTTTAAGCTTTTTATTAAAAAAATTATATTTTTAGACCAATATTAAAATTTTTACAAAACTAAACTTAAATTTTTAATTTTTTTTCAAAAATAGACCAAAATGACCATCTTACCCTTCGATATTAAAAAAAATATACACAACAGTTTCCCGGTATTACATACCGGGAAATAGGCAAACTTGAAATTTCGTTTCCCGGTGTGTAATATCGGGAAGTAAAAAATCATTTCCTGGTATTACACACCAGGAAACAGGCAAAAATCAAAGTCAGTTTCCTGGTATTACACACCGGGAAGCTGATAAAATTTTGCCTGATTCCAGGTAGTACATACCGGAAGCTCATTTTTTGCAAATTTTTTTAAAAAAGTTTATTTTTGTAATTTTTTTTTTTTTATAAAAAAGTTTAAAAGTGAAAAAATTTTAGGGTTGGTCTAAAACTAAAATAAAAAAGTTGATAAGGTCTAATTTTGCGAATTTTCAATTGTGAAAGTTATTGGAATTTGTTGCTTCCATTATTATTTTATAATAAAATTACTTTATTTATTTTTTATTAGTCAATGAAAATAATAAAAAAATTATAATAATGTATTTAGAAAATAATAATTTTATAATAATTTGAATCTAAATTATAATTTAATATCTAATTATATATCTATTTTTCTTTTACACACAAATCTTTCTTAGGGTAATTTTTGTGTAGTAATATTTATTTCCAGAATTACAAAATCTTTAATTAAATTTAATTTACTGATTCGGTAAATCAATGCTCAAAATTATATTTGATTGGTTCAAAAATTAAAAAAAAATTCATATTAAACTAGATTTATTTAGTTTTATTTCTATTATATATATATTGGAAATTTATAAATTAATATATCCATTTTAATTTCATAAAATTTGAAATTTTACTATTATTATTATAACTTCCAAATCAACATAGGATAAGGTACACATTTATATTGAATAAATGTTAATCAAGTCAACATTTAATAATAATTTTTCTTTTAATTTTATTTGACATCTTTTCAAATTCAACTTATTGAGAAATTTATAACAGACTAACAATAATATTTTTGAGATATTTTATAGGAATGCTCAATATTCCTAAAAACATTTACCTATTGACATTAAAAAATAATACTTAGAAATGATAAAGGTTTTGAATTGAATATTTTTTGGAATCATTTACATATTTTAATTTATAGTTAATAGTGATTTTTCATTTTCCATGTATATATGGAAACCTACAAAATTATTAAAATTTAATATTTTTTAAATGTATTTACAATTTAATTAATCTTCACGGTCATGATTATAAATATTGAATTTATTACTTTATATAATAATAATAATAATAATAATAATAATAAAATAACAAATACTAATAATAATATTCCTAATTAAATACATAGGCTCATTTGGCTCACTGTAATAGATAGAAATATGATAGTATAAAGAACTGAATAAGGATAATTAGACGGATAAGAGAATGTGAAACACTCGCTTTAATTTATTTATAATAAATGATAATAAATAAAAATTTAAAAAGTGATAAAAAAAAAGTTAAAAAATTTGAAAATATTTTAATTAATGTTTTAATTAATTGATATTAAAAGGATAAATAACTTGATTATGTATTTAATTAGTTTGAATAAATAAAATTAATTTATAAAATAAATATTATTATTAAATGTGTAATGAAAATGTCAAATTAATTGATTATAACATTTCTAAAACTTTTGAATAATATTGTGATTTGAATAATTAATTATATGCTTTATACTAATGAATAATTTATTAAAATTATAACAGTAGATTAGTTGATCAAATCAGAAAATTATAACACATATATTTGAAATTTGAAATTATATAATAAAAATATTGATAAGCTCTAATATAAAATGATAAATTTAAATTATAATTAACATTTTGAAAATAAGTATGTAATCGTTCAAAACACATAGTTTACATAATAGTATATATTTATTACTTAATCTCATCACATTCTCATTTTCTATTTAGTTTTTATTTTTTGTTTATTCAATTATCCACTTAGGTGGTTTAGAGTCCAAAATAGAGAAATAGCAAGATTTTTCGGGTTCTCTAAACTTTATTACTAAAAATTATATATCTAATTATTATACTCCATAACTTAATTGCTTTATTTTTAATAAAATAAATTAAAAATACCATGAATATTATAAATCATATTAATTAATTTAAAACTTTTCTATAATATACACACAAGTTTGTTTTTCCATCTTATATTTATTTATTTATACATAATTAAAAAAATATAGGGTAACGAATACTCAAAATATTTATTTTTCATAATTAAAATAAAAGGAAAAATAAAAGAAAAATATAACACCAGAAGGAAAAATTATTTTATCCAACAAAATTTAATACTTAATTTTTTTCCCCTCAAAGTGGAGCAATGAATAACATATAATTGTTGTCTAAAATAGAGTAACGAATTATAATCTGTCATTGAAATCAACTTTATGAGGGGTCCAATTTCTACGGTTTTCATTTGATGATATTTTTAACATTTATTTTAGAGAAAAGTTGGCACTTGATATTAAATTTCACTTGATTAAAATGGTGCTCAATCACCTCGAATTTATATATATATATATATATGTGGTACTGAACTAAAAATTAAAATCAAATCAAATACTTCATCTTAAGTATGAGTAGTTATTTAACATGAAATTATATATTATATCTAATTATGTTATATATAAAACTTGACGTAAATTTCTATTCCAATATATAAAAATATTTAAAATAATTTTTTTTTTTCACAAAAACAAACAAACACAGCGCAAAGCGCGGGCTATCACCTAATTTTATTATATTTTGATTAGAAATGATAGTTTTTAAAATTTTATTTTTTAAAATATAAAATATTTATGGATATTTTTATAATTTAAAACTTAAAAGTAAAAATATATAATAAAAATATATATTCTACAACATTTTTTTTATTTTACTAATAGTAATCTATTAAGATATTTCTAGTGATTTTTTTTTTTTCATTTGATAACCCACTAAAATAAGTAACCATGTCGTCAATTTACAATTTCGTCCATTTATACATTATTATTATTTTTTTAAAAAATGTATTTTATAATTTTATTTATTATTTTTAATACATAAATACATATTATTAAAATCCATATAAATATTTATCTTTTTTATTATTTTTATCTTTGTGAACTTAAATAAAATAAATATAAATAGTAAAAATCAGTTATGAAATATAAATTGTTATTTTCTTAATTAAAATAAATAATTTATGATATTTTAGTATATATATAAAGGTATGAATATTTAATGTTGATGAAAATTCAAAATCATGCATTTATTATGTGCATTAAAATTTATAATCACATGTATATATAAATGGTAATAATGAAGTAGCATTTAATTATCATCAAATTTATTATTTTTATTTATTATTTGCTTTCAAATGTGTAATATAAATTTTATTATTTTATTAAAAATTACAATCATAAACATATTTAAATAAACATATTTAAAAAAATATAAGAAAGCACGATCAGCAAGGACATACATTCTAGAAATTTTTTATAAAAATAAAAAATAAAAATTGTTCTAATCATTCGCTACAAATTACTTAATTTTATATATTTTTTCGAAAAAATCAAATAATTTTAAATTAATAAATTTAAAATATTAAATTATATACAAATTTAAGTCCCCGAAAAAACTAAACACCCTAAATCTAACCATATTCCCTTCACAAAAGTTTAAAAATAAAAAATTTATCCCGTCACGCACTTAATCACAACAATTATCAGTATTTCCACCGTTCTCCTCTTACTTTATTTTAGTCTTATCTCAATTCATAATAATAATAACCGGTGATATGAAATTTAAAAATAAAAATAAAAATTAAAAACTATACATTAAATTGAATTAGATATTTTATTTTTTATACAATTATTACTCCAATAGCCCATCTATATGAGAAGAAATATATACTATTTAGGTGTTTTGTAGTGATAGATAGAGGGAGAGGAACGGATATGAAACACATACTGTAGCATTTTCCATATCTTGATTGTGACAACTGTACTCACAAATGTATTACAATGAAATATAGAATCTATTATTGAGGGATCAAATCATCATCCTTATTCGCCAAATATTTAAACAAACGTTTTTCTAATTTTTAAAATAACAAATATTGTTATATTTAATTAGGAAAAAATATTAGTTGATAAATATAATTATTTTTAAACAATTATTAGAAAATTTCATGAATAAGTAGCTTTAAGTAAAAGATATTTATGGGGATAGAAAAAAAATATTTAAGTAATTTTATTTTCACATATTAAATAAGTTGTGCATCAAAATTGAATTTGAGATCCAGCAGATATTTTTCTTCCATTCGGAGGACATACACAATGACC
Source organism: Cardiospermum halicacabum (assembly GCA_031304145.1). Classification (NCBI taxonomy): domain Eukaryota; kingdom Viridiplantae; phylum Streptophyta; class Magnoliopsida; order Sapindales; family Sapindaceae; genus Cardiospermum; species Cardiospermum halicacabum. The sequence goes on along the minus strand of CM062390.1, from coordinate 2,580,806 downwards.
ATTTATGGGAAGTACTCCAACACATTTCTGAGGAGGGGGGCAATCTTCTTGCTTGGTGCAATTAGTGCTTATACAAGCTGCGCTTCCAGTACGCATCTCTGTCAACAAAAATCCCTAATTAAAAAATAATTCTTTTCCAACGAAAACTGAAATTTAGTAATGTGTTTCTGCTATTTCTTTCTCATCTTAACAAAATAATAATAGTAATATGTATGGCAATTAAGATGGAAAATAAAATTAATTAAATAATAAAAAAATATATTAAAAAAAAGAGCAAAAAACCCTTTACCTGCGGTAAAAACGAAGAACACTATTAAAAAAACTAGCTTGTATGAAACCTTCTCCATCTCACCAATGAATATATAAATATGTTCTTTCTAAGATGGAGGTTTAGCATATACACATTCCATTAATATTTATAGTTCTTCAGAAAAGTTAATAACAATCCGATATTTACCGATTTCAAATCCTTTTAAATCTAGAAATATTAAATACAATTTGATGATTTTCATCATTTATGGCTACCTATTAAAATTTATCTTTAATATATTTTTATTAATTTTTTAATTTATTTTAAATAATAAAAAAAAATTGTATTGGTAAAAAAATATTGTACCTCTTTAATTTTTAAACGACTATTACACATATACTCTAAATTTGAAAGTATAAATTATTTTATAAATAAAAAAAAATTATATTTTAATTTAATCAAATAAATTTTAAAACTACATTTATTTCTACATACATATACATATTCTCTTTATATATATATATATATATATATATACCAACATAATAGATTAGAATTTTCACTTGATGTAAAATAATTTCATAATATTTTTAAACTTTTATTTAAGAAAAAAAATTAGATAAATATAGCAGTTACAGTTATTCAGCAGAATTGTCATATTATTTCCCCCAAATGAATTAATGCATTACGAAGTTCAAAATGTGCTTCTTTATTTCTTACATGTCTATGTCGAGTAAGAAATTGTTGAATTCGATCGGTATGGCTAGTACGAACTCAACATCAGAAGTTGATGGTTCTCCTAAATCAACGATATTTGCATTTAAATCATATTACTTCTCAATAATCATATTATCAATATGATGCATGTAGTCATTATATCATGCAAAAACTCATGTACTCCACATCCATGTGGGTCTTTTGACTATGGCGAACTGTGACTGAAGAACACCAAATGCACGTTCAACATCATTCCTACACGCCTCTTGTTTCGTTGCAAATAACCTTCTTTTGGGACCTCGAGATTCGTGAATAGTTTGTACAAGAGTTGACCATTTAGAATATATACCATCAGTTAAATAATAACTAGTATTATACTCTTTACCTTGGATTATGTAGCGAGCTTCTGGAGCCACTCCTATAGCAAGATTTGCAAATAAGTTAGATTACTCCAACACATTAATGTCATTGTTGGAGCATGGCAACCCAAAATAAGCATGACATATCCAAATATCATAATTAGCTATAGCTTCAAGAATAATAGTTGGAGACCCACTATGACCAGTAGATTGCCTTGCCCAGGCAGTTGGGCAATTTTTCCATTGTCAACGCATACAATCAAGACTTCCTAACATTCCTGAAAATCCACGACTCTCACCTATTTTAAGCAATCTTGCAACATCATTAACATTATGTGATCTTAGATACTCATCGCCAAATACCTCCACAATAGCTCGACAAAATCTTTTCATACTTTCAATAACTATGAATTCTCCGATTTTAATATACTCATCTGTTGAGTCGGCTGGAACTCCATATGCTAACATCCGAAAAACAACTGTAATCTTCTGTAAAGTAGATAACCCAAGCATGCCAAGACCATCAACTCGTTGTTGGAAATAATGGTCATGATTTTTTTACTGCATTAACAATATGAAGAAATAAATCTTTACTCATACGATATCGTCTAAGAAACATCGACTAGTTGTATCGAGGGTTCTCTAACAAGTAATCATTTCACAAATTACGATCAGATTCTTCTGATCATGATTTATCACTCTATGACCAGGAATCGAGCTCTATGGGATGGTCTGTTATTGACTACTTGATTGAAGTAATGATTCATAAGAATGTTGTTGTTTGTAAATAGAGTACTTAAGTGGGCTTATTGTGAAAGAAGCAATTGGTCCTGCTCCCTAACAATTGAAGTGAAACCAATCACATCTTCTGAATTCGAGGATGAAGAGGAAGAATATTCATTATACTATAAAAGAGTTAACACAAATTGTTATAATAATAAAGATCGTATATCCCCTTATATAGACAAGAGTTGCATTATAAATTGTACAACACTTTTTTGCAACTTGACAAAAAACAACTAACAACTTGACAATATACAACTACCAACTAGCAATGAGAATTAATTTCAATACAAGACAACAATTATATAACTCGACAAATTGTAAATATAACTTATACAGACACATGCAAATATTCATGATGCATATTATATAACTTCTGAATAAATGATACTAATTTGAAAAAAAAAGTCACATGCACAAGTTATAAACACAAGCATGCTCTTCAAACACAAGTGGAATAACATGTATCAAACTCAGAGTATGGTCAAATAAGAGTGTAGTAAGTTAATTATATGGTCACATGCATCAACTCAAAGTGTGGTCAAATTATACACATATGCAAATTGAATTGTATGGTCTTTTCAAGTGTAGTAGGTTCTAGCAACTCCACCAACATGATTATATAACTTACACAGATACATGCTTGCATGAATGATCGCATAAACTTGATTTTATAACTTATACAAACACTACTACATATATTGATAATTTTACAACTTATGCATGTGTAGTCAAATCGAGTGCAATATAAGTTATAGCTGGATGGATTATCTTATCAACAACTTGAATTGGTTTTTCAATAAGTGTGGCAGTGTACTTGATTGATATTTGACAATAGCATAAACAATTGTAAAAAATTTTCTATAAATTGAGACGATAGCAAATCGTCTACATATAACTCTCTTATTTTATCAACTTATCACGTGGTAAAAAAATGTCTTCACATTTGAATCAGTTTAAAAGCGCCGAATATTCAATCCCAGAAGATATAACTTTATGTCAGTCATATTTACACATATCACAAAATCCAATCGTTGGGATAAACAAGTCTAGTGAAACTTTTTGGTCTCGCATCGAGATCGAATACCACAACTAAAGCATTGATGACAGAAGATGGTAAATATAAGAATGGTTTTAAATTTGATCACGTGTGGTTCATTCTTAAGGATATGAAAAATATTATGATCATACTCCAACTTCAAGAAAGCGAATTAATCGCTTTGAATCATGTCAATCAGTTGGTGGTGTTAAATATTTCATTAGGTATGTCATCATTTTCAGTTGACTTGAAATGAAGATTTTGAAACCTAAAAGCAAATTAATTACACTAAACTTCATGGAGAAGATTCTTTAAAAAAAAGAATAATAGAAGATAATGAGATAATAGCACTTATCGAAAATTTCTCAGAACAAGTAGGATATATATTTCAATAAATAGATTTGATATATTCATGGTGTATAAATCATTTTGAATAATGAATCTATTTGATAGGAGGAAGTTTTATTTTTATATAAGGCCTAAAGTCATATCATCGTATAATGAAATAAATGTGTACAAGAGGTAAGTATGATTATCTTTTATGCATGTAATTGACATACTATTTATGAGAGATGATGTACCTAGACGCTTCTAGGTACGAAAATTAAAGGCATATGGCTTAATGAATCTAAATGGATTAACATACTATATACTAAATGCTTATAAGATAACTAAGTCTATAGTATTGTTATATTTGATAAAAATATATTTTGTAATTTAATTGTAGAACCCTAGTCTCATCATCAATCCAAACATGTACTTAAGAAGTATTATTGATATGAAAATTTATTAAAAATAAAATGTAAAGATAGATAGCATCTCTATGGATCATAATATAGTTGATTATTAACTAAACTTTTGTCATAGAAGAAACATGATAATCCGGTTCATTCTAATGGTGCTTTAGTGTATGTGGAAAATTGTCAATGATGTGTCCTAAATTCAATTATTTAGTATTATCTTATTCATTATAAAAAAAATAAAAATAAAAATTGAAGGCGTTTTTATACTTCAGTTTTATTTACTCGATATACATAACAGTGTAGTAAAATCCCTAATATAAATTAGGGTGGGAAGGAAATCATAAAATGTTCATGATCATGAGATTTCTATCATATATAATTGTGTTTATATTTAAATATCCGTAGTCAAAGTACTAGTGAGACGGGATATCATTAATGATGTAAGGCTAGCACGTGTTATACTTATTAACGAGATTAAACAATAGTTCTTATTAAGCTGTAGATACATGTGATATCTAAGTAAACATGCGGATGCTTATTTGAAATAATTTAATCGGATGGCCAGTAATGAGATCATACATGGAAAATTAATCTAAATACCAGTGTTTAATCTCATTATAGCAGTGAATGTAAATATACTTACACTTGATGTCTCAAAAGTATTCTAAGTATCGAGTCCTCTATTTTGAGGTCATTCTTTATAGACTCAAAGAATTTACTTGTAGGGTGATAATCGGGCGCAACAAATACTACTTGAAGATAGTTGAGTGACCAATAAAGAATTCGTCAAGATGGGTGTATTAATGAAATTAGTTTTGTTGATAACTCTGTAGAGTAGAGACGGAGCCAGAAAATATAGGTGATGGGGCCGAATAAGACTCTAATAGTAATTTATGGGGTGCGGGGCAGCGCCCCGCAGTACGGTAAATTATATTAATAAAATTTTAAAATATTATTTCAAATATTATAGTTTTATTATAAAGTATATTTTTATAATTTATTATAAATTATTAAATTTATTTTAATTTAAAATTTTATGTTTAGCATTACTATTATTATTAAAGAAAATATAGTATTTGAAGTTTAAATAACGATTTTCCTACTAAAAACTATTGATGAATTTATTTATGATGGATATTCCTAATAAATTTAGTGATATAAAAAATTAGTTGAAAATAATGATAAATAATTATTTATAACTTATTGTAATTATATTTGCATATATTATAAACTTTTAATATTTTCTAAGTTTATAAATTTTTATTATTAATATTTTATAATTATAGAAAAAAAATTATATATTAAAAATGAAAAATAATAAATATTATATAAGCAATGAGAATAAAATAAATAAATATTATAATTAAATGAAAAATGAAAAAATGTAATTATATTTGCATATATTATAAACTTTCAGTATTTTCTAAGTTTATAAATTTTTATTATTAATATTTTATAATTATAGAAAAAAATTATATATTAAAAATTGAAATAAGAATAAATGTTACATAAGCAAGGAGAATAAAAAAAGGAATAATGAAAAAAATGTGGTTATGAAGAAGTGAACCCGTGACTTAATTGGTTTTCCCTGCAAGATGTAACCATCAAGCCAGTCCTATTTAATAGGACATAATTTTAACAACATATATATAAAGAATTTGTGAGGCTTAGGGGGGGCCATGGCACCCACAGGCCCCCCCTACCTCCGTCACTGCTGTAGAGTAAACAAATTATCTAATACCAGAAATAAAGAATTTGGTGTCATAAACACATTGTTTTGCTAACGGAGTTGATAATATTCGAAATAATTGAATAATGTGAATTTTGATTTAAATAATAAGAATTAATTGATTGGAGAATAATTAATTCGAATTATAATATCAGTATATTCTGATATCTAATGAGTTACACAATATAAATATAATAAAATAGTCATCGAATATGATTCGATTTGATAATATAACATGTTATGGAGATTGAAATGAAAAAAAAGAAATATTTTTTTAATTGAATTAAAAAAATAATAATTGAATTGAAATTTAAATTATAATTGAATAAATATTGGGTTGAAATTTTAATTAGGAGTCCATCTGAAAAATAATCTACATAAGATATGGATTTGATTAGTTTATTATGGGTTTGATGAAGATAGTATATCTGTGCTTTATTTGTGAGGTTATTTTTTAAATTATTTATTAAAGTTGGATATCTTTTATTTTAAAAAAAATTTTCAAAGGATCTTTACCTCTACAAATAAACCAAAACCACCACTCTTACATTTTAATAAATCGTTTTAATGTAGATATCTGAAATAGAACTTAGTAATAATAATAATAAAAAAAAATCTTTACTTCTAAAAATAAACCAAAACCACTCTAAATAAATAAATTTCATATACAAATCTCGCACCCCCTCTCCGGTTCACCAGCTCATCTCACGACGCTGTCTGACACGCATTTTCGTCACCAATAGTGCACCGAAATCGGAATCGTCTTCTCATATTGCTGCTCTTCTCCAACCTTCCTCGCCTATCCAGGCAAGTTTTCCTCTCACTCATTTTTCCCGCTTACGAAGCATTTGTGATTTTTTTTTTTAAATTTTTTCTTTTTTAATTTTTATTTCACAGGACTATTTTCGACAACTTGTATTAGACAGGAATTCGCATTATCAAGGTCGTCCCAACACGATGAATCAGGAAAAAGGTTTGGTTTTATTTTGTTTTTGGTGGCTTTTTTCTTATTGTTTGGTAGGATGTGATTTCGATTTGGATATGTCAGTGCAGGTGTGTATGCTGATGATGATTTTGAAGGAGAGGTTGTTTTGACAACCCGTTCTTTCCGGCTTGCAGCATTCTTCAAACAAGGTTTTTGTTTATTTGATTGATGATGGCATATTTGGTTTCTTATTCAGTTGTGGGTTTTTACAGGTTATGATTCTGTTTTGTTATGTATTTTATTTTTATTTTTTTTTCGTTTTGTTGACTCCATAGAACTCCAAATTTGGAGGAAACATATTTCAAAGAATTGGTGATTTTTAATGAAGCTTTCTTATCTCATATGGAAGAAAATTCCAACTTAGAGAGCTCGGTTAAAGTTGGACGAGTGTGCTTCTTCTAGCTAGACTAAAGATAACGTTTCTCTCCCTAAAGCGTTTGTCATTTCATTGATGAATGATAAATGGTGAACTGATGGTTTGCCTTCGCCTGTTTTGTGAGGATGCAAAAAAGCTTATTATTGTAGGTAAGGCAGTTTATAGTCTTGCACAATGGATCAAAATTTTAGTTTTGACCATTATGGCTCTCTTGCCAAAGATATTTTGAAATTACACTCTCATAATGTTTGGGAGACAACCGTTATTCAGGAGGAAGTTGGTTTCTTGCAAGTGTTTTCGGATTTGAAATTTTTTTTTCCAGAAATCCTAGCTATTACGTTATGTTTCTTCTTACTAAAAGGTAGTCACATGTTGCAGCAAATTATGTGCAGAAGCTGATTGGAACATGTCTAATTTTGTTCTTCCCACTTTAGAAAAATTGGAGAGTTTTCTACTGTAGCACTTTCAGTATTTAGCTAATGGTAAACTTCTAATACCTTGGTTCAGCATTTGCTGTTTGACATATATTAATCAATTGTATTTTCCTTTTTTTGTATTTTCCCTTTCTCAATTACCAGGAACCAATGATTTATTTCTTCTTACTGCTGAGGTAGGTTCTATTCTGCTTATTTTTTGTCTTTAACGCATATTGTGTTATGAACATGTTACAGTGGTTCTTTTTCTTTATTCTGTTTCAAAACTAACATTACGCTTGATTAATATTAGAAAGATTGCATTCAACCTATCTGTTTCCCTATGTCTGATCATTTTATTTCATCTCCAGCATTTATCTAGATAGCAGTAGAAGGTGCCACGGGGTGGAACCACAGAAATAGTATTTAGCTTTGTAAATATTCGACTTACTGTATGAAACTTTTTTAATATGGTAGTGAATAACAAACTTGTTTTTCTGTGATAGAAACTACCTATCAATAGCAAATAGCATTTGGGCTTTTATTTATTGTTGCTTATTCTATTGTGTTGGTGTCTTCTTTATTAGACTGTCATTCTATCTCACTTTATTTTTAAATTATTTTTCGAATATGCAATCTAGTAAGCTAGTGTATAAACTAGTTGAATGTGGACATGAAACATTTTCACATTCATATCATAACATAGTCTATTGTTTTACAACCATTTAATTGAGAGCCAGACAGTGGTTATTGCAACCATTGTGCATACATGTAATTGTCCTAATTGCCTTTATCTTTCTCTGCGAATGACTGTTGGAACTACAATGCAATATTTTATGGATTATCCCCTTTGTTGGCCAATTATTATACAGTTTACCTCATGGCATCATGCCAGATAAGTAAAAACATATTCCTTGGCTTATTGTCTTAGGCAATCTGTTCAACTATGTTAAGATATAGAAGGCTAAAAGAAGATCATCTCCAACGACAAGAAAAATGCCCTACAGCTAAAGTTAATGCACTGGACTCCTGTGATCTCTTTTTACTCTTAGAAGAATGAAACCACAACCTTTGCACACAAGGTGGTTGCTTGTTTTTTATTTTTCTGCATATTGCGTCAGAGACAAGATACTTAACTTTTTTCGAGCTAATAACACTTGGAGTATAGGTTGGATGAGCTGGAAGTTGGAAGGAAACTAAGTCTTCAAACTCTTAGTGTATTGTAGAGTTGTTGAGCTTCACAAATAGCTCAATATCTATGCCATTATTGACTTTTTTTTTTCTTTTTTCAGTTAATAGTTTCTGTTCTATCACTGATTTTATGCAATTTCTCTTATTTCTAAAAAGGGATGGCTTCTGGACATGAGAAGGTATTGTAATAAATTTGAGGCTTTTACCATAATGTCTGCTTAGATGATGCTATTTCTGCTTTTTTTATGACAAATCTGTAGGCATGAAGAGTGCCACTATAATGTGATGGTCAAATATTGTTATTAAATTTTACTTCCCCCCAGGAATTCCAAATAATAACTTAAAGTTCAATTATATACAGAGATTTGGTCGTAGTATTTCCAGTGAAGAATTACTTTTTATGCATTGATGATCTTCCAGAAAGCAAAAAGGTTAGAATGTTCAAGCTATTATTTATAATTTCCAAATTCTGCATAAATAGATTGTTGGCAATGTTTCCTTCTGTATAGTCAAAAAGAAGCTGAGATGATTATTCTCAATGTCCTTGGTGATGGACTATTGAGTTTGTTGTGAAGGCAATTAAAAAAAAATAGTACTTCTTGAAGCTTTCAGCAGAAGCTTAGATCAGAGATGAAAAATTATTTGTGCGCTGACAGTTAAGACCAATCTTTCTTGTGTAATTTCGATATTCTTTTAGATCTTATTTGCTGTTTTTTTCCTCATAGCAGAAGCTAGTAGATTTCAGAGATGAAAAATTATTTGTGCGCTGACAGTTAAGACCAACAATGTTATTTTCTTCAGGACATGAGGTTCTAGTTCATACTTAGGTTGTATCGAAAAATTAAGGATTTTGAAATTGCAAGATTAGTAAAGCTAGATAATGTTGCAATATGTCAAACGAATTTGTTTATCAGTTTCCCATTAGTAAAATGATATAACTGTCCAGCAACTCAGTTCTTAGAGGCTGTTCAAATAGCTTCTTTCTAATACAGGGAGTTGCTCATTGTAAATTATAGGTTATATACTAAACAACTCGTGGATTTTGTGGCCTCAGTGTACTTTATTTGTTCTGATGGGAATGCTGTTGTATTTCACCGGAGTACTGTGGCAGTGGAGAGAGTTACCGCAAGTATTTGTATAAATGAGTGGTTCTGATGGGAGTCTTGTATACAGGTAGTGCTGAGTTGAATTTGGTTGGTTATTCAGAAGGTGTTTCTGCTGTTTTCTGAGTGGTTTTTGGTTTGAAACTTTCTAAGGTGATCTTTAAGTTGCAGAGGTTAGTAGCAATGCAACTGTGTTATGCTGCTGGTTTTTTGTAGGTGGATTTAATCTTCAACTGCTTCAGCTGGCCTGGATGTATAAAAAAGATGGATATCCATCTCTTGTTCTGTACTGTTTTCTCCTACATTGAATTTAGCCAATGTAGTGCATCTCTCATTTCTCAAACTTTTATTACAGCCTTTCATTCCTTCCAAAGTTGTATGAACCATTCCTGCTGTCCTAATGCAAAAGAGAGAAGGTATATGATGTGGATAAGGACTGATTATTCTCGTCAGTTTTTACGTTTAGGGTTCTTGTATTTGGCTGCTATTTGAATTTCTTGTCTGATTACGATTTTGTGAAATTGTTTAGTTTTGTATTCAGATACCTTTTGCCTGATGTCAGAATGCTTTCGATCCAATAAAAAGTTGAAAATTTCTCTCATATTTATTGCAAATTTCTGATATACTATTAGAATTTACATCTAATTATTCAATTTCGATCAGCGTCCAATCCTGACATCTCTTCTAGGATTTCTCCCCAAACCTTTCAACCCCGAACTACAAAAGGGCAGCCAAAATAAGGCAAATGACTGCCCCTGCCTTTTCCAGGATGTATTTATCATTCTGCACCCCACATTTTTGTGTCTGAGAACATCATGCGGTTCAGAACCTATTAAGACAAAAATCATGAGGTTTAGCATCTCCAGAATTATTTAATTCAATTAAATTCTGTCCAATTATGTGTAATTTAACTTACAGTTTGCAGTTTTCCATCCCATTTTCTGCTCTTCAAGATCGTGGATAAATATATAAATTTGATGTTGTTTTAAAATAAATAAATATAAAATACACTATTAATGTATTTAAATTTCCATTTACCTCCCAAAACTGTTGCGTACGTAGATTCGTGGATGAGAAGGCAAGAGATAGGTGGAAATATACCCTTCAAACAATTACAAGTAAGTTTCTTGTATCTTAATTAATAAATTAATTAATATAAAAAAAATCATCTTACAGAAGCATTGGTTGATTTAACATAATCGGTTGGATACAGGACGAAAGTAGCGCCATCCGCAAAATTGAAATCAATCACTGGGAATATATAAGGAAAACTGCATAAATAAATAAATTTTGTAATTAGATTTTAATAATAATATTAGAAGGGTAAGTAAAAAGAAATGAATGAAATGAATAAAATAAATAAAATCAAACCTGGAAATGTAGGTGAAGCAAATAGAATCAGAGGCGCCTATTTCGTTGCCTCCAGACCTGGAAACAACGTCCACTACCTGTATGCAGTATTATTATTATGTGATGATTTTAAAATATAATGAACATAAATATTTTCCATTTGAAATGTAGTAATTGAACACTCACTGCCTTGGCGAAGGAAGTATACACTCTACTGTGAAGGTATATTTAAGACGTTTGAGTGTCTATTACCGTTCCGCCGTCCACTGCAAAAGTGGATGGATTGATGGCCAGAGTTTTCCCATCCACTGAAATACTGGATAAGTTGACTTTATATCCAGAACTGCATGTTAAAGTGACAGATAGATATGATGACAATTAGTCGCACACCATATGTTAAGAACATACACCTACGATAGTGAAAATAATATAACTAGTCATTAATGCCACGTAGTTAATAATCTAAAAAACTCCAGACTAATGTGCAAGACAGAGACCAATCAAACTACAAGCAGATCCTATCTACAGAGCTATCACAAGGCCTATGATATAGATTAAATGCAGATGCAATATAGTTACAAAATATATAATGATGGCAATTAGAAAGCTGTACTAAAATGAAAACATTAGTTACCTGGTGGAAGCAATGATGGGTGTGTACATAAGATCCATAGGAGGATCTTCGCCGATGGCTAAGAATCCTCCTTGGCTGTTATTAGCTGATGGGAGGCAGAGGGAGAATACCTTCCTAACGACTTTCTGTGCAGCCAGCTGTGAGATGAAGGACAGATCACTGTCCCCCAGTCCCAACACCCCATCAAATATTCCTTGCTTTCCAAATACCATTTCACTTGAATTGCTGCACCTATTCCAATAAATATTATTATTAACTCAGTAGCCATACCATAAAATAAGTACTAATATAATGTAATGTAACTCACCCAAATATGATTCGGCTTGTCGTCGTGGAAACCCACCAAATATCAGATACGTAGAAGCCATCAGAATAATTCGAAAGTAGTGAAGCTGTGAAAGAACCTTTTGCATCGAAAAAGTTCAATGAAATCTTAGAAAATAAAAATAAAAAATTATTATAATTATACTATTTTATAATAATAATTATTATTTTTTTAAAAGAAGAGATAAAAATTTAGAATTAATTACAATCGAGCACTATGAAATTCGATGAAATTGCATTTAAAAATGAGTTTTGAAATTTTGGCGATCGGGAGCTTTTTAGAAATGTTGCTCACTCTCTCACGCCGTTAAAAAAGTGTTGTTCTGTTATTTTAGTTTAACTTCATTTTAAATTTTTATTTTCATCAATCATTCCACCCATTAACTACTACTTTCATAAGTGGGATTGAGAGAGTATGATTTATGATGACACATTGCATCGTCATCATTAATAAAATAGATTTTGTTCAATATTTTTTTATTTTATATTCGAATTGTTCTGAAATGAATAACGTTATGAATATATAATTATTATTTATTTAAATTAATATAGTTAAATACTTAACTTTCCTTATTATTTTATTTTTAATTTAATCAAATATAAATTAGTTTAGATATAAGTTTATTTTATTTTTTTAAATTAAAATATTTAAATTTTAAATTTTATTTATATTTTTTAAAAAAATTAAAGTTAAATATTTAAATATTTTAATCTTAAAAATAATTCAATTAAATTAAGTTTGAAATAATAACTATTATTAAAATTTTAACTGTCTTTTTAAAATATATATTTTTAAAATATTTTTTATCTCATAAATAATAGAATTAAATAAAACATAAAATAAATTGAATTTAACATAAAATAATAATAGTTAATAAAAAAACGATGAAGCGTTAGGATGATGGATGCAATATTAATCTCACATCAGTAATCTAGGTCCCACAATTATTGTTGAAAGCCTACGTCAGCTAACAGAAATCAACAGTAATGATTTAACAGCGTTTTATTATATCAGCTATTTTTTAAAAACTCATAGCGCTTTTTTGTCAAAATATCATAATTTGTTTCCACCTGCAATTTTGTCAAATCTCATAGTATGAGATTGTAATTAACCCTAAAAACTTACATTTGATGATGAACTTTGACAAGCGATCCAGGAGAAATCACTCTCAGAATCCATTACCATCCTATATTCTTTGGATGGGGTCCCAATTTTCAACTTGGTAACATACGGTCTGAACAATTAGTCACAAATAAAAAATTTAGTATCATTTTAATAAACAATCTAAAAATAGGTAATAAACAATCTAAAAATAGGTATGCTACTAACCCAAAAGAATATTTGTCTGAGGATAGTGTGGCTGGTAAATATACAATCTCGCCCTCGGATTTCGATGATCGATCCAACGGTTCTAATTTAAATGGGGTAGCATTTGTACTTGCTACCCAAGAAAACAAAAACCAGCATAGCATCTGAAAATAAACTACTATTTTAATATAGTTGTGAAAGCTCAAAACGAAGGCCCAGCATACAAACAAAGGCCACCCAAAAACCCAGAACAGAAAATAGCCCAACTACAGAAAACAACCCAAACTCTAATTTGTATATCTCAGTAGTAGCGACACTAAAATCTATTGAAGGAAAGCTCAGAAGTACCTGCATCAATGGATTCTCAACACTCTTCATCCTTCTCACCATCATCACTCACTCTCGCTTGTAGTTTTTTTTTTTATTTTTTTTTCTGTTTAATTTCCCCCTATCTTAAGCCTCTGCTATATATTTAGAAGAAAAAGTAACAATCGCCATCACAAGCATGCTGATTACTTACCATTCCGTCTGTTTTTATCGTTAGGTTAAAGGAGGAATGCTCAATCAGCACAGACAAATCGCGGAATCTGTTTCTCGTGTTGAGGCAAAAGAAGGAGGTAGAGGTGACACTTGAACTGAACGCTGTCGCTGTCAAATTCTAACTGTTAGTCACTAAGTTCATCTCCTGTTCGATAAAATGCTGTACAGAGAATTTTTCAATGTTCTTTGCATTCACGTTAGAAGATTATTATTTGACCTTTTGGCTTTTAGGTTTTAGAGGAGGATTAACAAAATGGCTGCGACTGATGTTGATGACAAATGGTCTACTCATATCGCTTCTCTTCTCCAACCTCCTACGCCTACCCAAGTCCAGGCATGTTTTGTTCTCGAGCTTGCTTTTCTCGCTCAGCTTCTCCTGAAGGATTTGTGAATAACGATGCTTTTTTGTATTTTGATTCCGTAGGACTACTTTCAACAACTTGTTTTAAACAGGAATTGCTCTCGCATCAAGGTCCTCCAACATGATGAATCTGGAAAAGGTCTATTTTTTCACTTTGATTTTGTTGCTTGTCTTCTTATTCTTCGATAGGACGTGATTTGTATTTGTATTTGGGTGTGTCACTGCAGGTGTTTTTGCTGATGATGATTTTGAAGAAGGGGAGCTTGTTTTGAAGGACCCTATTCTTTTCGGCATGCAGCATTCTTCAAACAAGGTTTTTGTTTATTTGGTTTCATTTTCAATTTTGAGCTGTTTTCAAATTTATGATTGTGTTTTATTTTATTTTTATTTATTTATTTATTTATTTTTCTGTGTAGTTTGATTGTCTGGTGTGCAGTTTTTGTTTCCAGTTTATTGGCTCCATAGAACTCCAAATTGGGAGGAAACTATATTTTCAGAGCGCTGGTGTTTCTTCAAATGATGCCTGCTCATCTCATATGGAAAAAAGTTCCAACCTGAGAGCTCATTCAAAGTTCGAAGGGTGTGTGTCATCTAGCAGTTCTAAAGATAATGCTTCTCTGCCTAAAGTGGTGATTGATTCATTGATGAATGGTGAACTTGTACTGCCTCACTCAGGTGAATTTCCTTTGCCTTCACCTGCTTCATGTCTTGGAGGTTGCAAAGAAGCTTATTATTGTAGGTAAGGCATTTTATTCTCTAGCTTAATGAATGAAAATTCCAGTGACCAATTGACTTATTGCTCTCTTGCTAAAGGTGTTTTAGAACAACACTATCATAATGTTTGGGAGACATCTATTCTTTTGGGGGAATTTTGTCAGTTGCAAGTGTTTCCATATTGTGAATTTTTGTCTCTATTTTTCCAGAAATCTGAGCTATTATGTCATGCGACTCTGTAATAAGTAACATAGTCATATATTGCAGCAAATTATGTGCAGAAGCAGATTGGAACATGTCTCATTCCCTACTCTGCACCGGAGAAAAATCAAAATGTTTTTCTAGGGAAGCACTTCTAGAATTTATTCAACATGCTAATGGTAAACTTCTAATATTATAATATATATGTTCAGTTTGCTGTTTGGCATATATTTTATCAACAACACTTGGCTCCATTTGTTTTCCTTTTCTCATTTACCAGGAACCAATGATATATTTCTTCTTGCTGCTAAGGTATGTTCTATTGCATTTGTTTTACTGTCTTAACATATTTTATATCTCCACCCATAAGACATGTTCTTTCTTTTTCCTCTTTCAAAATTTACGTTATGCTAAATTCAAGTAGGCAAATCATAATAATATTAGAAAGTCTGTAATTCGACCTACCCTTCATCCTCATTTTATTTAATCCACGTCATTGTATCTAAATAGCAAAAGAAGGTGTCACATGGTGGAAACGCAGGAATGGTATTGAGCTAAGACTGAAACATTCACACATCACCATTGACATTTGACTATTGCAGGATGTGTTCTTTTGTATGATAGTAAGTAAGAAAGTTGCTGTTGGTGTTGGAAACTTCCTACATTAGCAAATAGCATTTGGTTTATTGCTGCTCATTTTTCTTTGTTAGTTTTTACTTTCTTAGAACCTGATTTTATTTTTCTTTATTTATAAATAATTTGCAAATGCATAATCTAGTTAGCAAATGTATAAACTAGTTGCATGCCGTAAATGAAACTTCTTCAGATTAGAAACATAATTCTATGGTATAAGTTATAACCACCATTTATTTAAGATCCAGATACTTGTTCTGGCAACCAATGTTCACACATGTAGTTGTTCTCATTGTCTCTATCTACCTTCCTCTATGAATGACAATTAGGGAATACTGTATCGTATGGATTTCCCCCATTTTTTGGGCTAATTATTATACAGCTGTAAACATAGGGCATCATGCTAGAGAAGTAAAAACATTTTCTTTGACTCCTTTTTTCAGGCAATCTGTTCAACTATATTAAGATATAGAAAGCTAAAAGCAGATTATCTCAAACAACAGGAAAAATCCCCTCTAGCTAATGCACTGGACTCCTGTGATCTCTCTTTACTCTTAGAAGCATGGAAGCCAATATCTTTTGGACACAAGAGAAGGTGGTCACTTGTTATTAATTTTCTGAATATTGTGTCAAAAGCAAGTTACTTTTTGTCATTCTAATAGCACTGTACATTTATTCTTTTACTTATAAGCTTCTGAATGTTGTATTACTATACTACTCTAGGTTATCTAAGTGATAGGTTTATAAAAGAAGGATATTACTAGAAACAGGTATATTAGAATAGAAAGAGGGGGTGGGGAATAAGAGTACTGGTGTGGTGAGCTGGAGGTTGGAGCTCTTAGTAAATCTGATAGTTGCTGAGTCTCTCGAATAACTCAATATTCAATCCCGTTATGGGTACTTTAATTTCATTGAAATACTTGGTTTTCATTCTCTCATTGATTATATGCAATCCTCTTATTCTCTAAAAAAGGGATTTCCTGACTTGGGAAGACATTATAAATAAATGAAGTACCTCAGCTAATTTACCTGCTCCTGTTGATTGTGGTAGGTGGTGGGACTGCGTTGCGCTGCCAGGTGATGTTGATTCTTCTGATGAAGACTCTTTCAGGATGGATATAAGGGAGGTCGCATATAAGGTAGAGCATCTTATAATGATAGCATATAAAAAATCCCCTATTAATCCTTTCCAGTGGGTCATTTTAAATTTGTTTGTGGAATACTGGATGAAGATCTTTTCAATGTTACATCTTTATGTTAGTCTCTTAGGTTAGTCAAATGCAAACTTCCTTATTATTTTAGTTATTCGCTTCCTCAGTTTGCCCCAATTAAAATGGGTCTAAAGTTTGTAGTCATTGGTGTCAGTGCATTCTCATCATTTCTTGCCCATTTTCATCAGAGGAATCTAATATGCTTTTAATTTCATTGTCACTTTCTGTGGAACCAGATTTCCTTTCAAATTTTTATGTCTCTCACACTTCCATTCTATGTTTTAACATGGTCTTTAGTCTTCAATGCATTTTTCAGTATTCAGTATGGCTATTTTCTTGTTCTTCATTCACTTAGATGATCCTTTTAGATTTCAATAGTGTGGATTACAAAAATTGTAACTGTTTAATTTTTATTTTTCTTTTTTGGGAACAATTTTTCAGTCACTGCAGCTTCTTAAAGCAGCTATCTCTGACAAGGAGTGTGAGCAATGTATCCTTTTCCTTTATATTCAATTAGTACATTGCTTTGTATTTTTGCTTGCTGATGTATGCATCAATGTCCTTAATGCGACTAAGTGTTCTCCCTTGAAATCTACGGACATATTATTGGCATGTTTGAGCTGAATAACCTGTAAGCATTCTGAGACTTTTACTATGTAGTTTCTACGTATATGAATATGATGGTGTTTCTACTTATTTCATGATACTGTGTTGGGTATGAAAAGGGCCACCATAATGTGATAGTCAAATTATGCCATTGAATACTATTTTCCTGGAATTCCTAATAGTAACTTCAAGTTCAACAATATACAGAGATTTGGTTGTAGCATCTCCAGTGGAGGATTACTTTTTATACATTGATGATCTTCCAGAGAGAAAAAAGGTTAGAAATGCTCAAGCTTTTATTTGTAACTCCCAACCTTTGTATAAATGGATTGTTGGCAACATTTCTTTCTGTTTATATGCAGAAAGAAGCTGAGATGATTACACGACCAATTCTTGATTCTCTTGGCGAGGACTATTCTGTTTCCTGTGAAGGTATACTAAAATTTTATATTATTACCTGTTTATTTGGTAGCTTCGATATGTACTAGCCTTACCCACATAAATCTTAATTTTAACTTCTCCCAGCAGAAATTGTGTAGATTATAGGCCAAAATATAATCCCTGAAATTCTAGACCAAATTCTTCAGGACATGATATAGCTTGGACTTCATGTGATAGTACTCATATTATAGGAAGTTAGTGTTCTTGGAATAGCAAGAATAGTAGAGCAATTTAAAGTTAACATTGCAATATGTCAAACCAATTTATGTAATAGTTTCCCATTGGCAACATCAGCTAACAGTCTAGCAACTCCAATCTTACGCTGTTCAAAAAGTTACTTTCATATTCTCGGAATTGTTCTCTAATTTAGAAGTAAAGATATTTGAAACTCATGAATTTTATTTATTGAATTTTTTCCCCTTAAAATTAAATAATTATAAATCAATAAATAAATATATAAACAAATAAAGAGAATGATATTTATCTAATTTTTAGTTTTATTTCCTATATTTATTTATTTATTTATTATTATTATTTTTGAAGAAAAAGCTCATGCATATCACTGCATGTGGATAACTTATTGCTTCAACTCTCAAGCTTTTATTGCTTTTTGCATCAGGGACTGCTTTCTTTTCTCTTCAGAGTTGTATGAACCATTCATGCTGCCCTAATGCAAAAGCATTCAAAAGAGACGAGGTATATCTAGTGACAACTACATAGTTCGTTCAGTATTAAAATGGTGTTTGTTTTCAGTGTTAACTAATAATTGAGTGCCTATTGCATTGTTCAAATGAAATGCAAAATGATTCTTCCATGTTTCTGTACTTCCAACACAGTATCATGCAAAATGAAATGCAAGATAACATTCCATTATTATCTTGAGTAGATGAACTTAACGCTTATTTGAGTATCATTTACAGGACAGAGATGGTCAAGCAACAATTATCGCACTTAGACCCATCCACAAGGGAGAAGAGGTAGATAACTAACTAATTCGTTGCCCAACGCTACTTTTACCAATCTGTAATTGAAAAAATTATTGAGATACCATATAACTACAATGTCAAAATTCATTGTACATATATCTCAAGCAAACACTGAACATAATGCATGTTTTCAGGTTACCATTTCATACATAGATGAGGATCTTTCTTATGAAGAGAGGCAGGCATCTCTTGCAGATTACGGTTTCGAATGTAGATGTTCCAAGTGTCTAGATGAAAAGGCAAAACTCTCATAGGCGTGCCTAATATTGAATAGCTGAAGAGCTAGATAATTATGGGTTATATTTTATTTACTTGTCCAGGATTTTTGTTTCGCAGCTTTTGTATTGAAAATAAAAAGAAGAAGAAGAATGTAGTCATGTTAACTTATCACATCCCAAAGACTTAAGGTCACTAAAAGAGTATTGTAGGGTAGGGTGAAACAAAACCCAACAATAGTCCTAATTAACGGAAAAACTGAGAACATTTGATCTTAAATAAATCTCACTTTATTATCAACTTCAACTTTATTTCAACTTTATTACATAGACCCCGTACAGGTAGGGAAACTTCCACTGAACAACGAAACATGGTGACAACACAAAGAAACATAAAACAGGACCGACAAATAGCAAAACTCCTACTTGTGACATCCTGGACTTGATCAAGGACTCAGACTTCTGGTTCCTCAAATTCTTTAACCTTTCCGTTTGGATTCTCTTTAAACCTCCCAATCTTAAAATACTTTAACTCCACTCCTTTTGCCTCCCCAAGCACAGCAAGATCAGCCAATATCCGACCCACAACCGGACCCATCTTAAACCCATGACCCGAAAACCCAGCACCAATCACCACATCCTTCCCAAAGTCACCACCGAGATAATCAATCACAAAATTTCCATCCGGAGTCATCGAATACATACACATCAACGAAGTGACAGGTCCATCACTCGTGTCAACCCGACCCATGAAGCTCTCGTCAATCCACTTCTTCAACGAACTCAAAGACACTCCACGTCCCCACAATCGCCTATCCGGATCGCACGGCGGCCCGGTATGCAACCCGAATTTCATCAAACCCGGATACTCCAACGACGGCGAACCGTGACACGTAGGATTAACAGAACACGCAAATGTCGGAAAACCACTCTCGATGGTATAATCACCTTCAAAACCTTCCTTAATCCTCCAATAAGACACGCTTGTCTCCAACGGTTGAATAGGCAAGTCCATTCCATTAACCTTTTTAACTAACTTTCCCGCCCAGGCTCCAACTGTCACCACGCACTTCTTACTCCAAAATTTCTCACCATTTGAAATTCCCACTATAACCCCACCTTTCACATCATCTCTCACAATTGATTTCACCTCCGAGTTGTCTCTCAACAAGGCGCCGTATTTAAGTGCAAGAGTTTGGAACATCGAGACTGCTTTGGTAGCCTTGATTACACCACCGGGTTCGGTCAATAACCCGACCCAGTCTTCGGGTATGGATATCCGACCCGAGAACTTATCCAGTACTTGCTCCCAGTTGAGAATCGAATACGGTAGTGAGTTTCTCTGACAGGTGGTGATCAATGAGCGAATGTATTTGTCATCAGATGGGCCTAAATCGAACTGTTGGGCCGGATAGTAGACTCTGTAGCCTATTTCAGATTGGGCTTGTTCCCATAAGAGAATGGAATCCATGACCATGTGGTAATAGTAGGGATCTGGGTATGTGGCACGGATTGTCCTGGACTCACCATGTGAGGATCCGAGGTTGTGTAGGAAGTCGAATTGCTCTAAGAGCAGGGTTTTGAGGCCTCTTTTGGCCAGTTGATAAGCCGTGCAGCTTCCCATTATGCCTGCACCCACCACTATCACGTCCAGTTCTTCCATCGGATTCAACTGAAATTTTTAATGTTTTAGGTTAGAATAGTTACTGTGATCTTTTACAGATGAAAGTTGAAAATCTAAGCTACATGCAATGATGGTATAGATCAATTAATTGGAACCGAATATACAATTTACATACCTTGAAATCAATTCGATGAAATAAGAGAAGAAGGAGCTGATTTGATTTTTGTTTGAAGGGTTGTGGAGAAGAATTTATCAAGCATCTACCTGATTATAATATATTGTGCATTTATTTGTTCAATGTGCATGCCATACACTTGGTACTTTCTCAGTTCGGTCATGATGACAAATGGTGAAGTTGGAAACTACACTTTGGTTTTGTAACCTTATCTTTTCACTCTAAAAATATATTTTTTTAAAGTCTATTTTTTGAAAATTTAATTTGATATATGGAAAACATTGAGCATATATGTGAGTATAGCATGAATTAATTATGCCCACAGCTAATAGAAAACACATTGACAATGAAATGTGTATAAATCATGCAAATACTATGACTCACTCAATCAAAATGACTGATACAACTTCATATTTCACCATCTTCCCAGACTCTAGTAGTTTTATAAAACCTCACTAACCAAAAAGGTATAATAAGCAAAATCTTGTTTTCTGATAAAAATCCTGTTCAAAGACAATGAGGGTTGTGATTGTTGCATGGGCACATGAGTACAGCATAGAAGTGGGTGCAAAGGAAACTGTTTTGGAGATCAAAAGAAAACTTGAACATCATCTTGGCATCCCAACAGCTTCTCAAACTCTATCTGTGTCTGGTTGGGAACTTATTGATGGATTAGACATGGAAGACTATCCAATTGTCAATGAAGGTACAAAAATTGACCTCATTATGAAACCCACATTGGAGTCTCTATTGAACCAACCCAGCAAAATGCAAATCACAGTGAAATTCTCTTCCAGACAGATCACCATAGAAGTAGACAGAACAGAAACAGTTAGAAGCTTGAAAGAGAAAATACACATCATTGAAAACACACCAATCAAAAGAATGTCGCTGTTCTTTTGTGGCATTGAATTGGATGAAGATTTTCGCAACTTATATGAATATGGGATCCATGAATTCTCTGAGATTCTAGTGTTCTCAAAAACTATGAGCCGTTTGAAGGATGATCCTCCTTCCAGAAAGCTAAGCATAATGGTGCAGACTTCATCTAGTTTGCTAAATGCAGCTACAATTCCTGTGGAGATAACGGATTCAAGTACAGTAAATGATTTGAGAGAGTTTCTGTTGAGCAAAAAAATTCTGCCCCAGGAGGACTATCTATTCATCCATAAGCAGAGGATCATGAGAGACAACTGTAGCCTTCGTTGGCACGGGGTTGATACCGGAGATGTTCTCTATGTCTTCAAGGGGACTGTCAGTCGCGGTGGCTACTAGATGGATTCAAATCTAAAGCTGCATATACACCAGAACTAGGTTATCTATCAGTGTAATGAAGAAATAAAAGAGTATTAGAAGTATTTTGTTCCTGCTATATGACATTTCAACAGAACTTAGTAATAATAATATTTTATGAATTTTTTTAATATTCTGTTTACACATAATACAGGTTATATTTTCATGCACCATATAACATAGTCAGAAACAAATCCCTTCTATCTCTCTATAATTGCATGATCTTCTACAGATCTGTTCAGCTGCAATGTATAAGAGGAAGCTATCCTCCATATGGAGGTCTTTTGTATTTTGGAAATATCAAATTTATTTCCATTATAACGTAAGTATAGGGATCTAAATCTTCTTAAAAAAAACGAAAAAATTAATTACATTTTCGGGAAAACAATGGAAAAACAAAATCTAAATTCTTATCCTAACAGCTTCCCACATCTGCATATCCCAAGCAATGGGACTAAGTTTTAGCAGAGTCAGTGGGTGTAGATACAGACACAGACTGTTGAGAGGAACCATCATCAACAATAGGGTGGAAAAAGAGGTGAATTTTAGAGCCATCCTTGATACCGCAACCAGCCAAAGACTCTTCAGATTGTTCATCTTTTATGATGAGATGGTTTTGATCATCTTCAGCGTCTTGGTCGCCAGCTGAGTCGCGGACTATGATCAAACGTTCAGTAGGCCATTCTTGCTTAGCTGCAATCTCTTTCTTCAGATCAGCAACTGTTGCATCATCTCCCACTTCAATGTAGAACAACAACCCTGTCAATATCTCCACTACAACCTTCATAGTTCTCTAGAAATTGCAAATAACAACAAAATATTCAATAGAAATCAATCTGTTCTTATATGAGAAATAAAAGGGGAAAAAGAGATTTTTCTGGGTTCAAAGATATCAATCCTGACTTGGAAGATGGTCACGTTTGTGGCACTTTGGTTGGCATGCTTTTGAAATGGGAGGGTTTTGTTTGTGTAATACATGACAGAACCAGAACAGAATGACACTGTAACGGATGAAAAATGGATTTCCGCAAGACACATATTTATGATACCATTTTCATCATAAATAAATAATCAAATATTTATATCTAATTAATGCCTATATTGTCTAGTTGCAGACCAAATAATATGAAAATAAATGATTAGATACCAAATAGTTTCCCCTTCTAAATTTGAAAATTATTGGAACCCTAAAGAAGGAAATGAATTGAATATAATTGATACAGATGGAATCATATTGGTATTATACTTGTCAAGTAACTCATACAATACAGCTTCTATGATTGGATTGGTCTTATCAGGTGATATTAGTGTGTACACAGCAAAAACAGAGAGAGATTCTATAAAATAAAACTATACTTTCTCCTACTGTGAGTACTAATGCTTAAGAGTAAGTAGTCAGGGAAAACTCTTTTCCAAGGCTGTCCCTGAAATAAATAGGTGAGCAACGTATTGGCTCAACAAGATTACAAGGATATATATACAAAGAAAATATAAACAGCTAAGTTTGCCATATTCTACCATAAGTAAAATAAAATACATGCACCACAATCTAGAGTCATTGAATCATTACTATTATGGCTTGGAGATTATAACTTAAAAGCATAATAGAACAAACCATGGTTAAGTTCAAAATCATACCTACTATGAAGACTGCAATGAATAAAAATATCTTTAGAGGGTAACAAGAAAGAAACAGGAAGCTGCAGTAACTACATACTAAAGGTATGTCCATCCTCAGCAATGATTGATTGATAATATAACCAAGATCTCTCTAGATGTAAATAGCAGCCTAATAGACATATCATAGATGCTTCAACATAACACTTATCTACCAGGAATATATAAACTACTATAGGGTGAGAGCTTGCAAACACTATATCTTAATTGTGAAGCAGAAAAATGTCTCCAATCTCTCTATTTGAATTCATCAGAAATTATTGCTAATCTCATGTTCTCAACCCTTGAACTCATAAAAAGGTTGAGCAAGGAAAAAAAAATATATTATCATTGATTATTGTATACACTACGTATACATTTATGGACTCCTAATACAGAGAGCTAGAAATAATTGTATTCACATCTAACTATCAATTTCCTATCAAAATTGTTTTCAGGAAGAATACATATGACCAATTCAACAATTGTGGACAAGGAAGTGAATAAAGCTCTCAACAAGACAAAATGATGTAAGAAATGCAGACCTTTAGGAACATCTATCAAGTTCACTTCACTCCACTCAGAATCTGAAAATGCAACAAACGATGCTTCATTTGTTTAATCCACAATGCGAGGTGTTGATAAGCCTTGAATTTTCATCATGCAGAAATACTTAGAGGGAATAACAGCACCAGCTTGGGAGCACAACTCCACCACTGCAGGTGCATGCCCAAAATAATCTCTCCCTTCATTCGAAAGCATTGGGGGATCCTGAGGCCTTTGTCGCCAAACAATTTTTTGAGGTACTAAATCATCTACCACTGCCTTCTGCCAAAAGTGAGCTCCTTTCCAACTCTCATATTTAAAAACTCCACAAAGCCTAGCCTTGTGCCCTGATGGGCCAACATGAACTTCCGAGCAATGCTTACAAACCTTTGTTGGATAAGCCAGCAACAACCTCTCAACACCAGACCGTAGCAGCTCCCAAGCTTTCAAAGTACCATTAGCAATCATTCTCAGATCCTCCCGTGAGAGCCTCTCAATCCCATCAGGGCCACTAACATTATCACCAATCCTAGAATACAAACTCTCATCATCTAAGTCAGCCCCTGCCTGCCAGCATAGCTCAACAACAGCAGGAACACGATCAAAATCAAATCTTTGGTCATGTTTGATCACATCTTGAAACATATGATGCAAGTGAAACGCCTCCACCGAGACAAGTACATCCGTCAAACCGCCACTGACCCATTCATGTACCCGATTCTTACTACGCCGCCTATATCCGCAACAAGTCTGAATCAAATGACCTTTCTCCCCAAAAAACACTTCCGGACAGAACCTGCATAGACCCCAAAAAAAAATCGCTTCTTTCAACGACATTCAACAATCAAATTACAAACACCAAAACCATTTTATTGATCTATCAAAAGGGTATTTTCAAGAAACAAAACTTACTTGCAGGCCTGCACCGGAAAGACTTTAAGGAGTGTGGAGACACCTTGAATCAAAACAGATCGACTATGAAGAACTTGTTCCGCTAGAGGCACCAGTTCACGAATCGGATAATCCTTAGCCCGATCTTGTATTCGTTTGAGAATCATCGGCCTCAGCTTCTTTAAGTCCAACTTCGAACTGTACAATCGACATCCAATCGTCTCTCCTAGAACATCGAAACATTGTTTCCTCCTCAAAGCCATTTAATTTCACTGTCTCCGTCAGAATTAAAATAATAAAAAAAACTAGGTGAGAACTTCCATCAAACACTTGGTGTGTAGAAAGTAACTGATTGCGGCGGAGATTACTTCGAGAGCTGGTCCTAGTGACGAAAGTGAAGCCGAATCTTACTGCGTGCACTCGACGCAGAGCATAAACATGTACATCTTCGTACTTTCAGATTCTGAGTTTAAATCTCATCCGTTGATTCTCACATTATCCCCAGATCTCGACCGTAGAAAAAAGATTAAAATAAAAAGAACTTACGGTTCAGATTCAAAAGCGTGAAATAAAATAAAAAAATAAATTCGAAAACAAGTTGTGTGGTGTGGAGAAGCCGTCTTCACTTATATAACAAACTCAATCGGGAACATTACATTACAACATACACAGACTACAAATCGACACATTTGCGTTTTTTGGGTGCTCGCGCTTGTTTTTCTCTCGATCATCATCTTTTTTACAAGTAAAATTTTCTTTTATTTCTTCTTGGGTTATTATTAGCTTTGTTTCATCGATTGGATTTGTATGATCGTTTTCTTTTTAAGTAGATTTTCATTTGCTGTTTTCGAGTTAAAATTCGATCAAAGAATCGATTATCCGTGTGAGATTACTTTCATTCTTGTTTTAATTCTGTTTATCTTTTGTTTTTATATTCGAGGGGACTTGAAAGCTTAGGGTTTTTTGTGATTTACTCCGATTTCTTGGTTTGTGGATATCTTTTGGGGTTAGTTTTAGTTTATCAATCTGTTATGGGAATTGCTGTTTTGGCTGTTGTTCTGTGATATATATATCAATCTTGTTGACTATAAAATTTGTTTCCTTTCTTTGATTGTAATAGTGTTGCTTCTGTGTATTTATGATTGGCCTTACAGTTTTGAATAGATCAATCTAAATTTGCTGGATGATGATTTGGAACAAAGAAGGATATTACATTTTGTAATCAAAGTATGATTAATGTTTAGGAAATGATGCATGTTTATGGATTGTTCTAATGGAGCTTCTTGATATTTTATTTGTTAATAGTGAAAGCTTACTGGTATGTATGGATAACCTACGATGGAATGGATTTATAATTGGAGAATTGTATAGCTACCAAGGAGCAATTTTTTGCTTGTCTAACTAATAGATTATGAGTAAAATAGCTTGTAATAAAGAACTTGCATGCGTGCTTCACTATGAAGAAAGATATATTTGTGATATTACATTTCTAAGGTTTTCCTGTTATCAGTTAGTTGAAAGTTACATTACACGTCTGATCTTTCTTCTTTCTCTTTGTAAGCTCAGATAAGACTAAATTCAAAGGAAAGTTCATTGTTGGTTGGTGACTCTTCGACTTCCAACAACCAAGGTTCATGTCTGAATTTGACACAACAGTTCCAACTGCCTTTGGTAAGTTATGCTACTCATACCTGTTGTTGTTTTTTAAAGGTTTGGTTACTTTATTCTTTTTTATCCTGGGTAATTGATTTGTGTCTTGTTGTAAGTAGATCCCTTTGCCGAGGCAAATGCTGAGGATTCAGGTGCTGGATCAAAAGATTATGTACATATTCGTGTGCAGCAACGTAATGGGAGGAAAAGCCTGACCACTGTGCAAGGTTTAAAGAAGGAATTCAGCTACAACAAGATACTCAAGGATCTCAAGAAAGAGTTCTGCTGTAATGGTACCGTTGTCCAGGACCCTGAGTTAGGCCAGGTCAGTCTCAAAACATTTATATGTTCATTCTAATTCATACTGCAAGTTTCCCATTTATATATACAATGATGCATCAGGGTCCTGGACATATTTTTGAAATAATATATATAAGATGTGTGGGTTATTAACAGTATCATGTTTTTGAAAAAAAATAAAAATTATTATTTGCATTTTTGTGATTTTCATGCCTTGTTTGCAAAAATAGGAAGCCCTACTGATCTTACATATTGCATCAGGTCATACAACTACAAGGCGACCAGAGGAAGAATGTCTCCACTTTCCTTGTTCAGGTAACACTAGAATCAGCATTAGATCACTATATAGATGTATCATCTGGGTTGTGGTGTAATTTGTGTCTGTATCTAATATTTAACTACTGACAGGCTGGCATTGTGAGGAAGGAGTTCATCAAGATTCATGGTTTCTAAATAGCAGGCGACAAGTTGCTATCTCTAAGCTTTTACTTGCACCATTGTGTAGTACCTGGATGTTTACAATCAACTCTTAAAATTACTGGTAGGCCTTATTTGCTGCTATTGTATTGTGTAGACATATTAAAAGATCGAAACCAACACAGTTGGTTTCGTGTCTGTTGAGTTTTTAGTTGCTTTTTGTTAGGAAAGGAGTCTTAATGATTTCTTCCAAGAATATTACAACTATTATGAAGAGAATAATGTGTTCATTGTCAATGGTGTTCTTATGATTGATTACTCACTGCTTACTGCTTCATATATGGTCATCATCCTCTAAAAATCCCTTCCTTTTGAATAAAATTAGTGTTTGGCTGTTTAGTTTATACTATTGTTGATCAAATTTGTCTTCTGTTATGCTATAATGTACACATTGATTTTGGCTCATGCATGTGTTGTAAAAATCAAGTCAGTTAGAGAGGTATCTTGAGTCCTATTTTTGTCTATATCACTTGAGTAGGTGGGGTGGTTTCCATTTGGGTGACTAAAACATTGGCTTGACTTAGAAGGAAGGGTTATTGAATGAATCTTATACGTGTCCTTCGTGTGAACTTCTAACAATGTGTTTATGGTTATGGTTATGGATGGTATCATTTTTCTTTTATCTATTACATTAGTATCCAATATCGTAAGACGCTTGATTCATTCATGGTTGGTTCATTAAATGGGATAATAATATATTTTGAGACACCTGCTGCCTTTTTGTGGTACAAAATAGTCTTCCATGGATGAATTATCATTATTTGAGATTTTGCTGACAAAACCACAACTGGAAGAACCATAACTTGTTAATAAAGTCAAATAAATTCTATTCACATTTGAAATAGCCTCGGGGCCTGCTAACTCAAATTCTAATCTAAATTTATTTATTAACTTTTTATTTATAATTAGTTACATTATTTAATTTAAAATTTATTTAATTTATATTTTAGTAATTTTACATTTAAAAGTCCATTCCAAATTAAAAATTAATACTGAATATTCATGTGAAAATTCTCCATTCTTTCAAATGAGCCCTAAAAAATTTAAAATACACTTCATTTGAATTTTATACAAAATTAAATTTAATAAAAATTTATTTTTATCTTAGATGATTAACTTCCAAATAATTTAATTTTATCAACAAAAGTGTCATTGTGTATTTTAAAATTAATAAACAAACATAATAAAAGGTTGAAATTATCTTAATATCACCTTATGAAATTAACGTTCCAAAATTAAATGTTAACGGATGCTCTCCAACCCAACGCCTCATTCACTCAGTCACACAAGCCTCTCACAGTCTTCAATCACATGCATGACCATCACTTCAGCCTCAATTCAAAATCAAATCCACACTTACACTTCCCATTTCTTCTTCCCCGTTTCAAATTTAAAAGCAACAGTAAACACTTTCGGCACTTTTTCACCGTCTGTCCAAATTGATACTTGTGCCCAAAGGTCAATGATGTCTTGATACTCATAGAAGAGTCGTTGTCTTATTTCTATAATTTAGGCCACTCACCCAAATTTCACGTATATAACACATATGTTGAGGTATCTCGGATTTTCCCTAAAGCATGCCATTTTATTCTCTATTATAAGTTAAATTAAAGACATAGTTTCTTTTAGTGACACAAATAACACCATTTCTTATTGTTCAAACTTCCATTGATTCTTGCTCACTTATAGGTATTTTAGGTTATTTCAGATTGTAATTCACATATGGCCAATAACCATCCATTCATATACATATAACTCAAATTCCACATATATGCTTCAAAGTGATTATGGGCATCCACTACTTAATCATAGAGCCAATAATTCATCATTTCACTATATTAGAATCAACATAGCCATAACATCATTTCATTTTCCATTTTTCACGGTCGAAAATATACTCAAGTTTCATTTCACAACTAAAACACATTTGTTCATTTTATATCCTATGGAGCATTAATATCCATTTAATGCATCCAACAAACAACAATTAACACAATAGAGCATAAAACGAGAATGTTAATATTTTCTCCAACGACACTGGCTAGACCTTCCTAATTTGGTCTCCGCCAACCATGCCTAATCAATCAATTAATACAATAAATTACCATATAACTTAATTAACATAAAAATTGTCTCTACAATACTCAAAATTGGTAATTTGGTGTTCTAACCAACAACTATATTCGGAAACGTAAAGTACAATCAACACCATATCCACATAACTATAATTGAAATCAAATGATTAAACATTGACACAACATTAGAGTTTGTTAAGGAAACTTACCAAATGATAGAGTAGAGAGGGAGAGACTCTAAAATCCTTCTAGAGCACTAAATGGACTCAAAACTACCTTTACAATCCTAATAAAATTTGAGATGCGAATCACTTTAGTAGGCTATTAATGGTCTCCATGGTTCCTAGGCCCCCATGGGGCACCTCTCAAACACAACCAACTAGATCTACATTGTTCTCTCAGGATATTTAATAATAGATACAAGTACCATATTTATAGCATTAGATTACTTAGTCACAAAGTAATCTTAAACCATTAAGAAAACCTTTTCCTATTTAGGATTCTCCAATATCTATTTCCTAATTAGAATCCTCTTTAGGAAATACCATTCCTAATCAAATATAACACTTCCAAAACAGTCTTCGAGTCTTTTCTTAATTACCAACCAATTATGGATATTTGAATATACCCGAATTTTCGTCAAAATCCTAACAAAAATATGGTGGATTGTATACATTGTGAGCACATTTGGTGGTTCCATGGAATAAGATGTAAATAAATTTGGGTAAAAACTAACTACAAGATCTACTTTTTTGTCGTGGGATTCCATGGTAGAAGATGTAAATAAATTTGGGTAAAAACTAACTACAAGATTTACTATTTTTTTCGTGGGTAATATAGTTAAATTATATAGATCTAAAGAACTTTATTTCAAAAAAAAAAAAAAGTCGGATCACAACTCAAGCTCCGAAGACAATGTGCTCTCAAAAAGATGGGATCAAATATTTAATGTTCAACTTCCTTAGCATTTCTTCATAATGTCTCCAAGATAAAATGAAGAATCAAGTAATATAATTGTGACAAATTCCAAACCTTATCACAAATTCCAAGTAATATTTCACTATCCATACACCAAATGAGTATATAACTAACCTATTCTCCTTGGGAACTCTTGTAAATGATTGATATTGGCTCAATTATTGAGTGTTATTCTCCTCTATAATAACTCCTATAATAATTTTTTCTTTTTTTATTTATTTTTAAGAAAATTCTAGTGGATTAGTCATAAATAGCATAAACTCAATTATTATTTAAGAAATATTACAAGAACTCTAAATATGCTCGATTATATATCTTAATCAGATACATTCTCAACTAGTTTTATGCATATACGTAGGTAGGGGTTGTAGGGGTCATACCCCTTTTTTTTTTTTTTTTAATGAGCTATATACTAGCATAAAATATAAACATTGAGATTTGATTTTGCTTAGTGCTATGTTTTTTTTCTTTTTTTTTTCAAATTCTCATCACACATTAAGAGACCTCCAATCATCTACTCATTACTACCTGAATCATTACAAATGAGATCATCTCCATCAAAGAGCTCATATATCAATTAAATCAGACATCATCTTCAATCATCTCCGATATTTTGTTGATGTGTAAAGCATATATTAAAGTTGTATTCTCGATCAATTTTAATCAAGTAACAGAATAAACCAGTTTATTGTTCTCTTCTCTGCATAACTTAATCTGAAATCTCATTTATTCTTTCATTTTGTGTTTTATATATTGTTTTTTTTTTTTCCTTTGAACAGAGTATCAGGGTTTTATTCTCCAAAACAAGCACTAGAAGGGGAGAAATACAAGTCTAGAACCATTTTCAAAGTTAAATAATTCAACCAAGAAAATACTATGTCATTTACCCCATCATGTTTTCTTTAGGTCCTTATTACCATGGGTCAGGACATTTGAGAGAATTTGACTATGTAAAAAGAATATACTTTAAAGATCTTCTCTTTCGATTGGATTCAAACCAGAAACTTTGGTCTCGCGTTATTATTATTTTTCCGCGGGATTTAGAGAACAATTTATTTTTTTTATTCTATTTACATATTGGAAACGAGTATTAAATTGATTCCAAAAAACTATTATATTATATCATTAAAAATATTTTAGAAAATAATTAATAAAATCATAGAATGAAAATTTTTTTAAAATATTTAGAGCATCTCCAATGGAACGTGTGTGTCAGATGATGTGGCCGTGTAAAGTAGAAGTCGTGAATGATGAGGCGGCAAAATTTTTATTGATAAATAGTTTAAAAATAGTCATACAGTGGTCACCGTCTATCACTCTTCCTTTTTTAATTTTAATAAAAATTTAATTAAAATTAATCTCTTTTATTATAACAAAAGGAATTTGAAACACGTTAAATATCTAATTAAATAATATTAAAAAGCTGAGTCAGCATGTCTATTTGACCATCCAAAATAGAAGTTCTGATAGACGATGTCTATTTTAAAAGTTGTCACGGAAGCTGGACATTTAAAATAGACGGTATTATTGGAGCTCTATTTTTTTAAATATTGTCCACATTACTAATGTGGCCGTGAAGAACTTGCAAATAGACATTCTATTGGAGATACTCTTACTCCCTCCGGATTATTAATATAGATAAAATTTCCGTTTTGGGCGTATTATTTATATAGAGAAAATTTCCTTAAGAGGAAATTTTGAAAGTTAAAATGTCTAAAATATCATTTCTTAAAAAATATGTATAACTAAATTTTTTAAAAAATAAAACACCTAATTATATTAGGTTTTGTAATTTTATTGTTTCACTTTATAAATTCATCACCAATGAATCACTCCCCCAACGAATCACTCTCACCCTATACAACATTAAAAGCTCTTGTTATCTCTTAATGACACCGAAAAGAAAGACGATGACTTTACCACGTAAAAAAGAAATATTGGTAAAAGGAAAATATGAGTTACATGTTTTGAAGTCAAAGAACACCAAATGTGGACTAAAAGAGAAGAGAATATTGGTCTTTTCATAAAATCCTCAAAAAAAAAAGAAAAAAGAAAAAGACGGCTGTCGTTCGTGAAGAAGAATATCAAGTTTCGGAGGAAGATGAAGTCTCTAACGAAGAAGAAGAAATTCCATAGCAAAACGATTCCGATTCTGAAGAGGAAACAACTCGTTCTTTTTAGAAAGGTATGAGTTTTACTCTAAAGAAAAAAGAAGTATTATGAAGAAGTTATTCGTCATGAAAAATTGTTGCTTGAAAAGTACGTAGATTTTGCTAAGTGTTCGAACCCTTCTTTCATCTCAGCATAAGCATGGCAATAAAAAATTTCTTCATAAAATTTGTAATATTTTTCTTTTTATTTCTTCGATTGGTTCATGTTGAAACACCTCCATCACATTCCGTTAGAATAGTGGCACTTTGATTAATATTTGTGGTCAAATCTTCTAGAAGTTCATTCAAATCAAAATTAACCGCGAGATTTATTGTTGGAACACTTCCATCAGATTGAGTGAGAATCGTGATACTTTCATCGAGATTTGTGGCCAAGTCTTCTGGAAATTCATTCAAATCAAAAGTAGTGTGATTCATTTTTTTATTCTGATGAAAAATTAAAAATTTTCAATAATCTTAAATAACATCTACGAACAATTAGTATTTTCGTTTTAAAAAAATTTTGGCGGTAACTAAAAATATTTTGACTCCAAATTTTTTTAACAATTTAAAATTAATCTAGATATATTTTTATGTTAAAATTAAAACTAGAGGGAAAATTTAAAACTTTATTATATTAATTACAAAATAATGAGGAGTGATAATGGAAACTAACTTCTTATTTTAATCCCCGTGAAAAGTTAGTTTTCTCTATATTAACAATCCGGAGGGAGTATATGATTTATTAATCAAACTTAATATAACATTAAATTAAAAATAATAATCATTAAGTAATTTACCATTTAAAAAAATGATAAAAGGTTCACTAAAGTAAAAGCAACATGCACTTACCTTTTTTACGGAAGAAAATGATAGTACTTCATCCGTCCTTAATTAATTTTTACCGTTGAAAATTTGCGAGATAGTGTGATAAATTATGAATTACCAAATTTGCCTTTTAAAAAATAAGTAAATTATAATTAATGCAAAATGAAATGGCCCACTAACCTTAAAAAAACAAGTTTAAAAAGTAAAATAAGTAGTATTTTTAAATTGACTGGTGGTGTCAAGTGTTCGAATAAGTTATATATTTATATGGATTAGTTGGATTGAGTTGTTAGAAAAAAATTGAGGGTAATATTATCTTTTTAAATATAAAAAATTTATTAGAAATAAAAATAAAAAATTAATTAGGCACGTATGAAGTATTATTTAGTTTCACAAGAATACTCTGCTCTTTACATGCAAAATAATGTTATTTTTAAAACATAATTTTATTAAAGTCAATACATTATCATGTACATTTTTTTCTTATTATATGATTGGTTTTAAAACTAATTTACAATTACTAAATTACTAAATTTACGGGTGTTGAATCTATAGGCATACTAATATGATCAACAAATATAAATATAGCAAAAATGAAATTAGAGCAATTACGGTCATTTGGTTGAAGTCGAATCTCTTAAAGATAACTCACTATCCACCAATTAAGAATCCCAATTGATCTTTTCGGTTAAGAACCTCAATCGATCTTTTCGAATACGAACTTGAACGCCTTCTCTTTGCGTCTTGGAAACCTCTCAAAGCTTCACTTCACAAACACTGTTTGTGTTTTACGTTATTTTTGGAATGCTTTGGAACGACTGAAGAGTAGAGGGGAGGACTCTATTTATAGCCGTCCATAACTAGTTCACTTGAATTAAAACTGATTTAAATTCAAATAATTGAATTCTTATAAGATGATGTGTGTGTTTGGTACCTCTTAAGTTATTAACTAATCATTTATTTTATAATTTAAAGTTGGTCGAGATGTTTGGTATTTATGGAAAAGAGGATTTTTTAACGATTTGCTTATGAAATAATCTAATTTTGATAAGCAGATGCTTTTATAAGCAGATTACTTAATAACCATTCAATTTTCATTGAAAATGGCAAAAATAACTTTGGTTTTTGAAATTTATAACGGTATTCTTTGAATGCAATTTTTTTTAATTAAATCTTTATTATTTTTTTTATATTTTAAAATTTTAAGTTTTATGAAAGATATTTTAAATATAACTATTCATGTTTTTTTATATTATTACTAAAAATAAAAATAATAATTTTCTAAATAAAAAATAATTATAGTTTTTTTATTTTTGTAAATTGGTTCCTTAATATTTGTGCAAATAATGATTTTGATGCTACTTATCATTTTTAAATAATTAATTTTCTGGATCAAATATATTTTGAATATTACCTCACTTATTTCAAGAAACCTATATTTTTAGGTGTTACTTCACTAAAAATAAAAATAAATAATATTTTTTATTAACAAAGAAATTTTAATTAAAAATAATAATTATAATTTTCTTGATTTTTATAAATTGATATTCATTTTAAGATTCGTTTCTTAATTTTTGTACCCTCCATTTTTGCAAATTTTTATTTATATACCTAAAATAAATAATAAATTTCTCCATATTAGTAATATAAATAATCTCTTAATTATTCAAATATATAATTAAAAATTGTAATATATAAATAAAAATACTCTTAAGAAATATATATATATATATATATATAGTGAACTTAAAAAAAATTAAAAAATAAAATTGAAAAGAAAAATAGTAAAATATGTCCATTTTAATAATTTAAAAATATTTATTTATATCGTAATAAACCAACTTACCTCACTTATTTCAAAATCTAATAAATAAAAAATTCGTTTCTTAAACACATGACCGCTTAATTTATATTAAATTTTAATTTGGAACGTAATCAATTATTTTAAAAGTCTAGACAAGGAAGAGACTTGGACTGGACGTGGACCAATCACCCAGATTTAATGCCCCAAGTCCACCTCAATATAAGGCTTGGGCTAGTCCATCAAAGTTTGGGCTAGTCCATCAAAGACCCCAGCCCAACAACATGGATAATTAGTTAACAAGTATTAAATCTCAAAAGCAGATTTATATGTCATTATTTTCTAGTGATGATTTTGATATTGTAGAATTCATCTTTGAGAATTGTCTAAACCTGAACTGTGCTAGAGTTAGTTCATAAAAGTAAATATTATTAATAATTAAATTCAGTAATTAAAATATTTTTCAATTGGTTTTTATTTTCACATTTGTACAAAAATCAAAAACAAAAAGGAGTACTTACCTAAAAGTTATGGAATTTTTTTAAAATATCATTATTAATTTTCAATAGTTAAAATACATTACTAAGTATTCATTAAACATAACACAAATGGAAAATTTTTGTTTTTCCACCCAATTTTTAAAAATAATTTGGAAAGATCCATTTTTAGAAATAACTAGTAAAATTGCTCACGCTTTACGCGAGAATATATATTTATATTGTATTTAAAAAATTATATTAATATTAATTATAAATTATTTAACTTTTAAAATATTTTAAAATATATAATTTTACAAAATAATAGTTAAAATTGTAATATATTCAATTGTATTAAATTGAATATATACAAGTATAAAAAATTATA
Source organism: Cardiospermum halicacabum (assembly GCA_031304145.1). NCBI lineage: Eukaryota > Viridiplantae > Streptophyta > Magnoliopsida > Sapindales > Sapindaceae > Cardiospermum > Cardiospermum halicacabum. The sequence goes on along the minus strand of CM062390.1, from coordinate 2,544,285 downwards.
ATTATATTTTCATTAATAAAATATTATAATTTTTTAATTTTAAAATAACTTTATTTGTCAATGTATATAATATTAAAATTTTCAATTAATTCAAAATATGTGTAATATTTGTACACAATTTTATTTATATGTTAATTTAATTTATTTAACTTAGATATAAAGACTAAAAGAAAATATTTTGAATCAGAATATAAAATTATTCAAATAAGGAAAGTAATTTTTATAAAAAAATTAAAAATTAAATTAAATTAAAATGTTACTTTTGATTTAAGTTTTATAATCATTAAAGGTTTTGTGTTAATTTAAATTTATTTTGTTTACAAATAAATTAGAGCTCAATTATATTATTAAAAAAAAATATGAATATACTAATTTGAATTTATTTATTAGTAGATCATCGTAATCAGTTTTTTCAAATGGATTAAAATTTAAAAAATATTAAATGATGGAATTAACTATTTAGAAATATTATATAAATCAATCAATTATAATTATATATATATTATATTTATAATTCCTCATCCAAATATTATAAATTTTATGATTCCGTTACGTGGTCTTATATCCTATATAATAATAAATAAATATTTTTCTAGATGATTACTCATTGAAAATGGGTCATTTTCCATTTAAAACATAATTTAAAAAAAATTATATATTAAATCATTGTACATGTTAATTTGAATTTAGATATTCCACACTTATATTTAACTATATATACATATCTTGTGATACAATAATATAGTTCAATATATAATGTAAAAATAAAGAGGGAAGATTCTCAATGCGAGATCTAAGAAGATATAATTTCATGGCAATAAATATTTTTTTAATTTTAATTTTTTACAAGGAAATACGTGAAGAAAGATTAGAAATAGAATACACTTTGTAATTTAATATATTTATAGTAAAATTATATCAATTAATTAATTATGTTATTAATATTTTCAAATTTCAATTTTTTTAAAAATAATTTATGATATAATGATTCAATTTATATTTTATATTTTCAAATTATTTATTTTCTTTATTTAATCTATCATCATTTATATTTATTTTAAAATTATTTATTAATTTTATTTACTCAAACGTAATTAGGGAATTATTTCAATTTAAAAAGTAAATTGATTTAATTTTCATAAATGAAATTATAATGACATATTTTGTTTTTATTTTCTATTAATTATATGTGACCTATCTATCTATCTATCTATCTATCTATCTATCTATCTATCTATCTATCTATCTATCTATCTATCTATCTATCTATCTATCTATCTATCTATCTATCTATCTATCTATCTATCTATCTATCTATCTATCTATCTATCTATCTATCTATCTATCTATCTATCTATCTATCTATCTATCTATCTATCTATCTATCTATCTATCTATCTATCTATCTATCTATCTATCTATCTATCTATCTATCTATCTATCTATCTATCTATCTATCTATCTATCTATCTATCTATCTATCTATCTATCTATCTATCTATCTATCTATCTATCTATCTATCTATCTATCTATCTATCTATCTATCTATCTATCTATCTATCTATCTATCTATCTATCTATCTATCTATCTATCTATCTATCTATCTATCTATCTATCTATCTATCTATCTATCTATCTATTATATATATCTATCTATCTATCTATCTATCTATCTATCTATCTATCTATCTATCTATCTATCTATCTATCTATCTATCTATCTATCTATCTATCTATCTATCTATCTATCTATCTATCTATCTATCTATCTATCTATCTATCTATCTATCTATCTATCTATCTATCTATCTATCTATCTATCTATCTATCTATCTATCTATCTATCTATCTATCTATCTATCTATCTATCTATCTATCTATCTATCTATCTATCTATCTATCTATCTATCTATCTATCTATCTATCTATCTATCTATCTATCTATCTATCTATCTATCTATCTATCTATCTATCTATCTATCTATCTATCTATCTATCTATCTATCTATCTATCTATCTATCTATCTATCTATCTATCTATCTATCTATCTATCTATCTATCTATCTATCTATCTATCTATCTATCTATCTATCTATCTATCTATCTATCTATCTATCTATCTATCTATCTATCTATCTATCTATCTATCTATCTATCTATCTATCTATCTATCTATCTATCTATCTATCTATCTATCTATATCTATCTATCTATCTATCTATCTATCTATCTATCTATCTATCTATCTATCTATCTATCTATCTATCTATCTATCTATCTATCTATCTATCTATCTATCTATCTATCTATCTATCTATCTATCTATCTATCTATCTATCTATCTATCTATCTATCTATCTATCTATCTATCTATCTATCTATCTATCTATCCTATCTATCTATCTATCTATCTATCTATCTATCTATCTATCTATCTATCTATCTATCTATCTATCTATCTATCTATCTATCTATCTATCTATCTATCTATCTATCTATCTATCTATCTATCTATCTATCTATCTATCTATCTATCTATCTATCTATCTATCTATCTATCTATCTATCTATCTATCTATCTATCTATCTATCTATCTATCTATCTATCTATCTATCTATCTATCTATCTATCTATCTATCTATCTATCTATCTATCTATCTATCTATCTATCTATCTATCTATCTATCTATCTATCTATCTATCTATCTATCTATCTATCTATCTATCTATCTATCTATCTATCTATCTATCTATCTATCTATCTATCTATCTATCTATCTATCTATCTATCTATCTATCTATCTATCTATCTATCTATCTATCTATCTATCTATCTATCTATCTATCTATCTATCTATCTATCTATCTATCTATCTATCTATCTATCTATCTATCTATCTATCTATCTATCTATCTATCTATCTATCTATCTATCTATCTATCTATCTATCTATCTATCTATCTATCTATCTATCTATCTATCTATCTATCTATCTATCTATCTATCTATCTATCTATCTATCTATCTATCTATCTATCTATCTATCTATCTATCTATCTATCTATCTATCTATCTATCTATCTATCTATCTATCTATCTATCTATCTATCTATCTATCTATCTATCTATCTATCTATCTATCTATCTATCTATCTATCTATCTATCTATCTATCTATCTATCTATCTATCTATCTATCTATCTATCTATCTATCTATCTATCTATCTATCTATCTATCTATCTATCTATCTATCTATCTATCTATCTATCTATCTATCTATCTATCTATCTATCTATCTATCTATCTATCTATCTATCTATCTATCTATCTATCTATCTATCTATCTATCTATCTATCTATCTATCTATCTATCTATCTATCTATCTATCTATCTATCTATCTATCTATCTATCTATCTATCTATCTATCTATCTATCTATCTATCTATCTATCTATCTATCTATCTATCTATCTATCTATCTATCTATCTATCTATCTATCTATCTATCTATCTATCTATCTATCTATCTATCTATCTATCTATCTATCTATCTATCTATCTATCTATCTATCTATCTATCTATCTATCTATCTATCTATCTATCTATCTATCTATCTATCTATCTATCTATCTATCTATCTATCTATCTATCTATCTATCTATCTATCTATCTATCTATCTATCTATCTATCTATCTATCTATCTATCTATCTATCTATCTATCTATCTATCTATCTATCTATCTATCTATCTATCTATCTATCTATCTATCTATCTATCTATCTATCTATCTATCTATCTATCTATCTATCTATCTATCTATCTATCTATCTATCTATCTATCTATCTATCTATCTATCTATCTATCTATCTATCTATCTATCTATCTATCTATCTATCTATCTATCTATCTATCTATCTATCTATCTATCTATCTATCTATCTATCTATCTATCTATCTATCTATCTATCTATCTATCTATCTATATCTATCTATCTATCTATCTATCTATCTATCTATCTATCTATCTATCTATCTATCTATCTATCTATCTATCTATCTATCTATCTATCTATCTATCTATCTATCTATCTATCTATCTATCTATCTATCTATCTATCTATCTATCTATCTATCTATCTATCTATCTATCTATCTATCTATCTATCTATCTATCTATCTATCTATCTATCTATCTATCTATCTATCTATCTATCTATCTATCTATCTATCTATCTATCTATCTATCTATCTATCTATCTATCTATCTATCTATCTATCTATCTATCTATCTATCTATCTATCTATCTATCTATCTATCTATCTATCTATCTATCTATCTATCTATCTATCTATCTATCTATCTATCTATCTATCTATCTATCTATCTATCTATCTATCTATCTATCTATCTATCTATCTATCTATCTATCTATCTATCTATCTATCTATCTATCTATCTATCTATCTATCTATCTATCTATCTATCTATCTATCTATCTATCTATCTATCTATCTATCTATCTATCTATCTATCTATCTATCTATCTATCTATCTATCTATCTATCTATCTATCTATCTATCTATCTATCTATCTATCTATCTATCTATCTATCTATCTATCTATCTATCTATCTATCTATCTATCTATCTATCTATCTATCTATCTATCTATCTATCTATCTATCTATCTATCTATCTATCTATCTATCTATCTATCTATCTATCTATCTATCTATCTATCTATCTATCTATCTATCTATCTATCTATCTATCTATCTATCTATCTATCTATCTATCTATCTATCTATCTATCTATCTATCTATCTATCTATCTATCTATCTATCTATCTATCTATCTATCTATCTATCTATCTATCTATCTATCTATCTATCTATCTATCTATCTATCTATCTATCTATCTATCTATCTATCTATCTATCTATCTATCTATCTATCTATCTATCTATCATCTATCTATCTATCTATCTATCTATCTATCTATCTATCTATCTATCTATCTATCTATCTATCTATCTATCTATCTATCTATCTATCTATCTATCTATCTATCTATCTATCTACTATCTATCTATCTATCTATCTATCTATCTATCTATCTATCTATCTATCTATCTATCTATCTATCTATCTATCTATCTATCTATCTATCTATCTATCTATCTATCTATCTATCTATCTATCTATCTATCTATCTATCTATCTATCTATCTATCTATCTATCTATCTATCTATCTATCTATCTATCTATCTATCTATCTATCTATCTATCTATCTATCTATCTATCTATCTATCTATCTATCTATCTATCTATCTATCTATCTATCTATCTATCTATCTATCTATCTATCTATCTATCTATCTATCTATCTATCTATCTATCTATCTATCTATCTATCTATCTATCTATCTATCTATCTATCTATCTATCTATCTATCTATCTATCTATCTATCTATCTATCTATCTATCTATCTATCTATCTATCTATCTATCTATCTATCTATCTATCTATCTATCTATCTATCTATCTATCTATCTATCTATCTATCTATCTATCTATCTATCTATCTATCTATCTATCTATCTATCTATCTATCTATCTATCTATCTATCTATCTATCTATCTATCTATCTATCTATCTATCTATCTATCATCTATCTATCTATCTATCTATCTATCTATCTATCTATCTATCTATCTATCTATCTATCTATCTATCTATCTATCTATCTATCTATCTATCTATCTATCATCTATCTATCTATCTATCTATCTATCTATCTATCTATCTATCTATCTATCTATCTATCTATCTATCTATCTATCTATCTATCTATCTATCTATCTATCTATCTATCTATCTATCTATCTATCTATCTATCTATCTATCTATCTATCTATCTATCTATCTATCTATCTATCTATCTATCTATCTATCTATCTATCTATCTATCTATCTATCTATCTATCTATCTATCTATCTATCTATCTATCTATCTATCTATCTATCTATCTATCTATCTATCTATCTATCTATCTATCTATCTATCTATCTATCTATCTATCTATCTATCTATCTATCTATCTATCTATCTATCTATCTATCTATCTATCTATCTATCTATCTATCTATCTATCTATCTATCTATCTATCTATCTATCTATCTATCTATCTATCTATCTATCTATCTATATTTCCTCAATTGATAAAGTACATTTTCTTTTGATAGAATATTTAGATGTCAATATTTAAATATAATTAATTTTAGTTAATGTCTTTTAAAGATTTTATTATTATTAATTAATTTAATTCTATCTCTTTTGTATTCCAAGATAATTTTATCCCATTTTAATTAGTCTATAAATGTTTCATTTACTATTAATGTTAGTTTTTCTTCTTCTTCTTTTTTTAGTATTTTTCAGCTAAAGAAATGTTAGAAAAAATATTTAATTATTAACAAATAATTAAATAGAATTATTTAATTATTTCATAAAACGTGGACCTCTCTCTCTCTCTCTATATATATATATATGAGAAAAAAAATGTAATTTTTATTTTGATGGAACATTAGTTGAAATATATATATAGTCGAAACTAACCAAAGTAAAAATAAAATAAATAAATAAAACAAAACAAAAATATATCCATTTTTTTAGAATTTCAAAATAAATAAATATATGACCATCAATTGGTAAAAAGAAAAAATATAGAATTATGAATAAATAATAATAATATTAAATATTAAAGAAAGAATGATAGAAAATAAGAGTTCACCTTTAAATCTTAAAAGAGATCCTGAAATCCATACGTCAATATGAAGATATTATATATATATATATATATAAAAGAATTATAAACAAACCATAAAAAAATAATAAAACAACTACTAACAAACCATACAGAATAAAAAACAGTAAAATAAAAAAATAGATGAAGAATGATCACCTTAATTTGAGAGAATTGTCTCTCAAATGAAAAACTAAATTGTAAATATAAAGAGCTCTTTATATATACACGTCGTGATTCATAACGTAACATGTTTCGATATATGAAAAGAATCATTTAATATGTTTAATGTCATTTAATAAATTTAGAAAGAAGATAAAAAGTCACATGTGATAATAATTTTATTTAGAGAGCGTCTTAAGTGTTACATGTAACATACTATTTTATTGTGTTACAAGTTTCACACGTGTGAAATCATTCCTGGTGAGAAAACTGGTTTGCCTATCTTTTTATTATAGGTATTTGTGTATCTGTTGAGATGCTATATGTATCTGTTTGGTTGTTTTTTGTGTCTGCGAGGTTATTATTTGTGTCTGTGTTTCATGTATCTGTGCCTGGCAATTCTTATATATATATTTATATCTGTTCAGATGCTATATGTACCTGTGTGGTTATTTGTTTGTGCCTGCGAAGTTATTATCTGTGCCTGTGATTTATGTATTTGTGTCTGTTCAATTCTTATATATATATATATATATATATATCTGTTGAGATGTTATATGTACCTCTGTGGCTATTGTTTGTGCCAACGAATTTATTATTTGTGCCTGTAATTTATGTATATGCGCCTGTAATTTATCAAAGATGAGCAAAGATTCTGAAGATATATTATAAAATAGCAATGAGTAGTGGAAAGAAAGAGTCATCTACATTGAACAAATATACATCACATTCATTATGATGAAGAAATTGACAACCAGGCTAATGCATAACAAGAATAATATATCAAAATAAAGTGAAGCTCCAAGCAGTAAAATTGAAATTTTCAACAAGTAATATATAGACACAAATGATGTGGATGCAACAAGGGTGGCTAGAATCTAGTTTTCTTCGCAGCGGTTGCTTTATCTTCTATAAGACCAAAAAATCACTTTCTTTGAACGGAATCAGACGAGCAGTGTTAAGGGTACATATACCTGAAGTGTCAGTCCGGTGGTGGTTCGACTAAAGCTCTTTGGGAGGTTTTATGGGAGTAAACAACAATATTACATGAAGAATGAATGAGTAGCCTGGGCCAAGGAGCTATGGTGCCAAAGGAAATCTCTACCATGGGATTGGACCTCACATTTGAACTTTGCGATAGGGCTCCTGCGCCGGCTCCTGTATCTCCTGCGCTTCTAAATTCGCACGTGTGTGTTTCTGAAACACAATAATTTATTGTGTTTCAGAAACACCCAAGACCTTGTGTTTTATTTATTGAAAGTAAATAATGATTTAAAAGGGAAGAGGAAGAGAATGAATAAAACCTATTTTAAAATGAGAATAAAGATCTTGAGTAAATACCTCACTAACGTTAACGGAGAGAGATAAGAGAAAGAAATATTAAAAAGACACGTGTAAAGTTCTAATTGATAGAATATGAATGAATTTCAAAACCTCTCTTTTTGAGTGTTTTTCTACGAAATGGAGAACTTTCAAAGCGGCACATCCGATTTTTGGGACCCGCTGAAAGTTCTCATATATATATATATATAGATTCCAAACAACCAATTGTAATGTGAATAGTGCTTTTTAATGATTATTATAAATTGGACAACAATTTACTTTCTTACCTTTATATAAATTACTTCCTAACTAAATTATTTGTTTAAAATAAATAAAAATAAAAAATAAAATTATTTTTATTTTATATTTATAAATATAATAATTTATTTAAAATTGTTAGTTTTAATAAAATAAATTTACTTTCTTACCACACAACATGCAATGCACTTACATAAAAATGAGATATTCATTGAGTTTCGGGAGAGTAACAGAACATACATATGTATATAGAAAAAGTGTTACCATTTTCAAAACATCCTTTTATTACAGTCAATATTACACGTCATCATCTTGTACATTTTTTTATTATATGGTTGGTCACTAAACTAATTTAAAATTAATAAATCTACGAGGGTAATTAATTAATTAGTTAACAAGTAGTAAATCTCAAAAGCAGATTTATATTTCATTATCATCTAGTAATGATTTTGACATCATATAATTCATCTTTAGGAATTTTCTAAACTTTACAATGCTAAAGTGAGTTTTTAAAATTATATCACTAATATTAATTTTAATAATCAAAATAGTTTCATTTCGTTTTATTTTTATATATTTTTACAAAAATTAAAAATAAAACACAATACTCACCTAAACATTATGATTTTTAAAAAATATTATTTTTAATTTTTTAATAGTTAAAATATATTCCTAAAATATTCATTGTGGTGCCAAATAAACCACAGCCAAATATTAGGTTAAGATTGTTTGAAAAAATAGTTAAAAAGTTTATAGAAATAATCTCACAGAGTTTCGCTCTAATGAATGAAAAATCGGATCATTTTCTAATCATCCCTACCCCCTATTTATAGGAGGTGTTTGGGTCCTGTTTCTATTTGGATTGGGACTCCTTATTCTCCCTGGGTTCGGTCTCCTTTTCGGACTTGGTCTTTTATTGGGCTTGACTCCCTTTTTGGGCTTGATCTCCTTCTAGGGCTTGGATTCCTTCTTGGACTTGGATTTCTTCTTGGACTTGATTTCCTTCTTGGACTTGATTTCCTCTCTGGGCTTGTTAGTGCCATCCGGGTCTGTGTCGGGTTCTTCGGCCGCAGAGGTGTGTTCAGCAGCAGGTTCGGTAAGCCCATTTTGGCCGAAGGGGCATTGGTCTTCTTCGGCCGAAGGCTTTGGCTGTGTTTATGACTTAGGTTTATTTTTCAATTTGTTGAGGGTCCGCAGCTTTCTGAGACCGTAAGTTGTTTTCCCACCACAGTAATCCCTCTATTGCCATTACTTGGCTTTTTCAAGTGTGGCAATAAGTTGGTGGCCTATTTTGGTCGAAGAAGTCTCCTTTCGACCGAGAGATCATCTTTTATGCTGGGTGTGTCGCCAGCTAGGATTCCACTAGTTAGCCAATTTTTTCCTTTTGCCTTCCACGTCAGCGTTTGCGTATCAAATCTTTTAAATTTGACGGCTCCTCGACTGCTGTGCCCTAAAAGTGAAATCATTGCCTCTCTATTTAAGTGCTGGTTTGCTTCTCTCTCTCTTGTATCTTTTCAAATTCATTTCTCAGTCTCTCTCTCTAAGACGAAGTTCAACCGCCATCGTCTCTTCCGGTGAAGCTTTTGGTTCTAGTTTTCGGTTCTTCTTCCTCGCATTCTCAAGGTTAGCTTCTGTCACTTCTTTTCTTTAGTTTTCCAGTTGCTTTTACTGCTTTAGTTTTGCCGGTTTTGGCCTTGTTGCTGCCTGTTTTATGAATTTTTTATTTCGCCGTTGGGTTTGCTGTGGTTTTCCGGCAATCTGCCGATCTTGTTTGGTTAATGGTTAGGTTTCCAATCGATTTCTCTTCTGCTAACTGGGTTTTGATTTTGTCTTTTTGCATTTTTGCCGCTTTTCCTTTTATTTTATTTTGTTTTCCATGTGTACACGTGTCCGCGACTTCATAGTGCTGCCTTTTGTGTATCGGTGTTTGTGTTGCCCTAACTTCGGTCAAAGACCATTAACCTGCTTTTTTCGGTCGAGTGTAGATGTCATCTTCTAACACCTTGGATACGTCCACTTTTGCTGGCCTCACCTGTGATTTTTCGGCCGAAGAAGATAATGCCGAGTGTTCGTCCGCCCGTAATCCTCCAGCCGAATCTAGGCCGCAAGGTATTCTCCCTCCTTGGCTTAACGTTCGAAGTACTATGACGAGGGGAGAGCTGGAGGCTATGCGTTTTAGTTGCAAGTTTCCTGATTGGGTCAAGACTAGGCTTCCCAATGATAATGAGAAGGTTGACGATGTTTTGGCTGAGGGATGGGAGCCTTATTATCTTAGGCATTTCGAGATTGGTCTCAGATTTCCCATCATGGGTCTAGTTGAGGAGTTATGCATTTGGTGCCAAATCCATCCTAACTAGTTGACTCCGCTCGCTATCCGTATATTGCTGAGCGTGGACCGCTTGAAAGAGAAGTATAATTTATCGTTTTCGACCGAAGACTTCTTCTATTCTTACTTTATTAAACGCGAAAAACCGGATACTGGTAGATATGTCTTGAACGCTCGGCCTCATGGAAAGATACTGATTCTGGGTTTCAAGTCTAACGAACGACGGTGGAAAGACAAGTATTTTTTTGTCAGGGGCACCACTCGCTTGGGCAAGGGCCCGAGCTACCCGTTGTGTTGGATGGATTCACATAGTCTTCTTGTGACTTGTCTTACATTTTGTCGGTTCTTGTTCGGCCGTTTGTATTGACTGGTTTTCGTTATGTTTGCAGCTAAACACGGTGCCAAAAATTGCAAGTCGTCTCCTCGAGCGCGTGCAAGGAGCGAGGCTATTCTCGCGCTTCCTGATAAGAAACGCGGTCACAAGAGGTTGTTGCACGAGCTACGCACCAGCCGTTTTTGGGCGTTCACCAGGACAAGTAGGTGGATTTTGACTTAGTTTTCTAAGTATTTTCGGGCGGTCGGATTGAGTGTGTTTTTGACTTGTTTGCAGAAATTGCTGATTACGTGATGTCGAAGCCATCGGGTCAACGAGCGCTTGCTATGCGTGCCATAATGCGCCAGATCCAGGCGGAGCAGGAAAAGGCCTTTGCCTTTGGTCGAGAGAGTGTTTTGATCGAGGAGAGGCAGGGGTCTTCGGCCGACAACGCTCGCTCGAGTCGGGCGCCGTCTGATGGAGAGGGTCTCCATGAAGCTGAGGGGATGAATGTGACCGAGGGGCAGCAGCCTACGGTCGAAGAAGAGATGAGTTCTGTCGGTCCTACTGATAGAGAGAAGAGGCCAAGGGAAGAAGAGGAGGGCGAAGAGGAGGAAGAGGAAGAGGGATTTGTGCGCCCGCGAAGGAGGATTAAGCACACTGGCAGGAAGCCTGCCTCCAGTGGGAGCGGCCTCTTCCTCGAGTTTCCTAGAGATTCTTCCACTCGAAGGGTTTCGACCGGGATGGTGAAAGCTGCTGATGGTTTTTTATTTCCTTAGGATGAGGAATGGTTGAACTCTTTGTCATTCACTCAGTTCAATGAGATGGTCGTTGGGGGCTTGTACAGGGTAAGTTCTTGAGACTTCGCTTTGTCTTCTTTTGTCAACCTGTTTTTGATCATTTGGTCTTCTTTCAGGCGCTTCAGGGGGCGGTGGGACGCGTCGCCACTTCTCGGCCGTCATGCGTGACCGTGGAAAGATGGAGGCGAGCGTCAGCAAGGCTTCGGCCGAACTTAAAGCCGCCCAAGATGACTTGGGAAAGGTAACGACTCAGTGCGTTGAGGCCGTTAGACGCTCTGAGGCGTTGCAGGCTCATAACTTGGGTCTCGAGTCCTCTTGCAAGGTGAAGGACGCTGAGCTCAACAGGCAGGCCAAGGAAATAGAAGAGCTGAAAGCTTTCAAGTCTGCGGCCGAATGGAAGATAAAAGACTTGGAGGGTCAAGTGGAGGTCTTGGCTGAGGAGGCTGCCCAGGTCGAGGTCACCACTAGAACCTATGCCCTCGAGCAAGTTATCAGGGGGTCATTGACTCCGGAATCGGCGAAGACTGAGCTTGATGCTACGGCCGCGTTGCGAGAGGGCGCTGGTTTATAACTTTTCATTTCTTGTAGTGTTTTATCTGGATGTAATCTTTATTAATCAATGAAAAGATATTTTGTTGCAATTTTTCTTGCCTTTTCTTTATCTTTTCTTTTCGATCGGTAAATCAATCCCCTAGTTTTTGGAGTTTTTGGGCAAAGTGTTTTCGCCCGAGATCCTTTGGATTTACCAGAGGCTTGCCCCGTGTCTTTTGGGTTATCTTTCGCCAATGCGTCTTGGCCCGAGACCCTCTTGTTTTACCAGAGGCAAATTTTTTGGGCTGCCCTTTGGCAATGTGCCCGAGACCTTCTGGATTTACCAGAGGCTTGCCCTTTGGTAATTTTTTCGGGTTGCCCTTTGGCAATGTGTCTTCGCCCGAGACCTTCTGGATTTACCAGAGGCTTGCCCTTTGGCAATTTTTTTTCGGGTTGCCCTGTGGCAATGTGTCTTCGCCCGAGACCTTCTGGATTTACCAGAGGCTTGCCCTTTGGCAATTTTTTCGGGTTGCCCTTTGGCAATGTGTCTTCGCCCGAGACCTTCTGGATTTACCAGAGGCTTGCCCTTTGGCAATTTTTTCGGGTTGCCCTTTGGCAATGTATCTTCGCCCGAGATATTCTGGATTTACCAGAGGCTTGCCCTTTGGCAAATTTTTCGGGTTGCCCTTTGGCAATGTGTCTTCGCCCAAGATCTTCTGGATTTACCAGAGGCTTGCCCTTTGGCAATTTTTTTGGGTTGCCCTTTGGCAATGTATCTTCGCCCGAGACCTTCTGGATCTACCAGAGGCTTGCCCTTTGGCAATGTGCAAGATATAAATGAGAGTAAAGGATGAGATGAAAAGCTTGTTTTATTTCTTTAAGGTGGGGCCTCGTTAAAAACCCTTTTTAGGGAAAAGAGTGCCCGTTATTACAGTTATAGTGCTATTTTCAAAATTGGTACCTTTTGAGGTGATGTATGTTCTAGCTATGCTCTATCTCCTTTCCTTCTTTCATGAGCAGCTTGTAGGACCCTTTTCCGGATGCTCGTTCTACTTGGTATGGTCCTTCCCAGCTTTCGGCCAGTTTTCCATGGGCTTGGTTTCTCGTGTTTTGGAACACTTTCCTGAGTACCCAATCTCCGGGTTGGAAGGCTCGGGCCTTGACTTTTTTGTTGTACTGCCTTGCTATCCCCATTTGGTATTCGGCTATTCTTCGTTGTGCGTTCTCCCTTTTTTCATCCGAAGTATCTCTCTCGAAGGTCAGGACATGTTCATTTGCTCTTCCGTTTAGCCTTTCTTGAGGTGATAGGATCTCTGTTGGGAGTACTGCTTCCGTTTCGTAGACCATCGAGAAGGGGGTTTGCATTGTTGAAGTTCTGGGGGTTGTTCTGAACGCCCAGAGGACTTCGGGAAGGGCTTCGAGCCACAATCCTTTGGCCCCTTCCAATTTTTTCTTGAGGGAATCTACCACTGCCTTGTTGGATGCTTCGGCTTGACCATTGGCTTGGGGGTATCTCGGGGTTGAGTATGTGAGTTTTATGTTTAGCTGGTTGTAGAAGTCTTTCAGAGTTTGCGCTATGAATTGAGGGCCGTTGTCAGTGATTATTTCTCGTGGTATGCCGAATCTACAGATGATGTGTTTCCAGATAAATTTCTGCACTTCATGCTCCCTGACTCTTTCTAACGCTTCAGCTTCAATCCATTTCGTGAAGTAGTCGGTTACCATCAGTATATATCTTTTTGGACCCTGTGCGGATATTGGGAAAGGCCCGATGATGTCCATCCCCCATTTGTCAAACGGCCACGGAGAGGTGATGCTGTGTAGGTTTCCGGCGGAGAGGTTGGAGTAGTTGGCTTGCCTTTGGCATTTATCGCATTTCTTTACAAGTTCAGCTGCATCTGTCTTCATGGTTGGTCAGTAGTATCCGGCTCTATACGCTCTGAATGCCAGGCTTCTGCCTCCGGAATGGTTCCCGGCTGATCCTTCATGGAGTTCTTTCAACACCAGCTCGGCCTCGGAGAGGGAGATGCAGTTTAGGAAGGGACCGCCTATGGATCTTTTAAAAAGTATTCCTCCGATGATGCAGAATCTGGCAGCCTGGGCTCGTAGTTTTCTCGCCTCTGCCTTGTCTTCCGGCACTTGGCCATGATTGATGTATTCGATGATGGGGGCTCTCCAGTCGCCCTGTTCTATGGCCAGGGTTTCTTCATACTCAATGGCTGCTTTGGGAAGGAAGGCGTATACAATTGGCCCTGTTGGCTCGTCTTTTTGCATTGAGGCCCCGAGGTTTGCCATAGCATCGGCCCTTTCGTTTTCTTCCATTGGGATCTGCTTTATTGCGACCCTTTGGAAGCGCTTCATGAGATCTTTGGCTATCTTCAAGTATTTGGCCATCTTTTCGTTTCGGGCTTGGTATGCGCCGTTTATTTGATTCACCACCAATTAGGAGTCGCATTTGATCGTTAAATTGTGCGCTCCACTCTCTTTTGCCACCCTTAACCCTGCAATTAGGGCTTCGTATTCGGCCTCATTGTTGGTGGCTGGGAATTCGCATCGGATTGCTTGGAGTATCGGGGGCAGATTTGGGGGCCGGAGACATACGCCCAGGCCGCTGCCACTTTGTCTGCTGGCTCCGTCTACTTCTAGTACCCATTTTCGGTTGCAGAAGTTACTAGCTGATTTACTTCGATCTCTGTTATTTCCGCGGATGGGTTTTTCTTCGAAGTCTGCTAAAAAATCTGCGAGGGCTTGGGATTTGATGGCCTTTTTCCCTTCAAATGAGATGTCGTGTCCGCTGAGTTCTAGGGCCCACTTCATCAGTCTTCTGGATTTCTCTGGTGAGTGCAGCACGCTTCGCAAAGGCAACGAAGTTATTACCACGATTGAGTGTCCTTGGAAGTATGCCCGGAGTTTTCTTGCAGCAAACACTAGGCTCAGGATCGCTTTTTCTAAGACTAGATATCTTGTCTCTGCCGAGGTTAGAGTCTTGCTGGCGAAGTATACCGGTTGTTGTTTCCCCCCGTCTTCTTTAACCAGGACTGTACTTACCGCAATCTGTGAATGCGAAAGATACAGATACAACTTTTCATTAGCTTTTGGTTTAGCTAAGAGTGGAGAGCTGGTCAAGAAGTCTTTGATGTCTGCTAGTGCTTTTTTGCAGTTTTCAGTCCATTCAAATTCCTTGGACTTTTTAAGTGCCTAAAAAAATGGCTGAAACTTTTCCGAATCCTTCGGAATGAACCTGGTCAGGGCCGCCAATCTTCCGGTGAGCTTTTGCACGTCTTTCTTGTTTTGAGGCTCTGCTATGTTTAGGATCGGCTTGATTTGGTCCGAGTTGGCCTCAATTCCTTTCTTTGTAACTAGGTACCCCAAGAATTTTCCCGCTTTGACCCCGAATTGGCATTTGGTGGGGTTCAGCTTCATGTTGTACTTTCGGAGGGTTTCGAATGCTTGACTTAGATGGTGAACATGCTGGCTCGTTTGTTCCGACTTCACTAGCATATCGTCTATGTACACCTCCGTGGTCTTCCCCAGTTTATCAGCGAACATTTTGTTCATGAGTCTTTGATAGGTGGAGCCCGCGTTCTTTAGCCCGAAGGGCATTACTTTGTAGCAATAGATGCCCCGTTCCGTGATGAAAGCGGTTTTTTCTTGGTCGCCAGGGTGCATTAGTATCTGATTGTACCCGGAGTATGCATCCATGAAGCTCAGCATCTCGTATCCTGCGGTCGCATCAATGGTGAGGTCTATGTGCGGCAGCGGGAACGGATCTTTCGGGCACGCTTTATTTAGATCGGTGAAGTCGATGCATACCCTCCATTTCCCATTTTTCTATTTCACGACCACCACGTTCGCGAGCCATTCGGGGTATTGGACCTCCCTGAATGACCCATTTGCAAGGAGTTTCTCCACTTCTTCGTTGACGATCTCATTTCGCTCTTGGGCAAACCTTCTGTGCTTTTGTCTCACCGGTTTTGCCCCTTCTTTCACATTCAATTTGTGGGTAATGACTGCTGCGTCGATTCCAGTCATATCTGTGTGTGACCAGGCGTAGCAATCTTGGTTATCTCTAAGGAAGTCTATCAATTCTTCCTTCTCTCTTCTCTCCAGCATGGCCCCGATTTTCACTATTTTCCCCTCGTCCAGCAATATTTCGTCCACTTCGTGATCGGTCGGCTCAAGGGGTGATCCCGGCCGCGTCTGTGGTTGCTATACTTCTGCCGCTTTTTGCTTCAGGCAATTGGCATAGCATTCTTTGGATGCGTTTTGCTCTCCTCTTATCTACTTGATCCCGTGTGGAGTCGGGAATTTAATTAGCTGATGATACGTTGAGGGTATGGCTTTCATCCCGTGAATCCAGGGTCTTCCTAAAATCACGTTATAAGCAGAATTGGAACTTATTACCAGGAAGGTGGTGTGGAGGTTTATTCCTTCTACGTATACCGGTAACTCGATTTCTCCAATGGTAGAAGTGACCTTTCCGTCGAAGCCTACGAGGGAGATAGCCTTCCTACGCATCATCCTCCCGTCCAGCTGCATGTTTCTGAACGTCTCTAGGAATAGGATATTGGCTGAGCTGCCGTTGTCGACTAGTACCCTCTTTACCGTCAGGTTTGCTATGGAGATTTTGATCACCAAAGCGTCGTGGTGAGGTGCGTTTATTTCTCCGGCTTCTCATTCGGTGAAAGTGATGGAGTAATGGTTGTTCGTGTTCTCACTCCTGATGCTGTATATGCTCCGAGTTTCTCTGAGCTTCATCTTCGCAGCCGAGCTTGTCAGTCCGCACGTATCGGATCCCCCAGCTATCATGTTAATCACCCTTTCTTCTGCATTTGCTACTGGGGTTGGGTTCATCCGCTGTCGGTTTTTGTCGGCTTCGGCCGCAATTTCCTTTCCTTTCTCGGTTAAGTATTCTCGTAGGTGTCCCGTTTTAATAAGTTCTACCACCTCTCTTTTTAGGGTCCAGCATTCGTCGGTGCTGTGGCCATGGTCTCCGTGGAATTGACAATATCGAGACGTATCTTTCCTCACAGATGGGTTTTTAGATTTTTCGGGCCACCTGACTCTGTCCCCTAAGGTTTTGAGTATTGTCAAGGCCTCCCTCGTGGGTATGGTGAGGGGGTACGGAAGCAGTTCTTTCTCCCTGCGTATAGGATCGGGGCCGGCGAAACTTGGCCTGGAGGGGCCGCTGCAATCGGAGTCTCTCTGGTTTCTTCTATACTCCTCGCTCCGTCCACTGCCACTGCGGTTGTTTCGTCCTCGTTGATTCAAGGCGTTTGGCGGCCCCCTAGTATTCCGAGGTTGGAATTCTTCTTCGTACTCCATTACATCCTCTGCTCTTTCGAGGACATCTTCGAAAGTCCTTGGTTTTATTAGTTTGAGGCTCTCGTAAAATTTTGACGTTTTTACAAGCCCCTTTATGAAGGCCTTGATGGCGCTTTTATCTCTGCAACCCGGGATGACCATCTTGGTTTATTTGAACTTTTTCACATATTGCCTGAGGCTTTCACTGACCCCTTGTCTTAGGTCGTAAAGATCATCCACATCTCTCTCTTTTTTCCGGCTATCGGAGAAGTGGTTGACGAATTTCGTGGCTAGTGAGGAGAAGGATCTGATGCTTTTCCCGGGGAGGGAAGAATACCATCTCTGGGCGGTTCCAGTTAAAGTGGAACCAAAGGCTTTACACATTATGGCCTCCATATCTTCTTCTGGGATGTTGCACGTCCTCATGCGATTCTTGTATTCGGCGATGTGATCCTCAGGATCCGTGGTTCCTTCGTAGGGCTTCATGCTGGGAGTGGAGAACCTCTTAGGCATTCTGGTGTCCAGGATCCAGGACGCGAATGGTGTGTCGGAATAGCGCGTAGTTGAAGAGCGCATCGTTATTCTTCTTCCTGAGGTTCGTTGTATTAGGTCCTTGAGTTCTCTGATTTCACGGTCACGGCGCTTTTCACAGCCTCTTTTGGACGACGCCGCCCTCGTCTGTTCATCATCAGAACTGCTTGAGCTGTTCAGATCTAGAGTTTTGCGACTTTCCGTTGACCCGTCGCTCTCTTTAGACCCTTTGTCGGAGCCTTCCTCAAAGTTGAGTCTCTTCTTACGGAGGGGTGAATATTTCCGGCTTGATCGCTTTGTTCTTCCCTTAGAGGAGGCTTTTCTGGATTCTGCTTCTTTTTTCCATAGTTCTTTTTCTTCCTCTACTTTCTTGAGCATCTCCGTCATTATGGCGAGTTGCTCCTCTGGCGTCTTTGGAGTCTGGTCTTCTACGACGACGGTGTTGGGATTTGCTCGTGCCATGTCTGATGGGGATGGAACAGAATTGGGATAATCGGAAATTGGATTGTTATTTCTCTCAGATCTCAGCCTTGTGTGTGAGGTTTCGTAGCCCCACGGTGGGCGCCAAACTGTGGTGCCAAATAAACCACAGCCAAATATTAGGCTAAGATTGTTTGAGAAAATAGTTAAAAAGCTTACAGAAATAATCTCACAGAGTTTCGCTCTAATGAATGAAAAATCGGATCCTTTTCTAATCATCCCTACCCCCTATTTATAGAAGGTGTTTGGGTCCTGTTTCTATTTGGATTGGGACTCCTTATTCTCCCTGGGTTCGGTCTTCTTTTTGGACTTGGTCTTTCATTGGGCTTGACTCCCTTTTTGGGCTTGATCTCCTTCTAGGGCTTGGATTCCTTCTTGGACTTGATTTCCTCTCTGGCTTGTTAGTGCCATCCGGGTCTGTGTCGGGTTCTTCGGTCGCAGAGGTGTGCTTAGCCGCAGGTTCGGTAAGCCCATTTCGGCCGAAGGGGCATTTGTCTTCTTCGGCCGAAGGCTTTGACTGTGTTTATGACTTAGATTAGATTTATTTTTCAATTTGTTGAGGGCCCGCAGATTTCTGAGACCGTAAGTTGTTTCCCGCCACATTCATTACACATAATATAATATATGGAGAATGATCTAAAATTATAAGAAGAAAGAAAAGTTTCTCTAAATTTATTGAAAATGACTAGCATTAACAAGATATTGAAGGTCCACAATGGATAGTAGAAAAGTAGTATGAAAGTTTGATATTAACTTATAAAATACAAAGAAAAAAATACGTCACGTAAAGTGAATTAAATACCATATATTTAAATACGTCACAAATTCCTGGGGATATTGAGTTCCATGGGTTACAATACAATCATCCAAGTGAAAAGCATTTAGTTACAATTACGGCTCACCATAACCCACTCTATTTAACCCCCTCCCACCAAACATTTTCGACAAACAGCAACACTCCTCTACATATCACTCACACCACGTCCTCCAATATCCACCATCCACTAATCATACCACACAACATCGACCACAATCAACGGTCCAGATTCGTTATATTGATTTGTCATGATTCTTAAAGATTCTTGTTTTAACAACACGTTGTTTAATTTTTTGAATGGTTGATGCACGTTCGATTATTTGGATATATTTTAAAATGGGTTATTTAAAAAAAAAAAATGTTTTTTCAAACGTTTGACTTTAAATCCCGATTTTGAAAAGTTTGGAAAATCACCTAAAAATCAAAACCATTAGTGATTTTAGTATTTTTTTTTGAGTGGTTTTGGTATTTTATGAGTGGTTTTAAAATTCTATATGCTTTAATTTGGAGATTCGGAAATTCCTAAAATTAAAAATACTCATACAACACCAAAACCACTCAAAAAAAAATACCAAAACCACTAGTGATTTTGATTTTTGGGTGGTTTTCCAAACTTTTCAAAACCAAGGGTTCAAAGTGAAACGTTTGAAAAAGTGGAGTTTTTTTTTTTTGAAAATAACCCATTTTAAAATATATGGAAGAAAGTTTAATTTTGAAAAATTTAGAATTAAATTTTAATTATATAAATAGTTATGAAGGGTACTTTGAGTATATCGACTCATTTCATCGAAACAATTTATCATTAACGATAAAAACTTAAAACAATTTTTGAAGACCCATAAAATTAAATTAAAGTTATAAAACTTAGTTTTTATATTTTTCTCTTTTTAAAAAGCGTTTTAGATCTTTTTATTGGTTTATTAGATTGCTTATAAGAATTTAATAAGCAGTAATTCTAGCTTGCAATTGTGTAGGCAATGCTTAGTACAGTGTACTTTCTCCGAATCAATTTAGTTACAGCATTAGTAGTAAACACTATTCATCAATAATATTGTTTCATATGTTGTTTTTTTAGAAAAATATAGTTTAAGTGATATTTTATTTTATTTGTCTTAATATTTATTTTCTAAATATATAATTATTATAATTTTTAATTATTAATAATTAAAGATATTTATCGCTAAAGTTAAGTATTGGATAGCGTGTCAAAAAGATATGTTGCAGCTAAAATGATATGGAGGAAGTATTTTTTATTTATAAATATATTTTAAAATATATTTATTTTAAATAAAACAATTTAATTTATCTATAATAATATAAAAGTTACTATTATTATTTTAAAAATTTTAAAAATATATAAAAATCTTTTTAAAAAAATGGAGAACAACCTACTGAAAATGTTTTTATTAAAAAGAGATGTACACTTGCGTACACACTTAATAAACTCTATGATTTTTATAGATACTCTCGACAATTCAAATTATTAAATCAGATAATACTACTTACACGTAGTGACAGTTGCACGACAATTAAGTAAGGGTTGGTTGCACTTTTGACTTTTTATTAAAATAGCTATATTTTTAGATCAATTTTAAATTTTTTACAAAACTAAACTTTTGTAAAAAAATTTACAATATCTTCATCATATTAATCACTCAAAATGTAATCTATCAAATTGTAATGAATTATTAACTCTCTTGAGGTTATGTATAAATTAAACTCATATATAATATATTAAATTACTAATTATATAAAATTTAAATATAAATTCAATTAGGACATCCATAAAGTAAAATATTAATTAACTAAGAGGAAAGATAAATATAAATTGAATTAGGACATCGTGAATTGAAATATTAATTAAATAGAAATATATTAAGCTAGTTTGTTTTGTCTTGAAAAATGTATTATTTTTTTTATTTATAATATATTTTAAAATTAAAGAAACTAGTACATTTATTTTTTTAATATATTTTTTATTTCTTATTTTAGATAAACTAATTTATATATTTATTATGATATGTTCAAGATTAAAATAATTAAAATAATATAAAAAATTTATTATATAATAATTATGATAAAGTTAAAAAAAATGCTATCCATTAAATTAAATTAATTTCGTTATTATATTTTTAAATCAAAATTTAATTTGGATTCTTCTTAATTTTAATCAAAATCATATATTCTTTAATTTAATTAATTTGATTTTTATTTAAAAAATGTTAAATGCAACTTTTTTTTATTGCATGTTAGGATTAAAATAAAATTAAATCATCCCAAATTGAATTAAAAATTTAGATTATTTTGATTCAATTAGTTTATACCATTCGATATAATAACTGTACAGTATAATTAGTTTGATTTAATTTAATTTAATTTTTTATTAGTATACATTTGATTTTAATTTTATTCATAAATTTTATTTTATGTATTAACAGGTAATATAAATTAAATTATTATTAATGTATATAAATAAAATATCACTTTATGGCCATCCTCTAGAGTTTGGACCTGCTCTGTCACTGGTTGTCTAACAATATAATGGTGACAAATTCCTATTCTTCACATTGGAACATGACTATCCAAACACCAAATGAATATATAATTAACTTCTTTTCATTAAGTACTCTAGTAAATGATTGATATTGGCTTAGTTGCCGAGTTCCACGGTGATAATTCCTATTAATATTTTTCTCTTTTTTAAAATATTATTATTAACAAAATTTTAGTGGATTAATGATAAATATCCCAAACTCATCTATTGATTTAGAAAATCACAAGATCTCTAAATATACTCGATTAGATGAGGAAAGGGCTATGCCCCTTTTTTCTAAAAAAAAAATAAAATATAATTATATATTAGTATAAAGTATATACAGTGAGAATTGATTTAGATCCGTGGGTAGAACTGTATATTTTCTTTTCAAATTTCTCTCCACAATAACTCGTTCCTTTTACATCTTTCATTCATTTATATATATATATATATATATAAAAGAAAATTTTGGTCGTAACTCCGAAATACACGTATATGCAACATAACTTTGAAAGGGTGGATGAAAATCCATCTAAAATGCCGCAAATATGCAGCCTGGTGATAGGAGTATATATATATAATTAAAAAAAAATTGGTCGTAACTCCGAAGTACACGTATATGCAACATAACTTTGAAAGGGTGGATGAAAATTCATCTAAAATGCTGCAAATATACAGCTCGCAACCTTGGCCATATTCTTGGTGATAGGAGTGTGTCTGATTATAAACTTTAAGGTAATAGAATTAATTTAAATGAACATTAGCTGAGAGTGACAAGATCTTCAGCACTAAAGTTGCGTCATTGGATTCAGTTACCTATGAAGATTATTTTTGTCCGACAATTCCAAATTTTCCGTTTGGTCTACCTGATTGCTCATAAGAATTGAATATGTTGTGAATTCTACCTTGCAATTTGGTAGGTAACTCTCATAGCATATCATGTTTATTAATAGAGTTGCGGCGAAATTATGCACTAAAAGTTTTGGTATCATTAAATTTTTGCTGGAAATGGAGTCTTCTTGCAACATCGAGAGAGGATGAAACTCTATATCTTTTTCCATGGTTACCGTTTGTAAAGAACAGAAATCGAAAAGGGATAAAATTTTTTTAGTGAAAATTCTTTTAAATAGACTTTTTAAAGTTCAAAATACAATTATAGGTCTCTTTTGAAAAACATACAAAAATAGACTTTTAAAAGTTTAGTTTTCACTCCATAGGCCAAATTTCCCAAAATACCCCTAAAACTTTACAATTCACAGATACTGTGATTTACGCTCACAGTCTGTGAATTACGCTCACAGCTGTAAATAGCCTATGGAGTGAAAATCAAAGTTTAGTTGTGCAAATTTTTCAAAAGTGGCTTATAATTATATAGTAAACTTTTGATGGCCTATAAAAAAAATTTCCCATTTTTTTTCTTTTAATTCAATTTTATTCAAAGGAATGAGATGAGAGAAATTTAATTTAATTTATAATTTCTTATTCATTAGTTGAGTCATAAAAAATAAGAAACAACTCACACATCCAAGTCCATAATTTTTTAACTTTCAAATATTGTCACATATCAATATAGAAGGTCTGTAAAATTCATTTTTTCCAACTTAAAGGGTTCATATGAAATTTTACAAATTTTAAGGATTCGTATAAATAAAAATAAATACTATTGGAAATTTTTAAAAAATTATTTATTGAAAACTATTTTAATCAATTAATTTTAATTTTATTTTAAATTTAATGATATTAAATTTATTTTTAAAGAATACATATTAATTTAAAAAAAAACCTTAAAATTCAATAGAGGAAGTTTGTATCACTATGGGCTGATGAAAATTTATATGAATTAAAACATTTGAACAAGATTGAACAAATAATAACTTTCATACATCTAAGGTATATAAAATTGTAGAGTTACACGTTTCTAAATGCATTTCTACATGTTTCTGAAAAAACTTTTGCAATTATTGTAACTTATGCTAGACGTAATCACTCTTAATTATTATTTGGATCCAAATCATATCATATTCATTTAATTAGTAAAGTAGACAGAAATAGTGGCTTCCCAACAATATCTTCCTATACGTACACATCCACAGAATATCTCATGTCGTGCTTGGTTTAATAATATATTAATCACCTTTGGCTTTATCTTAATTACTTCTAACCATAACCCCCTTCCACCCACCATTTTCGAAAAAGCAACACTCCTCTACATTTCCCTCACACCAGGTCTTCCAATCTCCACCATCCACTAACCATACCACACCATGTTGACCAAAATTAACGGTGCAGATTCGTTACATTGATTTGTCGCGTTTTGAATTATAGTTGTGAGTAATAGTAGAGAAGAAACTCCAACAAAAGTGTCAAAATCTTTAGACCAACCAACATCCAAGTGTTCTCAACTACCTATCAAAGTTGGACTACATTGTCTGGTCTATACAACTACCATTCTATGAAGACCTCTCTCTTTTTCTCTCCTATTTATTTCCACTCTCTATGGACCAACTTCTTCAACAATAGACCATTTCTCATTTGAGAAAAAATCTTCATGGCTGACTTTGATCAATCTTCTTCAAATTACACTTCTGGAGATTCTAGCAGAGGTATGAAATTTGCTTGCTTTTGAAATTCTCTGTGTTGTTTTAATTTTTTCCATTGTTTGCTGCAGAAGAATCAAGTCAAGATTCAAAATTGGAATTTTCAGAAGATGAGGAGACTCTGATTACAAGGATGTATAATCTGGTTGGTGAGAGGTGGGTCAATTTTTTTATTTTTTTATATTTTTATTAAAATTGTGTGGTTTTGATGATTTGAAAGAGTTCAAATTTGTGTGTTTGTAGATGGTCTTTGATTGCAGGAAGAATTCCAGGAAGAACAGCTGATGAAATCAAAAAGTATTGGTCTTCAAGATCTTCTTCTAGTTAATGAGAATATATATGGGCAAAATTTGGGTTGTAATGAGTGTTGCAGTGGTGGGAGTTGTACTTTGTTAAAGTTTTAGAATTGAATTTTGTGTAAATATATATGTGTTGGGAATTATTTGGGTGCAGGTTTCTTTGGTTTGATTTGGTCAATCAGAGGATTATATATATATATATGTAAAATAATTCACTATTTGGTTTATATTAATGATTGCCATTTGATTTATCAAAGCTAATTGGATCCATAGTCTTGTTTGGATAAAAAGAATGTAACAAATTCAAAAGGTTACATCAAATAATGGTAAGTTAATTTGTTGGATGTGATATTTATGTTATTTATTTTATGCTCTCACATGTGGTGTGGTGTGGATAACCTACTATTATTTGAGACACCGTCCTCGTTTTAGGTTTTAACCTAGAATTTTTTTTTTTCCCTCCAACAGTGATGAAAGGAATTTATATTGGAATTTTTGAAATTGATGTACCATGGAATGCATATAAAAAAGGGATAAATAATACATAGCTCCTTATATTTGTATAAGTTTTTCACTTGGCCTCCTGTACAAATTATTGTCCCAGTTAGTCCCCTGTATTTGTGATTTTGTCTCAAATAGCCCCTCAGTGCTGACATAGCACATGACGTGGACATTGCATGTGTGATGTGAACTGCCACGTATCGTCAATGTCACACATCAAAGGACCACGTCACGCGCCACATCAGCATTAAGGGGCTAACTGATACAAAATAATAAGTACAGAAGGCTAATTGAGACAGCAATTTGTACAATGAGCTAATTGAGAAAATTTAAAAATACATAAATAAAATTGATTTTAAAATAAAATATATGTATAATTATATATTATAACTTATAATCTATCTGATTCACCTATCTATCTATTTTAAATACTTTAAATAATCATCATTTTTTTAAAGAAAAAAATGGAGTAACTAACTGCACTAGATATCAAACATTCAAATTAAAATTAAAACAAAGTTGACACAAGCACAAAATATTATTCGTCTTAATGAGTCACATTATCATTATAAAAAATATTATAAAATTAATTTTTTTAATAGAATAATTTAAAAAAAATAGATTAAACAAAAATTTAAATGAAATTCTTTAAAATAGTTATTTTGAGATAAATTTAAAATGATGATTTATTTAAACTATAGATTATTAGACGAATTAAACCGAAAAAAAGTTATAATGTTTAATTATATTTACATATTTATAAATTTATAATTTTTCTTAGTTACAAATGGTCGTCTCAGTTAGCTCCCTGTACTTGTGATTTTGTCTCAATTAGCCCTTCGGTGCTGACGTGGCGTCTGACGTGGTCATTTGATGTGTGACCTTGATGACACATGGCAGTCCACATCACACATCAAACGACCACGTCAGATGTCACGTCAGCACCGATGGGCTAACTGAGACAAAATCACAAATATAGGGGCTAATTGAAACAACAATTTGTACAGGGGGCTAACTGAAAAACTTATAGAAGTACAGGGGGCCATGTATTATTTATCCCTATAAAAAATATAAGGAGTGAAAAAAATCATTGATCTACAAATTAAGTTTTTATCGAACTACTCAAAATAAATATGGATAAGGTCAACATAAATAAGCAAGGTGAGGTCACAGGAATAAAATAAATATTGATGAAACCAGTGTGGCCATTGATATTCATTAGGATGGAACTTAATCATTCTCAGAATTATCCCTAATGCAACAATCGAATCCATTAAGTGGATTTGGGATTTTCAAATAATGGTTTTAGATTTTGTATAAACTTTTATAAAAATAATACGTTATAGTATTTAATATTTTAATTGAATTATTAAAATTATTTTCAACTCAATCGTTCTATTTATTTAGAGTTTTTGACTATGAAAAAGGATTGTGTTATGATATTTAAAATTTTAATAAATAATTAATATAAAATAATATTGACTAATTAAATAATAATTAAAGAATATTTTTTAAAAAAATTTGAATGATTATTTATTATTATATAATGATTTATGTTAATAGAATTATATTTAATTTAGAATTAGAATGATTGAGCCTATTTAAGTGATAATCGAAATTATATTTCGATTAGAATTAGAATTAGGAGAATGGTAGCTATTTAAGTGGTGAAAGAAATTATATTTCGATTAGAATTAGGACCAGATAGATGCAAGTGAGAAAGTAAAAGCACCGGTAAATAAAATCTAGTTTTGTGCGTAAGATTAAACACAGATATGGCTTTAAGCATATTTAGGATCCCAAAAGCAGTGCGTCGCCAGAATCCTTTAGCATATGATCCGATTGCGTTTTCAATAGGGCCGTTCCATCATGGGCAGGAGGAGAAGTTCATAGATACCGAGAAAATCAAACGAAGCTACTTCCAAGGCATCCTCGATCGTTCAGCCAATCCAGATACATTGCTGAGGAGTTTGACAGAAACATTGAGGAAAATTATCAGCCGTGCTCGATGTTACTATGAAGGAGCAATTGAATGCGGTATACAAGAATTCGCCGACATCTTCTTTCTAGACGGTTGCAGTATGGAAGATTTTGCTCAGATTTTGTTGTTAGATGGCTGCTTTATCATCGAGGTATTGCAAAGGAATATAGGGGACGTTGCAATCGAGTCACATGACCCTATTTTTTCTTCTAATTTGATTAACTACTTGAAACACGATCTGATTCTCTTAGAAAATCAAATTCCTTGGGAAGTACTTGAGGAATTGTATCCCTTAATAGGAATAAGAAGGGAAAGGGGAAGCCTATATTTACATGAACTTGTTCTTGATTTTTTTGGTAACATATTTTCATCCTCTAAAATAAACTCCAAAATAGAGACCTGGAATACCGAATACTTTCACAGCAATCATATCCTACATCTGCTATGGTATTCACTGATCTGCCCTCTTCGTCTCGAATGTACGAGTTTAGAATACAAACCTGATAAAGAAGGTTTAGTCACTGTGAAGAGAATCAAAGATTCCGGAATTCGAATGAGGAGGGTGAGAAGAGATAGCATTCTGGATGTGAGGTTCGAGGATGGTATTCTAGAGATACCACCATTGCTTGTGCAGGAAGAAACTGAAACTATCTTGAGGAATCTGATAAGCTATGAGCAGCGCAAGGAATGCAGTTCAGTGACATCGTTTGTGATTTTAATGGATGGTTTTATTCAAGGGAGTGAAGACTTGCAGGTACTTCTGGAGAATGATGTTATTGATTGGCGGGGAAGTCATACAATAATGTTTAACAAGCTCTATAAGGATGTTTATGTCGAGGAGTTCTGCTATAACGATCTTAGAGATCAACTAAAAATTTATTGCGATACACGGATGTCCAAACGACGACGTCAGATTCCATGGTTGTCCAAATTGCTATCCAGGGGCTGGAGATGGAGAAAGCATTAGTTTAATTTTTGTGGTTTTGATGATTTGAAAGTCTTTGATTGCAGGAAGAATTCCAGGAAGAACAGCTGAGGAAATCAATTTGATCTTTGATGATTACATCAAATAATATTATTTTATTTTTAAAATAAATAAATAAAATAATAGTAAGTAATTTGTTGGATGTGATATTTATGTTAATTTTTATATGTGATGTGGCTAACCTACTACTATTATTTGAGACATGGCTAGCTTGACTAATTCACTAAATTTAGCCATCTAGTGAAGATTAATCATACTGTTAATCGTCCGTGTTTATAGGTTAAACCTAGTACAAAAAACAATATTTTATTCTCGAACAGTAAATCAGTGATGAAAGGCACCACCGATTTATGTTGGAATATTTGAAAATGATGTAACGTGGAATGCATGCGAAAATATAAGAGTGAAGAAATCATTTATCTATTGGACTACTGGAAAAAAAAAAAAAGCCCAAAATAAAATATGGATAAGGTCCCAAATGAATAAATAAGGTTATGGCAATTCATATTCATTACTTAATCTTACAATCGAATTCATTAAATGAGTGGAGGCTGGAGGGACGTTAATAAATCAACCATAACTAAATTGCAACCAAGCTACTTAATTAGAAAAGATGGATAAATTTGTACACTTTTTATTCATATTTGCAATCATGCTACATCGTGAACTAATCAACAGTTAATTTTAATTTTAATGAAAAAAAGTCAACTTAAAACAAAAAAAGTCATAACTCAATCCAAAAAGATCGGGAAAAAGTAGTTTTAAAAAAAATGGAGATTTCCGAAAAATCACAATGGGTTTGGTTTATTAGCCAAAAACATCATCTTTTTCATTTTTAGCCAAAACCCGACTTTTTAACGTTTTGCATCCATTTTACTATGGATGAACAACAACCGATGAACATTTTAATAATTTTAAAATTTTTATTAAAAATTAATCACAAATAGAAAAAAAAATGTAAATTAATTTTTAAATAATTAAAAATTATAAAAAATATCTCGGTTTACTGTTAATCCATTCACGGTTGAACTGTAAACTTAACAGAAATTGTGAAAAAGTAGGTTTTTGGGTAAAAATGAAAAAAAAATGAAGCTTTTTGGTAATACCTCAAACTCGCAATATTTTTACTACCTTTTCTAATTAGATAATTTTATCACATTATATTTAGCATAAATGCTATAAAAAAAATCTTTTTCATATGATCGTAAACTTTTATAAAATTAATGAATAACTTATAAATTATTTATTTATTTTTGAGACTATAAAAGTATTCTTAAAATTATAACACTTAAATTATCAAAATCATTTATTTTCTCTTGAAACTATCAAAATATTATATACCTTATCAAACTTATTTAAAATCATTTATTATTCTTCAAATTATCAAAAGTATTCATGAAAATATAAATTTATTTATTCATTTTCTTCGAAACTATCAAAATTATTATTTGAAATTATTATAATCATTTTTAATATAAAAATTTTCATTATAAAATAATTATTATAATGTGGTCACTGTTTTAAAACTTTAATTACTCTAATACAAAATCAATTATGAATTTAGCGTAATAAGTGATATGATTATATATATATATATATATAACTATTTACTTTTAAATAATTTAATTTTGAATCAAAACAATTTATTTGTATTTTGGTATTATGTATATATTAAATGGAATAAAAAGGGAAAATGCTAGACATATGATAAATTTTATTAAACTAATTGTAAAAGGTAAAATAGTAAATATAATACAAATAAGATACCCTTAAAGTTAAAAAAAAAAAATTAAAACAATACATATTTAATCTAAATAAAAAATTATTTTTAGAAAAAAAAAAAGAAAAAAGAATGGCTCCTTAGTGTCAACATTAATTATGGTTCGTTACTTTTAATATTTTATTTACTACGTATTTTTTCTAATCAAATTTAATAGTATAAATTTAAAGCTTTAATCAAAAGAACTACTCATTAAGACAATATAAAATTGTTTATTTATGTTTATAAGAAAATATAAATAAAAAATAAATATTCAATATCACAATTCACGTCAATATAAATATTATTTTGTGGTGCCAAATAAACCGCAACCAAATATCAAGGTTAAAATTGTTTTGAAAAAATAACTATAAACTTACAAAGGTGTTTTAACAGAGTTTTGCTCTAATAAGTAATGAAAATCGGATTTTTTTACAATCATCCTTAACCCCTATTTATAGAAGGTATCTGGATTCTACTTCTTTATGTATTGAGACTCCTAATCTTTATTGGACTTGATCTCCTTATTATAATTGACAAAAGGTATCTCAGTTGGATTAATTTAAGAAACCGTATCTAGAGCAGTTTGGGCTAGAACCCCCTTATGATGAGAAGAAGTTTGGCCGAAGATAGGAGACGGTGGGCTTGGTCTTTATGACCATCCAAGGAAAGGCCCATTAGGCTTGATATGTTGCCTTTCGGCCGAAAGAGAATCTGGCTTTTGTTGGCGACCTTGTAGTTTTCCTTCGGCCGAAGGTCTTGTTTCCGCCGAAGGTGTCTTTAAGTTTTATCGCCTTGCCTTAGCTAAAATTCCAGAGATCCTTAAATATTTTGGCCTTCCATTGACCTTGAAGTTGTTGGTAACTTTCCATATAGAGGGGGTATAATGAAATATGTATTTACAGAATACAAATATATTATTATTTTAATAGGTTGTAGTTAAATAAAGTAATAAAAATATTTATTAACTGTAAAATATAATTTATCTTGATGAGTGATATGTGGATTTATAAAATATTTAATATTTAATTTCTTATATAATAATGAATATTAATATAAAGATCATTTTTTAATTATTATAATACATAATAATAAAAATATATTATATAAATATTTTTAAAAAAAATAATATTAGTACTAGTTAATGATAACTATGAGAGTATATTTAATTGATAAAGTAAATTTTTTACATATATTAAGGTTGAATGAAATTATTGAATTATGATGAAAGAGGAAAAATTACAAAATTGATTATATATATATATATATATATATATATATGGGATTTGGTGGAGTATAAAAATAAAAACACGGTTAAAATCACATGATTTATGGGATTTGGTGGAATACGGGTACGTGGATATATTGATAAGTGACGAGGAAGAAGATGGGAAAAAAAGTATTGATGAAGAAACAAAGAAGATGCTGGAAGAAACACAGATGAGGTTAAAAGAAACTAAGAAAAGAGATGCAAAAGCATTGTTCATCCTTCAACAGGCCGTGCACGAGACAATTTTTTCACGGATTGCATTAGCATCAACATCAAAGGAAGCCTGGACTATTCTGCAGAATAGATTTTAAGGTAATGCACGAGTTATGGTTGTAAAATTGTTGTCACTTAGACGTGATTTTGAAACTTTACTGATGCAAGATGACGAGTCAATAGCTATTTTTCTAGCGAGAGGGATGTCAATAGTAAGTCAAGTACGTACTTATGGTGACCAAATATCTGATGAAACTATTGTTGCAAAAATCTTGCGAAGTCTTACACCAAAATATGACCATGTAGTAGCAGCCATAGAAGAAGCAAAAGATCTGTCGTTACTTTCAGTTGATGAATTGATGGGTTCTCTCTAAGCCCATGAGTCACGCATTAATAGGACAGTTGAAAAATATGAAGAGAAAGCATTTCAGGTACGATCTGTTAAGCAGGATAAAATTGATAATTTGGTATGCCCATATTGCAAAAAGTCAAACCATCCACATTATAAATGTTGGTGGAGACCAGATGTCAAATACAATCAATGCGGATAAATGAGACATATTGAAAAGGTCTGCAAAAATACACGAGAGGAAGTCAATGCAGGTATGGTTCAAAAAATAGACACACTGTTTTGACATGCCTACACTCATGACCATGACCGTGACAATGCCAAAGCCAAATAAAGAGATCTCTACAACCATAACAGAAAATTTATATCCACGCCTATATAATGCTTATGTCGTCCATATCAATGCGCAGTTTGAATCACGAGAGGATGTTGAATAATGATTCAAACACAATAATATTTATGACTCGGTCAGAGTCAAGTATGATGTTTCTGTTGCCTGATTTTCTGTTTTTAATATCTTTTAGGTATTATGTTTTAATTTGCTCCTGATCTTCAGCAATCTCTGTTAATTCATAAGTCTATAAATAGACTTCCTATTGTGTTGAATGATCAATTAATAAAATTAATAAAATACAATTTCCTGCATTATTTATTTTCTTCAAAACACAACACAACCAAGAACAATTGATGAACATGATGTTGCTAGATGGTTCTTTTGTCTTAGAAGCGTTTATTTTCTTCAAAATCACAACACAACCAAGAACAATTTATGAACATGATGCTGCTAGATGGTTCTTTTGTCTTAGAAGCGCTGAGAAGGGATGCTAAGGAAATTCCTTTGTCCAACTTGGATCCCATCTTCTCAAAATCACTTTCTGTGCGGTGCTTGAAAAAGGACATTATGTTGATAGAAAACCAAATCTCATGGTTCGTTCTACAACATAACACTAGTTCAAGGAGGGAAAAAATTAGACGATATGGTGGTTCTCTTTTTCCGAAACTTGTTTGAAAAACTATCCGAGAACTCAATTCTCGTAAAAGTCTCAAGCTCGGAAGATAATATGATTTTGAAAATGTGTGATCAAATATATAAACTTTCTTAACTTTTCTTCATTATAACTCTGAATATGCTTAATTTTATATCTTAATTAGATAATTCTCAACTAGTTTTATGCGGAACGACTGTAAGGGTTGTAGGTGTCATACCCCTTTTTTTTCTTCTTGAAAATGATCTATTTTTTCTTTTTTAATTTTCTCTCCACAAGACTCCTTCATATAATATCTTATATATACATATACACGGTGAGTCTATTATGCGGACCGTGCGCATATTAACAATATGCGGATATAAAATCCGAATCGTTAAAACAATCTAACGGCTAATAATTTATGGAATTTTTAATATTTTAAAATATATTATTTTTCACATATCTCTTCATTAATTCTTTTCTAAATAAAATTATTTTTTTTTTATTTTCTTATTAATTGATTTTCGTTTTATCTCATTAATTATTTATATTGATATTCAAGAATGTTTTTACTTTGCTTGGTTGGATGGACAAAACTATAATTGTATTCTTTCAATGCTACTATTATTTTTAGCTTATCAAAATTTCAATGCTACAGTTGTATTATTTCAATGTCATTTAATTTAATTTTTTTAATTTATAATTGTATTCTTTCTATGTCATTTATTTTTAGTTTTTTTTTTAAAATTTTGTTTATAATTTGAAAAACTAATTCTCATGCAAATATTTGAAGTACAACCATTTATATTTTTAATATTATTATTAAAAAATAATAATAAATTTTTAATTAGAAAATAATTATACATTGAAAATAGAAAAATAAAATAAAAAATAAGTATAACAATTAATTATATAAAATAAAAATCAATGAATGAGAGAAAAAAAAGTAAATTTAATTAAAAACAATTAATAAATAGAGATGGAGAGAAAAAATTAATGAAAAGAAATATGAGAAAAATAATAAATATTAAAAAATTCCGTAAATATTAACCGTTAGATTGATTTAACGATTCGAATTTTATATCCCCACATTATTAATATGGGACCGTCCGCATAATAAACTCACCGTATATATATATATAAAATTAAAAAAATTTTGGTGGTAGCTTTCAAATACACATATACGCAACATGTATTTAAATGGTTAGGTGAAAATCCATCTAAAATGCCACAAATATGCCGCTGGTAACCTT
This sequence comes from Cardiospermum halicacabum, assembly GCA_031304145.1. Lineage (NCBI taxonomy): Eukaryota > Viridiplantae > Streptophyta > Magnoliopsida > Sapindales > Sapindaceae > Cardiospermum > Cardiospermum halicacabum. The sequence goes on along the minus strand of CM062390.1, from coordinate 2,509,907 downwards.
AGCCAATGTTTCCGGTGATACGAGTGTGCTGGATTGTAAATTTCATTATAGTAAAATTAACTTAAATGAGCATCAGCATAACAAGAAAGAGAATTGAAATAAAGAAAAAGTTGAGGCGGAAATATTCATTTTTTATAAAAATAAATAGCCTTACAATAAAGCATAAGAGGAGAAAGTATCTACCACCATGGATCATACTTCTTGTTAAATCAAAATAAAAACAATTAGCATAAGAAGAGAAAGTATTGAAACATTAAAACTAAGTGTAAGAAAGATATACGGAATGATATAATAGTCTATAAAATATAGTAAACTAGCTTCATCTCCCTGACGACATCATCTCGCACAACAAAGTTGTCTTATAAATTATGTTTATTTGAGTAAGACGTGGGAAAAATACTTAAATATTTTAATTATAAATTCTAAAAGCATTTCCAATGCGCTGTCAATTTTATAATTTGCACAGCCACGTTAAATTTTTAAAAGCCGTGGAGAAATTTTTATATGTAACGGTAACATGGATAATAAATGTGAAGGTTACGTGACAAAGACATTGTAAACTGAAATTTCTATTTGTAGAGGCCTCCACAGCAAACTCAGCATTTTTTTAATATTAATTATATTTTATCTAATCAAATTAAAACATCTGAACAGTATAACCATTACAGAATCAATTAAAAACTCTTCTGTACTCTTTAAATTTAGGTGCTACACAATGTTCACACCCTCTTAATTGTGATGTCAAATATACTCTAATTCACATTAGCATTTGAGAGACTCCAAGGGAGTCATTTTGGCTCAAGTCAATGTACATAATGCTAACGGGAGTCATTTTCGCTCAAGTCAATGTACATAATGCTAACGTGGAGCCATTCTACTTTATATAATCTATGAAAAGTACAGAATTAAAAATAGGTTCGATACTAATGGTTGGTTGCGAAACAGAACGTTGCAACCTACAAGAGAGTGGATGGAGATATAGGGGATTGGCTATAATAAACCACTTTGAAAAGTGGTGTATACACCAATGCATGTAACCTGCTAGTTTTACAGCAGCAGGTAATTTATATTATTTTTATTTTAAAAATAATATATTATATTAAAAAAATAAAATAAAATTTAAATAAATATAAAAAAATTTCATTCGAATAAAAATAAAAGTAAAATTTTATAATTACAAATATTTAAATTTAAATGTAAAAAATTATAAAATAATATTATTTTAATATAATTATATTCGTCGACAAATTTAATCGAGTTTAATGGTTAAGTTGAAAAAAAACGTTTATTTCGATTATCGAATCTATCGTTAAATACCAACTTTAGCGTGTTACTCGATTACACCTTTCGATTAATAATATCGACTTTACCGATAGAAATCAAGTATGTCGTAAGACTTGTTTTGTAGAATCGATAACTTTCATCGACTCTATCGGTAAATATCAACTTTTACGTATGAGTTGATTAATTTATCAAAATTTCTCAATAAGTCGACCTTTGCACTTGATATTTGATCAAGTCAGGAAAGACCGATAGAATCGATATTCAATTTTATTGATTCTATCGGTTAATATCAGGTCTGCCATACAATTCGATAAAAAAATTTTGATAACTGTGATCAATATCATCAGTAAATATCAACTATGCCCAGGGACCTGATAATATATTTCGAAAAAAATTATCGATTCAATCGGTAAATATCAAGTCTGCCGTAGGGCTCATTAACTTGTAGTTTTAGAAATAACGAGTATAACATTTCAGTTGATAAGTACCGATGAAGTCTATGAAATTAATCGAAGTCAAATGTCAAGTTGGCTGGGTAAGTCGGAAGAGACCGATATACTCGAATATCGATTATATCGGCAAATATCAAATTTACCATAGAATTCGATAACAAATATCAATAAATTTCATCGACATCTCGGCATTTATCAAGTCTGGTCTTGGTCTCGATAAATTATTTTGATAATTTTGATCGATATTATCACAAAATATCAAGTCTGATCTTGGTTCGATAACATATTTGGATCCATAATGTGTAGAAGTGTATGTCGCGAAGGTGTAATGGTGTGTCACTAAGACTTTGTGTCGCGATGCCTCAAAGTTGTTATGTCGCGAAGCTTTCTGCTGCAAATTGTATGTCGCATTTTTATTATCGCGAATTTTTTTCGTGGAATGTTGTCGCGAACTATTGTCGCGGAATATTGTCACGTATTTTTTATGTGATTCTTTATCGCGAATTTATGTGTCGGATTTATGTCGCGGAATATTGTCGCGGAATGTTGTCGCGAACTATTGTCGCGTATTTTTTATGTGATTCTTTGTCGCGAACTTATGTGTCAGATTTATGTCGCGGAAGATTGTCGTGAACTTGGACATTGTCTTCATCACAAATCAGAATTTTTGGGCATTGTCACAAGGCTAGGGTCGCGAATCAGGTTTATGGTATAGTGGCAAGTCTTCATCACAAATCGAAATTTGGGCCTTGTCGCGAGCCTTCGTGATGAATCTGGTATATTCACAAGTCTTCGTTCCCTCGCGAGTCTTCGTGCCAAATCGGGTATCTAGTATAGCAGTCTCGACTCTAATGGAAGCTCATGTGAGTAGTAGATTTGACAGCCGATGCTATGGATGACTGAAAATAACCCAGTGCCAGCAGATTTAAGCGAGGACGACAGTAACATGATTGATAGATTTCAAATGTGATTCGATAATAATAATAATAAACACAAAACTAGAAACAGAAATGAAAAATACAAAATAAAAATTTTATTAACCAGTTTTACCAGTAACGTTTTTATATATTAAAATATTACAGAATATTCTCCACCGTTAGATTCCGATCTAATAGTCTAGATTTCAGAGTTGAAAATGGTGTTAAAAATGGTGCATCACAGCAGTCTCGGGAGATACAATTCTATTATAACAATCACATGGAAGTATAACAATCTCATCGTTATGATGACAGTAAATGATGCTCTAGAAATTATTGTCATCAAGAATAAACATATTTATATGGTTCCAAAAGGAACTATAGTTCTAATTGGTACTTATTCATTAATTTAAAACTTCTATATAAATCATCAAATGTATTGTATATCATAAACGGTCCACTTCATAAGAGATCCAACACCATAAAACAATAATTCGAGCCACATAAGTATAACTTTCAACTTAATATGAGTCATTTACTGTGAAATAAATTAATATCATGGTCCAAATCACTAAAATAATTAAGATTGTAATAAAATTTCAAAGAATTGAGGGATCCAAATACATATTACATACCATAGTCATTACCAAGAAAAGTCAAACTATAGTAACACATTTAATCCAAATTTATTTATAATTTTTTCAACACACTAAGCCTAGCCACATCAACAATAAGAGTATTTTGCTATTTAAAATTATTTTTGATAGTGGATATTTTTTCGAAATATTTTTACAAATTGAATGTAAAAATGAAAATTCCCTAAACAATAATGTGATTATTTTGAGCAACAATTTGTTATGAACTCAAATTTAACCAAAATGAGTGGAAATGTATAACATTAACATTATTTATAGTCTTTTTTCTCAATCCAATGGCAAGCTTCGAAATGTTTTTACAAGAACGGTGGGATTGCCTTGAATCATAAGAATTTTTTTTTAGAAAAGTTTTCCTATTTTAAGTTTAGATCTTTTTGTAATTGTTTAAATTCATTGTCTCTAGAAAGATTTGGTTTTCCTAATGGTTGATTGTATTCCTTAGGTGGAAAGAAAAAAAAATTAGAAAATTATGTTTGGTGATCACTATAAATAGAGATGTCTCATTGAAGATAAAGTATCCCGCCTCTTTAGGGCCGTGATCATTGGATTAGGATCCTAGCCAGTAGGGATAGTGATCATTGAGGTTCCATTAAAGAGGTTTCAAGTATGGAGGTTAGGGTCTCGTCGTAAGGAGATTTCAAATTGGGGTTATCTCGCCATTAAGTATATTTTGAATTGGGGTTGTCTCACCGTGATTGTGTTGTTCGCCTAAAAAAGATTTTGATCTGTTGTTTGATCCAGAATATGTTTGTTTTGAGTATGGTTGAGAAAGATAGTGATTTTATATGGAGAGAGTTTTTGAAATTGTTTTGTCATTTTTTTCTCTATAATAAAGTTGTTATCTTTTCGTGAATTAGACAATTTGTCAAATCATGTTAAGTATTGTGTTTGTTTCTATCTGATTATTTTGGTTGAACCGAAATTAAAATTAGAAAGGAAGAGTGAGATCAGAAAATTGTTGATAATAACAAAGTATAATTGATAAACAATTTATTGGCCAACAAAAACAATAGTGACCAACATTAAAAGAAAACACCACAAATTTAACACAACAAGCTATTTACAGGGAAAAAAAAAAGAAACTAAATATGAAAAGAAGAATGTAATATCATTTTCAGAACATCAAAGAGTAATCGAGGATACAATCTCATCATTTAATTCCTTAAGTTCAATTTTGGTTTGCTATTTCCACTTCTCTAAACTTCAGGTATAGTACTTATGATTCTTTAATATGAACCCGTTATTATAAGTTAAAACAATAGTAAATATTAACCTCAAAGTTGAGGATTTCACTCCGTCCTTTTTACTATCGTTTTTATCGATATAATATTCTCACAAAATTAATGAAGTGTGGTAGTTGAAAAAAAAGTTATTTATATTTAAAAAGAAAATAAATATAAAACATAACTACATATTTAATTATTACACTTTTATTTATTTTTATTCTTTTACGATTATATCTTTGATTGATTTTAACAAATTTTAATAAACCTTAAATTAAGGTTATTAGATTATCTACATGAAACTTTCAAACAAATATTTACAATAACTATAATACTTCACACTTTGCTAGAAGAATACTCCACATGAATAGGGAAATGCCTCATTTTACTCTCAAAATTGTTGGGAGAAGCACATACCATCAATCAAACATGCAACGGAAATATTTTCTCCCCAAGATGAATACGATCTAATCAATTTAAGTAAATCAGACCATCAACTATGCTCACACAAAACAACATAAATAACACAAATAATACAAGCTGATTTTTACGTGAAAAACCTCCTCAATGTGAGAAGTAAAAACCACGGGACCGTAGTCTACTCCAAAACTCCACTATAATCAAAGAAAGATATTACACAATGTTCAAACACCAAATAGGGAACCGACAATAGTATAACAGCAATCCTAATAACACCAAGATTAGGATCTAACAATAAGAAAAAAGAAAAACCTAACCAATACCCACGTTCTGATGATTGTCGCTCTCTGCAGAAGTTTCTAAATCAAATCTCCACTGTTCAGAATAAACTTCAATTTTTTCTCGATAACATATTCAAAAATTCAGCGTGATCCAAAGGCTAACGAAATAGATAAGCCAATTTTAATCAGACTGCTCAGTTCTGTGATGAAAATTCGACAACCTTTACTTCCGACAGTATAACTTCTTACTAAAAACTCTAATCGACAATCCCAATTGTCAATCTTCAAAAATATGTGTCTTATATGTACGCTCCAAATTGGAGCACGATCCAACAGTTGGTTTAAGAGTAGTCGTCAAAACCCTCAGACCGCGCGGAAGAGGAACAACCGGTTTTCTTCTTTTTCTCTCAACCCTTTTACTTTTCTTTATGTGACTACCTTCACTCTATTCTTTGATACCAATAAACTCTAAAATTTTAGATTTACTAGAGCTCCTAAGACTTGTTGTGCCCCACATATAAGAGGGAGCCCAACCTAACAAATCTCTCATTTCCTGATTATGTGGAGGGATTCGCCATTTCGGCGATCTCCTTGCAGAATTTGAACATCTCTTCATGTTCACTTTTCAAAACCTCAATATTAAACTTGCGTTTTCTCCCGTTAATAATAACTCACTATCATGAGCATAACCAGAATTGGAATCAACCAAACTATCACAGTTGCCATATTTCGGCGGTATAAAATAATTTGATAAATTGGTAGATTATCTCAAGGGTAACCCGACGACTAATGGACTGGTGAATTATCTTGAGGGGAGCCTAGTGTCTGATCATTGGTTTGGAGGATTGTTGGACTAACTCGAGGAGAGGTGATGTGAACCTTGGTTTGAAGGGGAGGATTGTTGGAGTGTCAAATTCAATACCATATTGATAATATAAGGAAATAATATCTTATTTTTTAAAGTATCCAGAGAATTCCATTAGTATGAGGTTTTTTAGGTGGTAGTACCAATAACAAATTCGTACGGATTCGTCTACGACTTAAAGCAGACAATATCATACTAATGTGGAAGTTATAAAAGTGACTTCGGAAGGTTGAAATAAAAATTGAAACATGAGACATAGCTAAAGCCCAATTCAAAGGACACCACTTGCTTTGGGAAGAGAATCATCGAAACCCCTTTCCTTTCATTATTAGCCACTAATGGGTCAGAAAATGATAAATCATTTCATTTCATGTATTTAGTAGAATAGACACTAAAATTTAAAAACATACTCCATCTGTTTCATAATATAAGTCGTTTTAGACTTGTACACTCTTATTAAGAAAGAGTATAAAATGACTCTGTTACCCTTTCATCAGAGATATTCATTTTAATAATATTTATTTCACATAACTTTCTCTCACCTATTTCTTTATCATCAAATTAAATGATGCAACTTTTACCATTTTTGAAAATAAAATAACAAAGGATAAAGTAGGAAGAAGATGGTAATATATGTCTTGAAAAGTAAAAACGACTTATATTTTGCCAAATAAAAGTAACTCTAAAACATTTTATATTATGAAATAGAGGGTGTATTAGATAAATGAATAAATATGAATAAAGATACTAGTATCATTTCTTAATAACTTGTTGCAGGGTATGTGAAAATGTACAAGTTCAAATGAAACACTAGTGCAAAATGATTCTTGAACCTATTACACCTTGAAATGTGATATTCATACAAGTTAATGAGAAAGTTATAAAAATGACTATTAAATCACTAAATATTGAAATAAAAGACAAAAATTAAATAATGACGGTCTCCCAAGATATGTGAGAAAGACGAAGAATCCATTACTCCTCGAAGTGCTAAAAACAACTACCTTATCTCTCAACTCGATCATCAGCAGCAATTGAGGACCACCACCAAACCTCATCATCCACGTCATTCAAATCATACTTGCTAATTTTCATTACCAAAGTAACGTCTCCTTTTCTTACCTGGAATTATTATCGATTCATCAAAATGTTATCAACCGATCTTAATCACACTGTTCATTGCGCCAAAGAAACAACTTCTATGGCCAACCAACCCATTTTGATCATCTTTCAAGATTTTCAGACAAGTCCAAGAACACAAGTTAAGTTATCTAAGATGTAAACCAACCTTAATCACCAGACAAAACACAGTCCTAATTAAGTTTAAGCACGGGATAGCCCTGATCAACAGGTCGGACATTACTTGTCCAACAATCATTGGCCTTCATAAGGGGATAGATAGAATTGCCAACTTGCTATAGCATGTATGTATTCATTATAATATAAATATACCTATAGATAAGATTATCTTCATCATCTTCCTCGGGAAACCAAACTCCAAATCTATACTAACCCTAAACCAGTAAGACCAATTCAAACAGATAACGATCAAACCAGTTCACTTTTGTCAAGCACACGAATCTACGTGTTTGATCCTAATAAATCCACGTGTCCACTACCGTGACTCGTAACATGCTCTCCACCGACTCGTCACGTAAAATGCTCTCATTCTGTTAACCTCTCAAACCCATGTCCACAATCATGTATATATACGGATCATAGAGTTTACGTAATTACATGTTTAATTGAATGTTTCCGTAACAATTAACGATGAATTAAGTGAACATCAACATGCAGAAAAATACAAAATACTGACATTACTTTAGACGTGCCTTCAAATGTAGCTACCAGATGACATGTTTCATTCATCGATTGATTCATCTAATTATTATATTAATTTATTGGTATCAATTTGATTTTGATTTTTATTTTTTCTCTTATCCAAACACATCCAATTTTTTTCCCATTCTTTATCATGATCACGACCCTCTTTGGTTATAAATTGAGGTTTCTGGGACTCTCTTTTGCATGAACCTCTTTTATTAATCTTTCCTTTTATAGAAAAAAAAAAGTTTAAATCTTTTTCTTTGTTAATCTACACCATGGCTCCATCTTTCTCAGTGCCTTCCATGGTAAGTAAATTAATGTAATATATTGGTTTTGTTTGAATTTGAATGATTTAGCAGTTAATGTCATGATTATGTTCAGATAATGGAGGAAGAAGGGAGATTTGAAGCAGAGGTCGCAGAGGTGGAAGCATGGTGGAATACAGAGAGGTTCAAGTTGACACAAAGACCATACTCTGCCAAAGACGTGGTGTCTCTCCGTGGAAACCTCAGACAGAGTTATGCATCCAACGAAATGGCGAAAAAGCTTTGGAGGACGCTCAAAACCCATCAGGCAAATGGAACAGCTTCTAGAACATTCGGTGCTCTAGATCCTGTTCAGGTCACCATGATGGCTAAACACCTGGACACCATCTACGTGTCCGGCTGGCAATGCTCTTCCACTCATACCACCACTAATGAACCAGGCCCTGACCTCGCCGACTACCCTTACGACACTGTGCCGAACAAGGTCGAACATCTCTTCTTCGCTCAGCAGTATCACGACAGAAAACAGCGAGAGGCGAGAATGAGTATGAGCCGTGAAGAGAGAGCGAAAACCCCTTATGTTGATTACTTGAAACCGATTATAGCAGATGGGGATACTGGGTTTGGTGGGACCACCGCGACGGTGAAGCTTTGTAAGCTGTTTGTTGAGCGTGGGGCTGCTGGTGTTCATATTGAGGATCAGAGTTCTGTGACGAAGAAATGTGGGCATATGGCGGGGAAAGTGTTGGTTCCTGTGAGTGAGCATATAAACAGACTGGTGGCTGCCAGGTTGCAGTTTGATGTTATGGGTGTGGAGACTGTTCTTGTGGCGAGAACCGATGCCGTTGCGGCCACATTGATTCAATCCAATGTGGATACTAGGGACCATCAGTTTGTTCTTGGCGCGACTAATCCGAATTTCAAAGGTAGAAGCTTGGCTACTCTGCTTGCACAGGGGATGGCTAATGGGAGAAATGGAGCTGAGCTTCAAAGGATTGAAGATGACTGGATTGCGAATGCTGGGTTGAAAACATTTTCAGAATGTGTTATTGATGCGATCAATGCTATGAATGTGAGTGAAAATGAGAAGAGGGGTAAGTTAAATGAGTGGATGAGGTGTTCTGGGTATGAAAAATGTTTGTCAAATGATCAAGCAAGAGAGATTGCTAGTAGACTTGGTCTTCACGATCTGTTTTGGGACTGGGATTTGCCTAGGACTAGGGAAGGGTTTTATAGGTTCAAAGGGTCTGTTTTGGCTGCCATAGTCCGCGGCTGGGCTTTCGCTCCTCATGCTGATATTATATGGATGGAGACAGCAAGTCCTGATCTTGTTGAATGTACTAAGTTTGCAGAAGGAGTTAAGTCTATGAGGCCTGAGATTATGTTGGCTTATAATCTATCTCCATCCTTCAACTGGGATGCTTCTGGGATGACTGATGAGCAGATGAGGGATTTCATTCCGAGGATTGGGAGGTTGGGGTACTGTTGGCAGTTCATAACTCTGGCTGGTTTTCATGCTGATGCGCTTGTGACTGATACTTTCGCTAAGGACTATGCGCGCAGAGGCATGCTTGCTTATGTTGAGCGTATCCAGAGGGAAGAAAGAAACAATGGTGTTGACACTCTAGCTCACCAGAAGTGGTCTGGTGCTAATTACTATGATAAGTATCTGAAGACCGTCCAGGGCGGCATTTCCTCTACTGCTGCCATGGGCAAAGGTACTATTATAGCTTGTCTATCTATCTATGTTCATTTATATATTGAATGTTGCTTATATGCATATAATGTGTTGCAGGTGTGACTGAGGAGCAATTCAAGGACACATGGACTAGGCCAGGAGCAGTGAATCTGAATGATGCAAATGAGGTTGTTGCCAAGTCCAGAATGTGATGATTGAAGCATCAGCACCAGGTCCTGGGAAGAATAATTAAAAGATATGAAAAAGAAGAATAATTGTAATAGGGAATTATGTGGGCATATTTTTGGCCAAATTGTTTGTTGTGGTTTGTTTTGTTTTCTGTCATTTTAGGTCTGTCCGAGGCCTGTTGTAATGTTTCCTCTTTTCGTTTCAATGAAAGCATTTGAATTGTTTGTTTCCTTTTACAACTTGAGCTCGCTCATTAATCTGTTTGTTTTTCAGTAAACATCAACAAAAATATTATAGGAAATGAAACAGCAATGATATTTGCATTGAATGGATGAGTCTAAAATGATAGAATACATGAAGCCAAATAGATTACTTTCTTCTGTTACTTCTTCCGAGTGAATATGGGGAGGAGGATGATGAGAGCGATAACGAGAAGTAGTATGATAGAAATCATCATACATTTTCTTGATTTCTTTTGCAGATTTTTAGCTGTATGAAGAGAATCTGTACCCATTTGAACATGGTCTACTGCGTTCGTCACCTGCACAAAGACGGCCAGCCAGCCTCTATCATTCATTCAAATATAAATCGAACTATAACTTTAATGTATAATTGGGACACATCTCAACGACATAATAAACCTCAGAAAAACCAAATAATGACTTCGAAACTCCTTGAAAATCAACTATCAAGAAGAACCTTAGTAACCCTCTCAAATAACAATCCTATATAGATGGTATCTCATAAGTACCAACTGGTCATTCCTCAAGTGACAAAACATATATCCATTAAACTAATAAGTAAAGCAGCTTTCAGAAACTAAAATAAGCTACAGAAACATGAAATTGAGATTAGAACTAATATTAGCTTTCTCTAAAAAGTTTCAAACCCATCAACATGGCTTGATTTGGGACTATAGAGAAGAAAATTTGCAATGCCAGCAGCAACACAAAACTAATCATCATCAGCATGAATTAACAAAAAGAAATACACAGCACAGCACATTCCATGCAACAGAACAGATTGACGAGCAAAACCATGCTGGACTTGTAAAATTCGGCCCACAGAAAAGGAAGACATTGTCATTGGGCCTTATTACAAAGATAGACAACTTTCTTTTCTTCCCTCTATTATTATTTTTTTTCTTTTTTCATCATCATAAAAATAATCTTAAGACATAAGAGTCTCAGGAGCCCATAATCTTGACTATATTTTTCAAATTAGCCCTCAAATTTTATGGATGGTCAATTTAGCCTCTTAACTTTCAAATAGTGGGTTAATTACGCTCTTTTGCTGATGTGAAAGCTGATCTAGCAACAAAAAAGGTTAAATTCAAAATGTCATTTAAGCCCTCCACATCAGCAAAAAGGATTTAATTGATACAAAATTTGAAAGTTAAAGGGTTAAATTGACCCTTCGTGAAGTTGGAGGGTTAACTTGAAAAGTATAGTAAAGTTCAGGGGTTTCTAAAACCCTTATGCCTAATCTTAAATACAGAAATTCATAACACTTACTTTTTAAATAATTATAATGTTTAATTTTTAGATTAAATTTTTAAGTAATTGATAGGTTATTTTCGAATTAAACGTTTAGTTTTATTTTAATATTTAAATTGAATATTAAATATAAAATTATTAAAATTTATTTAAAAAGTATATATTTTTAAAATTTAAGTAAACATTTTAGTTGAAAATTATCTTTAATAATTTTTTTCTAATGGCATCTTAAAAGGTAATTGAAACACTAAACACTAACCTAAAATTTGGTACCAAACACTTTTTTTTTTCCATAGGTTGGAATTTAAATATTAATCGAAAAAATTATCTAATACACCCTAAGAGTATATTTCGCGTTAGATATTACCCGTTAAATTAGTATTTCGAGTAGTTACCATGGTTGCTAATATATTAGCTTCTAAAATAATTGTTAGGTTAATTTTGAATTGAATGTTCAACATTAATTTTAGCATTTAAATTAGTTGTTATATAATAAAATTATTAAATATTTACTATGTATATTTGCGACGGCTTCTGATTAACAAATAATTACTTATTGGAGTAATTTTCCTTCTAAAATACATTATTGACACTAAAATTTATAAGTAAATTTAGTATAAAAAAAATATATTTAATATTTTACTATCTCAAAACAATTATTTGGCAACTTCAAACCTATACTATAATATAAATCAAATTAAAAAAATAATGATACAATTAATTTAAATGAAAGGTTAAAACATTATCCCATTTGCATTAGTTGTCTACTAACTTTTATAAAAGCTATGCTAGAATTATTAATAAAAGATTTCTTTCCTCAAAACATAATTCAGGAGTGCTAATTTAAAAATTTTAGAAAGTACATATTATATCATGTTAAGAATTAAAAGTGTTTAATTGATAAATAATCTCACTAGTATAACATAAACATACTAAATATAAAATTAAAAGGTTAAAAAATACTCTAATACAACTTTATGCTTTATATCATTCTACTTATTTAAAATATATTTACTTCAAATTTTCAATTAATTTATAAATTATCGTTTCAAATCACTATTAGAGTAGCTTTTAGTAGATTAATGTTTCAAATTAGTGTTAGATTAGTGGTTGAAATTATTAAAGAAATTAATTTTTGAATTATCTTTGAACTAATTGTTAGGTTAGCTGTTTGATTGAGGTTTTGATATTAGTTTTAGGTTTTAAATTAGTTGATAAATATAAAATTATTAAATATTTATTATGGAGAGATAAAATTGAAAAGATAATAATATAATTTATTACAAATATTAAGTTGATAATATAAATGGAAAGTTTACCAAAATTGTGTCAAAGGTTAAATGTTAGTCAAAATATATTAGGAGCTGCTATGTTAAACGTTAAATATTATTTTTCACTTTAAAAAAATTAAAAAATAAATATTATTGGAAAGGCAAGTTAAAAATTTTCCCAAATAACACACTGATACTCTAATCCAATGTTTAACACCAAAGAGTAGATTCAAAACATTAGACCATCCGCAATGGGAGTCTCTTAGTGAGTCTCTCCTCTGATAAGAGACTCATGTTTCGTCTCTTTGCATTGGAGTAACTAGTTTTTTAAAAGTTAGTCTCTCAAATGAGATATTCATTTTTAGAAAAATTAACAAATGATGAGATGACACGTGGAAAGTTCATAAAAAAGAAAGATAATGTGGAGAGAGAAAAGAGGGAGTAGCATGATATATTTGACTTTTTTAATTTTTGGAAACAAATGGGAAAGACTTTGCATTGGAGTGAAATTCTTATATTTTCTACTAACGAGTCTCTTTGATGATGTGGCATACACGGGCCCACATAAGAGACTCAAAGGAGAGACCTCCATTGGTGATGGTCTAAGACGAAATGCATCGTTTTCAATCTTCGACCTATATGGTCTCATTCTCAACAGAATAGTTCATCACAGTACTCGGCCCAAATCCCATGGCCCAACATAAATAAATATACTAACTATATTTGTTTAGAAATTTCATAGTATAATATAACATCTATATTGTCTTCATTATTAAAGTTCATGCCTAATTTTAGAGTAAAGTTTAGTACCAAGACCGAGCTCAACTATTTCATAGGCTAAACTCCACTTATTGTTTATAGTAAAATAATGTTATACAGATACAACTAATATAATTTTTATTATACAAATATACTTTGATAGGGAGACTCATATTTTTGGTTGATAATATAGGTATTGGACCTATTCTGTGAAATGAAAGAAAATAAAATTTAAATAAATGTTTTCCTGAAAAAAAAAAAAAAAAAAAAAAAGAGAACATTTTTCACTATAGGGAAACTGTATAGACAGACAGAGACATACACCCCAAAACCCACAATTGACACCACCACCAACAAAACCAAATTTTCTCAAGTTAGAGATGGGAAAACAAATATAAGTCGCTCATCAAAAGAGGTAAAAATGCACATATGACACACAAGACCATGAATACAATTCCCTTCCCATTCCTACTACACCTACTACCATGAATTCAACTCAATTCAAGCTTTGCCACTCTTCCAAGGTTTGAGGACACCGACAACTATAACGGCTACTATAATCAGCAGAATTATAATTGCAATACACATCCATTTTCGGGAATTCTTCTGCAGTTTCTTTGCATTTTGAAGTGCAGTTGTCCCTGACTGGACGCTAGTCACTGCATTGGCAACCTGAACCAAATCTCCATTACCACACAAACACATACATACATGTATTCCACACATGGGCTCTAATACACACTTTCATTTCTTAACAATGGATGTGGATGCTAAAAGAGCAAAGAACAAGAGCGTACCTGACTTTCGATGTTATCCAAGATTTCTCCTTGAGCCTCAACTAGAACTGCCATATCAAGGTAAATCTGAAAACGAGCAAAACCAAGTTAGACAAATTTATTGGATATCCAGACTTGTTAAGGGTGTTAAACATACCTGTTGCAAGTCAAGAAGCTTCTTCTCGATGTCCCTAACGGCATCATGTCTCTCTTGGATTTCTTCAAGGGTATTAATCACCTGAAAACATTTGGCTCAATGTATTTGAATGATCATGAGATAAATCAACTCTTCTAAGAACCCAAATATGTAGAAATATACAGATAACAATTTGAGCATAGTTTTGGAACTAATCAGGCAAGGATAAAGAATTTTAAGGACATGGATCCAAATTTAGGCCAACGGACTAAACACCATCTATAAGTTAGAACACATCGAAGTTACTCCTGAAGCTTTCTTGTTTTGCTAATCATATCCCAGCCAACCAAATGCAAAGCCATCTCAAATTACAAAATGGCCAAACTTGGAAGGAATTACTTCATGAAATGTATTGAAACATTAAAACCAATCTATGGTGGTGCTATATAATTAACAGCATACCAATAAAGTAGACCAAGCATATATTTAACCTATTAACAAATGCATCTCAATATTTGATAGTTACATTATGATACCCTCAATTTCAAGAACAAAAAGAATTTTAGCCAGTTACAAATCCAAAATTTATTACTTCTTGAAGGCCAAAACTTCCTAGACAAATTCGTCAATACATTAGAAATCTATATTATGTATATACACAGCACCACCCAGAGGAAATCTTCAAAAGATATTTATTGAAAACAAGCATAATAAGGAATACCTGTCCACGACCCTGTTCTTGAATAGCCTTTTGGAAGATTTGCTCACTGTTTCCAGTTTCAATCAGGTTATCAATTGTCTAAAAGGGAAAAGAAAAATTTGCTCAGTTATATAATAACAACAAACACTAAAGATAAGATCATTTATGTTCAGAACTAGGGCTCACCTCCTCATCTGGTCGGTTGCCCGTCACTGTTTCAACCATGATATACCCAACCAAAGAAATGCAACAATTTATATAAATTCACAGGTAGTAGCAATATCGGATTTATATTAATGGATATATAACATCCTGTTAATCTGAAAGCCAAGTAATCAAACCTGTAATGACCCTTCGCTCCACAACCTCACGATACTCATCTTGGATCTTCTGTCTTAAGGTCTGAAACATCACATGATAATGTGTAGTCTAATAAGAATCTAAGTCCAGAAATGAGGAGCAATCATAATAAATTTTTTCTCACCTGAAACTCTGTCATTAGATCCTTGAACTTCTTAGCAACAGCACTGCATTCAAACAAGTAATTAATATATCAATTCATCAAATTTGCCTCACAATAAGTATCTTAAAAACTAAAAAACACTAGAGAACATACTTCGTCACATTCATCCTTGATCTGTCCACACTTGTTCCCTTTTCACATCCAGGTTTTTGCCGATTGGCTAAGTTCTAATGATAAACAAATAAGAATCAGCACAAAAATTACAAGCTAAGGTTATGCAAAAACCATATGGAAATTAATAGCAAACAAGGAGTACTACCTCTCTGTTTACTGCTTCAATCTTTGCTTTTACTTGCCGTGCAATTTTTCCAACTTCATCAATATCTTTTTCCATGCGCTTCTTGATAGCTGCAACAATTCAACAATATTCTAGAGTGTAAGTAATAATGATACCAAAATAAAACTCAACCACGACCATTTGACACGAGATGTTTAATCCAAATATTATTGGGCTGAAATAGTTGTCACCTACATTATGCCATGTAGGTCTCAATTTAGTAGCTCATTAGGATTCAATTTTTATTATCCATGTGTAAATTAGACCAACAGTGAACCTAAATCACAAAGCTAAGCCATTCAAAGTTGACACTATGGATTGTATTGACTCAGGGCTGATCATACAATGCAACAGAGGGTTATAATTTTTTATTGTAATTTCAAACTTGCGAATCGTAAATGAAAACAATGTATCTACCTTTCATGGTGGATGCTTTTGTAACAGACTTTGATTCCTCATTTGCATCCTGTTATAAGTTTAACATGTAACATTAATTGCAATTGTCAATAGTTTAGTGAGTTCAGATATAAACTGGGTTAGTATGTGCTTTGCTCAAACAAAAAGGAAGATAAGTGGTGGCACCACAATTTTAATAACACATTTGAATTCTCAAAAAAGGTTAATAGCATCTTTTATATTTTATATTTTAGCACTGGCATAATACATAATAATGAGATTACTACAATATGATAGCTCCATGGAGGTAGAAAAATGTGTTCTTAACTAAACAACGTCAAAGGTTTGTAGTATTTATTTGGACAAAAATTTTATTTATTTATTTATTTTTTTATATTATGGTCAGAGCTCACAATACCCAATTCTTTACTTACACACTGGGTGGCAAACACTTCTAACATCACTAGTACTTTGTGGAACCTAACTGTGGTGTAAAATAAAATTTAAATTACTTTATGGTTCTAGCTTCTAGTTTCCTTATTCCTTAACTGTTCCACTTTTGATTAACCTTCACAATAACTTTGTGTTTTTGTTAGATGTATGCAATCTTCACAGACTTAGCTTAATAGAATCAAAGCATGTTAAATCATACATTGTTTTGTTTGTATATGAAGAAGATGGTACTACAACAAAGCTCAAAAATTCTAGCATATGCATTTACAATCTAATAACTCTAAAGCAACAACCCCAAGCATGTCTTATAACCATCTGATCTTCTCTTACATGTTATTGATAAACATTGTTTTGCAAACAATAAACATAAAATTATGATTTGTTTCATACGCACCTTCAATTTCCTAAGCAGCATGGCAAGCTTCTCCACTTGCTTTTCAATTTCTTGCATCTGATTAGCACCAACACAGTTATCGTTTTTAAAAACTATATAAAAATAAAATCAAACCAAAGAAAGCAGTGAAGTGGATACCGAACATTAAAGACAAAAGAAAACATTGATTCATACATGCCAAACCAAGCAAGAGAAAATCAGAGTTGTGAAGGCATGTTTACATGAAAGAAAGACAATGCTTTAATCTATACATTATAAACATTAATACAAAGATGCACCTGCTTGTTAAAAGCATCCATTCCCAGGTCGGAGTTACTTGAATTTTGCAATCCCATTTCGATGTCATTATTTCTTGATGGTTGGCCTCTGGCATCGCCAATAAAAGAATCCTACAAAACAAGAAATCAAATTACACAAACTAAAAAAGCTTAATGGACTAAGGAGAGTTCTCCCGAACCCTTTGTCAATACCAAAGTGAACAGAAAAATAAGCAATTTAACAACTAAAAAAAGAATCAACTCCGGCCAGTTGAACTAATAGAGATAATTCAATCACAAATCTCTTAAAAGTCATCAATTTTCAATCACAAAAAGTTCTCAACTACATTACTATAGACTCTGTCTAGATCTTGAGTAAATTAAATACAAAAACAAAAACAATTGAAGCAAACAAATTCTAACCCAATCAACAAAACCAAAAACATCATCCACACTCTCATTTCCCACACCAAAAATTGAAAAATTCGCTGGCTAATTCCACAAACAGAAACCTTCAGCTAATAGAAACCAAATAAAACACTCTTCCAAAACAGCATTCAGCTCCCAAATCCAAAAAGGTACCAAAATTCGATCATCTCCACCATCAAATTGAAGTACAATCAAAACGGAAACCAAAATAGAAAATATCAAAAACGGAATAGCTAAATCGAAAATCAGTGTCCTGATCCAACTAGCAGAGTGAAATCAGAGATATAATTGAGATGCAGGAGAAAGAGAATGAAAGGGACAAGAAAGGAAAGTTACCGTGAGAAGATCGTTCATGTTGAGAGAGATTGAATTGTTTGTTTGATGAAGAAATCAGTGCTTGAAGAGAACGACAGAGGAAATGAGTCCAAAAGAGAGAGAGACCGGGTCGGGTTAATTCCTTTTATAATTATGTCCTTTATTTATGGCATAATTTGTTTACTTTACTAATTACTATGTCTGGCCGGCAGCTATGCGACCAAAGCGTTGAAAACGACATCATCTTCGTGGGACAGTTGTGTCGTTTCAATTTTTTTTTTAATTTATTCCATCTTCTTTATTATATGCATATACATATAGACAAATAGATGGACAGCTAGATAATTGGTTATCTGATTGGCTCAAAATATTAATGACCTGTTCTTTTATCAATAAATCTTTTTTCATTAGTCTTCGTTCCAATTTTTTTTATCTACTTCTTTACTATTGTCACACCACAGATGAAGAGGAGATATTTGAAGTGCACCTCCTGCGTTCTCTAGTAGTCTAGTTGATAATCTTACATTGTCAGTATGGATATGCATGGATCTCACTTGTATGTTTTTAGGAATTTGTTATAGGATACTGGAATTGAATATTTTACTTGATTAGGTGGTTGATACACGTGTATAGTGCATAGTTTCTTAGAAGCTGTCAATTGTGCTTCGAGTTGTGCAAATCCGTTGCAAATTTGGTACCACTACAGTAGTTTTAACCAATGATTTTACGAGCTAAAATGATCAATTGAACTTGGTATGGTTGAAAATTAACGTGGGAGAAGAAGACACAAATTTCAAAAGATCCATGGTATCACATTTGGATGTGGGATCTGTCTTTGACTTTAGCAGACTGGGAAGCAAACTTGTTGATGTAGATACTATTGAGTGAAGTGTTTTTCTCCATCTGTACATGGAAATGTAATTATCTTACAAGTTTTTATAGATCTAACAGAATAATATGATCAGTTCACAATTTGCAGCAAACAAGGAGCAAACAATTAAATAGATGCACTGTTTTTGAAGCAGCAAATCATCCCAATAGACTCAGCCAACAATACAAATATATCCATATTATCAGTTCAAATGTATATTGTTATCAGCAAGTTCCCAAATCATTATGTGCATACTAAATACCAAATACCCAACTTATAGAATAATGATGAACCATGCACAAGAAAGCAACATACTACATAAATATCGAATCCCAATATATCATGACAGTACCAGCAAATGTATTACCCCATAGGTTCAAATAGATACAGTTTTATTTAGTATAAATTCCAATCTCAAAGAAGTGGAGGACAAAGACCAAGGTAAAAGAACAACTGAACATTGAAAATTGATAGGCAATCAGCAAGTATGGTAAGAGACTCACAGTAATGGACATATTTAATAGCAAATAGAGTTATATCAGTTCTTGGACTGACCTTTACACCCTTTTCTTTATTAACAAAATATTGCAGTTTGATTTCTTCCCAAAAAAAAATAATAAAATAAAATCAGAATTCTCTGATTTGTTGAGTTCCATATGTTGTAATATATTCATGCAGGCAAAGAATTTGTATTAGAGAATAGAGATAGTGAGCTGGCTTTTGGTTTGCACCATCTATAATTGGCAACATCAACGTTTTTGCTCCAACTATAAAACGAGTGAATGTACTGTTTCAAGAAGAAAAATGTACGTCACATGACATAACCATCTACTAAGGATACAGGAGTCAATAAAATTTCGTTTCTCATTCTTATAAGGTCAAATTAGGTATTTCGAAACTTTCAGTTTTCTCTTCTTCATTAGAATTGGGTCGGGCCCAACTGGATACTTTATCCACGTTTGTTCAAAACGCAGGCCTACAATGGGCCTGGGCTGTTAAAAGATCGAAAACCATAACAAGTCAAAATAGAAGCAATTTCATCAAAATTAAATTTTAAATATTTAAAACATGATGACCGCATAAACAATCTCCGTCACGTACTTAAACTATTGTATCCAAATTTGTAACTGTATATAATCCATTTCATAGACAAGAATTCGAACAATATAATCTCTTCTCCTTACCTAACTTCAAATCAAACCACTATATAAACCAATCAATTACACAAATCATACCAAATCATTAATTAATCAACTATGTCGGACACAACCAGACCATCCAGGCGTAGAGGTCTGAAAATTTGCTGTGGAGTGACTGCAATTGTGTTAATCGCATTCATCATTGCTATAACAACATTATCCTTAACCATCTTCAAAATCAAACAGCCTGAAGTGACGGCGCATCCGACAGGTCTCGACCATCTGAATTTTAGTATCTTTCCGTTATCTATCAACGCGACATTAGATATGGATATAACAATTCACAATCGAAACTACGGAGGTTTCAAATACTACAATAGTACGGCGTATTTGGACTTTCATGAGGAGACGGTGGCGGAGATTCCGATTGGGAGAGGATATGTGCCGGCGAGAGGGGTGATTAATATAACGACGTCGGCGGATGTGATGGGAGATAAATTGGTGGAGAATAGTTTCTTCATTAGTGATTTCGAGACGGGGTTTTTGAATTTTACGTCGACGGCTACTTTGCATGGACGAGTGAGTCTGTTTAAGATTATTAAGTTTCATGCGATTACTGTTAGTGTGTGCGATGTGTCTGTCGCTGTTGCTACGCAGACGGTGGAGTCCAAATGCACTTCTAAGATTAAGTTTTAATTTGATTAGAAGTGTTGTGTGATGTCGAAGGTTAACAGGCCCAGTGGAGTGTTGGCTGGAGTGTGTGAGGCCCATTTAGGCCCAGAGTGTTGAAGTAGTATGTAAATAGTTGAGATGGAATTACGAAAATGTCCTTGTGAAATTGAAAGTTAGCCTACTGACTGATTTGACTTTCCATGCAATTCAATTCAATTAAATGAGATTTTTCAGGTGAGAAATCGTCGTATCATCATTAAATGGTAAACTATCAGGTCAATGTATAATTAATTGCAGTTGATTTTCCCCGCGGCTTTGGTAGGATGTTGCGATTTAAGGCTATTTATAATACATGTATATATTCCTTAGTGTATTGGGAAAAAAAGTATTTAATATAACTGAAATTCAACCATGTAATATTGAGAAAAAATATTAAAAGACTTGAAATATTATAATCATATCGTTAATCTAACTTTTCAAGATCTCAAACTTACGAGTCGCAAATTACAAAAATACTCACTGACATACTCCTACAATTATGTTGGTTTTAAACTATGAAAGTAGACGATAAAAGAAAAAGAAGAAAATAAGAAGGCCTTTTTGGAAGTAAGGAAATGAATATAATTAAAGGAATAAGATGTTTAGATAGATCTAAATTGATAAAAATAATTATATTTATACAAAATAGAGAATTTAAAGAGTATATATTCAAATAATTATATAATTATTATTATTAAATAATATTAAACAAATTATATTTTTGTTAAAATTAAGCTAAATTCAAATTTATAAAAATAAATCTATATAAATTCCATTTGGTGTGAGTATTGGTGGTTTTCCACCCGGAGAACACCTGGAGAACATGCATGAGACTAAACCATGCATCATGACACGTAACTCACTTATGTATTATAAATGTGTGCAATCTCGTGAATAATCATATACAATATTTCACTTCTTTTTGCTTCTTCTCTGCACTTATTTCATCTTCTTTCTATTTCTCCTGTACTCTGCTATCAACTGGTTTGGTAGTTGTTTAGTTGATAAGTTTCTGGATCCAATCCAAGATTACCAGGTATTTTCTGATCCGAATTTATTTCCGGTTAATATTGAATTGCCTTCTTCTACCCCACTTCTCTTTTTATTTTACAACACGTTATCAGCACGGGCATACTTTCTGATTGCCGCTTTGCCAGATCTTCCAGATCAGAAAGTGTCTGGTGATGATGTTTTCTTTCTTCTGTGTGTTCTGGGAAATTTTGGAAATTTTTTTGGAAAAATACCATTATTCACCTGAGTTGAATAAATGGTGGATCTGGAAAGTTTGAAATGATAATATTATTCACCCGAGCTGAATAATTGAATTTTTGAAATTGAATTCTGGAAATACTGGAAATTTAAAGAAAGTGTTCTTATTTTGCATAAAATGAATCAATACAAATTCGAGTCATTGTTGGTTTGTGGAGCAAATTATATGAGATGGTTGAGTGATTGTGGGATAAGGTTGAAATCCAAGAACCTTTATGGAACTTTGGATAAAAATAATGAAACAACTGAGCAACAAAAGAATAAAGCTTTGATTATAATCCGAACACATCTGAATGATGATTTACAAAATTAGTATATGACTGCCACTGATCCTGCAGATCCGTGGCAAGCATTGATTTCTAGATACAATCGCCAAAATGAAATCATGTTGCCTGAAGCACGTGATGAGTGGGCCAATTTAAGGTTCCAAGATTTTAAAAGTGTGAGTGAATACTACTCAGCCATGTATTTGATTGTGAATAAGCTGAAAATGTATGGGGAAACAAAATCTGACCATGAAATGTTAAATAAGACATTGACCACATTCCATCCTTCCCAAATAATTTTACAACAACAGTATCGGGAAATGAAATTCCAAAAATATGATGATTTGATTAGACATTTGGATATTGCTGAAAAAAACACAACCAATTGTTGTTGAAAAATAGTGAAAGGCGCTCTGTTGGCACCCAAGCATTCCCAGAAGTGAATGCACATTATAATGAAAATCCAGGTCGTAGTCGTGGTCATGGTTACCGTGGTCGTGGTCGTGGCCGTGGCCGTGGCCGTAATTCTGAATGTTGGAATGATTTTGGAAATGGACGTGGTAATGGTCGAGGTGGTAGAGGTTCTGGAAATGGTCATGGACGTGGTCGTAATAGGGATTATGGATATCCATATCATAATCCAAATGCTCCCCAGAAGTGGAATAATAATAATGCTAGTTCTAGCAAAGGGAAAGAAGTTATGGAACCACCGAAGTTCAATCGTGGTCCATGTTATAGAAGTAGTTCCTCCACTTGTTATTCGAGAACTTGTCGCGCTCCCAAACATGTAGTTGAAGCTTATCAGAAGCTGAGGCGCGAACAAGAAAAATAAAAGAATAACGAAACAAATATGGCCGATGTTTTTGGCGATGGTGATACTGGTCCTATCGATATATCAAATCTGGAAACCGCTGATTTCTTTGAAGATCCTGATGGGAGGATAGATCACCTGATTGGTGATGGAACCGTTAATTACAAGTGAATGTATTTTCCTTGTTTTGGAATGTAAATAGAATGGAATGTAATTTTAGTTTTGATTGTAAATATTTGTAAACAGTTATGAATATTAAATTTCCATTCAATTAATGCTATGTTTCATTTTATTAAAGGTTATGGGTTCGAATCAAGATTTAGTTATACCTAGAGATATATGTTTAGCCGGTAGCGCTACAACCCATACGATTTTGAGAGATACAAAATATTTTTTTGGAATTGATTCAGGTCCAGTAGATCTGATCGAAGGCTCCGGAAGAGCTTCAATTGTGTTACCAAATAACACTGAATTGGAAATCGAAAATGCATTATACTCTCACAAATCCAGAAGAAATTTGCTCAGTTTCAAAGATATAAGAATGAATGGATATCATATTAAAACAGTTGATGAAAAAGGTGTTGAATATTTGTGTATTGTTTCGAACAAATCAAGCCAGAAGCTTGTAGTTGAAAAATTACCCATTTCATCATCTGGATTATATTATACAACCATCAGGCATATTGAAACACATGCTATTGAGAACCAGAAGTTCTCTGATCCCAGAATATTCCAGCTTTGGCATGATAGATTTGGGCATCCGGGATCCACAATGATGCGAAGAATAATAGCGAATTCAGAAGGGCATCCACTGAGAAATCATAAAATCCTACTGAATGATAAGGACCTGTGTATCCCATGTTCCCAAGGAAAATTGATAACGAAACCATCATTTACGAAAGTAAGTTTTGAATCTCCATCGTTTTTACAGAGAATTCAAGGAGATATATGTGGACCGATTCATCCACCTAGTGGACCCTTTCGCTACTTTATGGTATTGATAGACGCATCTGCAAGATGGTCCCATGTATGCTTGTTATCCACTCGTAATGTTGCTTTTGCAAAATTGCGAGCACAGATTACTCGATTACGAGCTCATTTTCCAGATTACCCTATTAAGAGTATAAGACTTGATAATGCTGGTGAATTTGCATCAAAAGCATTTGATGAATACTGTCAAGTATCTAGGATTGATATTGAACATCCAGTGTCGCATGTTCATACCCAAAATGGATTAGCTGAATCATTAATTAAGCGCCTTCAATTAATTGCGCGAACATTGTTAATGCGCTCAAGATTACCCGTTTCTGTTTGGGGACATGCTATATTGCATGCTGCAATTTTGATTTGTATCCGTCCAACTGCTTATAATCAATATTCCCATTACAATTGGTATCTGGGAATCCTCCTAACGTCTCACATTTGAGAACATTTGGGTGTGCTGTATATGTACCCATTACCCCAACTAAAAGAACGAAAATGGGACCCCAAAGACGTATAGGAATTTATGTGGGTTTTGATTCCCCATCAATTATTAGATATTTGGAACCAATGACAGGAGATTTATTTACAGCTAGATTCGCTGACTGTCATTTTGATGAAAGTAATTTTCCATTACTTGGAAAAGGAAATAATTCTCTAGAAGAGAAATATGAATTAACCTGGAAGGTTCCAACTTTGGCGCATATGGATCCGCATACCCCGCAATGTGAACTCGAAGTTCGAAGGATCCTACATTTACAAATGATAGCTAATCGAATGTCTGATGCATTCAATGATACTTCGAAAATAACCAAGTCTTATATTGAAGCTGCTAATGTACCAGCAAGGGTAAATGTCCCAGAAGAACAATCTTAAAAGACAATAGCAAACGAAACTCCAATTCCCCGCCAGAAGTGTGGTAGACCCCTTGGTTCAAAAGATACAATTCCACGAAAACGAAATAAAAATGATCTGGATCCTAAAACCACATCTAACGAAATCCCAAAAGTTGATGAGATTCCTGAAAATAGCCTCCCAGAAGGAGAAAATAATACGGAAATACCAGAATCAAAAAATGAAGAAATTTTCATAGAGTTCATCCAAGAGACTTGGAATCGAAATGAAACAATCGTTGATGATTTATTTTCATTTCAGTGGCAATTAGTATTTCATATGATAATTATGAGCCACGTGATATCCAAGAATGTAAAAGTAGGCATGACTGGAAAAAATGGGAAGAAGCAATCCAGACAGAATTAAATTCGTTGAATAAACGAAAAAGTTTTTGGACCCATAGTTCGAACACCCGAAGATGTTCAACTAGTTGGTTACAAATGGGTTTTTGTTCGAAAACGAAATGAAAGAAATGAAATTGTAAAATACAAAGCACGTTTGGTTGCACAAGGATTCTCACAAAGACCTGGAATTGATTACGATGAAACGTATTCCCCAGTCATGGATACAATCACATTTCGATTTCTGTTAAGTCTTACAGTTGCTGAAAAACTGGAAATGTGTTTAATGGATGTAGTTACTGCTTATCTGTATGGATCACTTGATTCTCATATTTACATGAAGCTCCCAGAAGGACTGAAATTACCTGAATCTCATCGATCAAAATCTCGAAACTTGTATTCCATAAAGTTACAAAATCCTTGTATGGATTGAAACAATCTGGGAGAATGTGGTATAACCGCCTGAGCGAGTATTTGGTTAAGGAAGGATACCAGAATAATACGATATGTCCATGTATCTTCATTAAGAAATCAGGGTCTGGGTTTGCAATTATAGCAGTTTATGTCGATGATATAAATATCATTGGAACTCCAGAAGAGATCCAACAAACTACTGAATATCTGAAAAAGGAGTTTGAAATGAAAGATTTGGGAAAAACGAAATATTGTCTTGGTCTGGAAATTGAACATAAACCAAATGGGATATTGGTTTACCAATCAGCATGCATTAAAAAGCTTCTAAAAAGATTCAATATGGATAATGCACATCCATTGAGTACACCCATGGTTGTAAGAATACTAGATCCCAAAAAGGATCCATTCCCACCGAAGGATGATGACGAACAATTACTTGGTCCTGAAGTAACATATTTGAGTGCGATTGGTGCGTTGTTATATTTGGCTAACGTACGAGACCAGATATCTCGTTTGCTGTAAATTTATTAGCGAGATATAGTTCTGCACCAACACGTCGTCATTAGAATGGAATCAAACATATTTTGCGTTACCTGAAGGGTACGAAAGATTTGGGATTATTTTATACGAATTCTGATAAATTTCTAGGTTTGACTGGTTATGCCGATGCTGGATACCTTTCGGATCCGCATAAAGGACGTTCTTAAACTGGCTATATTTTTACATATAATGGTACTACAATCTCCTGGAGATCTACGAAACAAACTTTAGTAGCCACGTCCTCGAATCATGCTGAAATATTGGCATTACATGAAACCGGTCGAGAGTGTATTTGGTTGAGATCAATGATCTAACATATCCAGAATTCATGTGGTATCTCCGAAACTGTGAATGGGCCAACTATCATTTTTGAAGATAATGCTGCATGCATCGCCCAAATTCGGGGAGGTTACATCAAAGGAGATCGAACCAAACACATTTCCCCAAAATTCTTCTACACCCACGAGCTTCAGAATATGGGTCAAATCGATGTGAAGTAAATCAGATCCTGTAATAATCTCGCCGATCTACTAACGAAATCGTTACCGACATCAACTTTTGAAAAGCTCGTTTACGAAATCGGAATGTGAAAGCTCTCCAGATTAGTAGATTAGATTATGGGTGTAATTAACAGGGGGAGTATTTTGTAATTGGATTCCACAACTGTACTTTTTTTCCTTCGTCTAGTTTTTATCCCACTGGATTTTTCTGGTAAGGTTTTAACGAGGCAGTCAAATGTTCAAAATGATGGAAATCCAAGGGGGAGTGTTGTGAGTATTGGTGGTTTTCCACCTGGAGAACACCTGGAGAACATGCATGAGACTAAACCATGCATCATGAAACGTAACCCACTTATGTACTATAAATTTGTGCAATCTCGTGAATAATCATATACAATATTTCACTTCTTTTTGCTTCTTCTCTGTACTTATTTCATCTTCTTTCTATTTCTCCTGTATTCTGCTATCAACACGTTTGGTAGTTGTTTAGTTGATAAGTTTTTGGATCCAATCCAAGATTACCAGATATTTTTTTATCCAAATTTATTTCCGATTAATATTGAATTATCTTCTTCTACCCCACTTCTCTTTTTATTTTACAACACCATTTACCTAAATTGGGAGATAAAATTATTGATGAGTTTAATAGATACCCATTTTTTAAAAATCAAAATTGTCTATGGTTTCAAAACTTTATCTTAATACATTGAAAGGGTCAATCCTACAAATATTCTTGGAGAACATTATTCTAAATAAGAAGAGACATTTATTCTAAAGTAAGCACACTTTCTGGTGTAACAAATATAATAATGAGTGGCAAACCAATATAAGCTGATAAATTGTACATGTACATGCTTAACAAGAATTGGTTGACTAACGCCCAATTTAGCTAAATTATTTCACATGGTTTTGGTCTAGAATACCTATGACAAAACCTCCACTCTTAGATTAGACCTCTTTTTTAATTAATAATTGAATTTTTTTACTAATCTAGATTGAATTTAGACATTATGTACATGATCTTAATCTACCTAACAGAACTCTGTTTTATTTTATATATTTGTGATTGGAAATATGTACATCTAATGAGGAATTCCGGATTCGGTTCTAGATTTAATTCTTGGTTTAGTTTAGAAGAAGAAAAGATTGGTTTATTTTTTATTTTTTATTTTTATTTTAAAGTTGTTGGAGGCCGGCTTCGAAATTATTTAATGTAAATGAAAGATGTGGAGTTGTGCAATGTTTGCAAGCAAACAATTTAGATTAACTTATTTAATTTAACATTTTTGCTTGAGGCAAGAAAATGTCTAATTGGGTTATTTATGATGTTAATGTCTCATGTTATTACTCTTTTTTGTTACGGGATTTAGAGAAACAAAATATAATACATATATATTTTTAATTTATATATATAAAAACAGAAAAGTATTAGGACAATATTCTGTCCATACAAAAATTGTTTATTAATTAGACAATAATTGTCTTTAAAATATATTATTTTATAAATTAAATTAAATATTAAATAATAAATGGATAACTTTTCAAAAATTAAAATTCATAAAATTAATTTTAAAATAAATTTAAATTATAAAAATAAATACATAAATTCATATTTATTTCTATTATGTTTTAAAATTTCATTTCATATCAAATTTCTATATAATCATTCATCTAAATTAATCTCCTCAATTTTTTTCATAAAAAACTAATAGTTACTATGCTCACGATAAAACTATTGGAAAATTAGGTGTGGGTGGTTCTATTCTTCCTAACAAGATCGCCGTAGTGATCTCATTCCCGTTAATAACGGTGGTGGTATTGGTTACAATGGAGCTTTTGGAAAATTAGGTGTCGGTGCTTCTACTCTTTCTCACGGTGGTGGAATTGGTTACAATGGAGTAGTTAAAAAGTTAGTTATTTGGTGATTACACTTTCCCTTAAGTCTGGAATGACTTTTTTCAAGAAAATATACTTTATTCAATTTTTGTTGTTATTTTGATGTCATTGGAATAATATTATGTAATAGCGTTTTCTATTGATGAGGGAGGAGAAAAGAGTTATGTAGTATATATATATTTATAATGAAATTTCGTTCTTTTAAACTTATGCAGATATACATAAACCATAATTATCATGATTTTATCTTTTAATTATTTTAAAAAAAATAAAAAAAAATAAAAAAATAAATAAAAAATAAAAAACAAACAAACTAGAGTTTGACTTAGAATATAAAATTTGGAACGTGAATATATATTAACTTATGACCCATGTCAGTGCAAAATTAAAAATAAATAAATACGTAAATAAAGTCATACATGATATTATAATCCAAAAAATTCTCATGGCTGTATTTCACATGTAGAAAAAGAAAATCTATAATTGGCGTCACTTTTTTAATAAAATTTAATATTTAAAAATTAAAAATAATTTATTTATTTATTTTTAATATTTAAAATTGTATAATAATTTTTTTATATAAATTAAATTTTATATGTATTTTATATTATTAAATTAAATATTAGATAATATATTATTTATTTTTATAATATTTAAATAAATATAATATCTATCATAATTATAACTTTATAAATCAAAATCCTATGTAATGAAAATATCAATTACGGGTATGGTAATAGATGTTAACGTCAATTCTAATATAATGACATTATTTACATATTAAAATTCCCCGACAATTATTTGATGGTTGATATTTTAAAGATCTCAATTAATCATTTTTATTATTTTATTTTTTTTAATAAAAATAACAATATTAGTAATTATCTTTCTAATAATATTAGTAATAATCTTTATTAAATATAATTATTTTTTAATAAATTTATATTTACTTTATAATTTATCATAATCTAAAATATAATTAAATAAATTATATTTTTATAAAACTGATATTATCAACTTAATCAACAATAACTTTATGATAAATAGAAAATTTAAAATTTAATTAATATATTAAAAAAAATTAATATTATCATATTTATCACTAATTAATCATTAATATAATTCTAAACTTACTCGATAACTTTATAAAAAAAATAAATTTTGAAAAATTATATAATATATATTTAAAAAATAATAATATTACTATTAATTAATGGGTTTGCTGTATTATTAATATTATTATTATTTGATGCAATAATATTTTTTATTTTTTCTTTAAATGCATATATTTTTATTACTCTCTCAAATTAAATATACAACAGTTTATATAAAATATAAATTTGTGTTTATTTTTATCATATTTTATTTATATATATTTTTAGTTCGAATATAATATATATATATATATATTAATTCAATGATAATTTATGAAGATAATTTTTTATTTTTTTTTTTACAATTCTAATATTAAATCAAATATTTCTAATCATATTCGTTAATATGAAGAATAATAAATACTACACTTCCATTTCCAATTATATCCTTAACATGTAGTTTTTATTTAAAAGTATATTTATTTTAAAGTAATAAATATTTAATTTAAATATAATAATATAAAAAGTTACTATTTTTATTTTGAAAAATTGGATGTAACAAAATGCTAAAAAAAGTAGGGAAAAAGAGATAATGATTTAAAATAATAATAATAATAACATAAAAAGGTTATGAAATTTTTAGAAATAATAATTAAAATCGAAACCACATTACTAAGGAGTAATAGCAGTTAAACAACAATTTATATTTATCCCTAATTATTTATGTCATTTTCTTTTTAAGATCAATTGAATTATTAATTCTCGAGTTTACTGATTAAGCATGAAATTGACATTATTCCTGCACTATTTTGTTTATTATTTTTAGATCTTATTGAAGATTTGCTATTAATTTGTCTGTTTTTGTAATTTTGGACAGATTGGAGGCAATTATACAAATATGAAGGTTTTTGAGAATTATTGACAACAATTGCTAAAGCAGAGTCAAAGTCAACAAGATTTCATCTGAAGACTTATTTAGAAATAAACTGATAGGATTTTTAGGATTTTTATGTTTTGAATTTAGAACTTTTAAATAAGGATTCTGATGAGATTTTTAATGATTTTCAGTTTGAGTATATATTTACTCTGAATGATCAGAATTAGGGAGTTTTTAGTTTTCAATAAAACACTATGTTTCTTCATTATTGGTACGCAACTTTATTGAGACGATGATGTTAACTGCGCCCATGGGGTGCTAAACTAGTCTCATCCAGCTAAGTCAATTATACGTGTTGTGAGAATTGTGTTTTAATTTATATGCTTATTTAATATTTGTGTATTCTCTATGGGCATGGTTAAATGCACATGTTATTCTAATTAGTTAGTTAAGTGCGCAATTGATTGGTTAATTAGGATTAACACATTGCATGTCAAATAGCTCGTAGTTAATTTGACCTAGATAATGTTGAGAGTGCATAATCATAATTCAAGAACTGTCGTACTGATTCAATTGGTTATGGTCACGGGTATTTTCTAGTTCTTAATGCGGTATGTTTTAGATTAGTGATTGATTCGAAGGGTCGTACCCGGTCAATCTAATAGCTAAGGAATAGATTGGTTATTAGGCACGTTGTCAATAACTATAACTGTGACTATTAAACTGCATATATATATATACTTAGTTTCGATGATCAACACTACGTCGAATAAGTTGACTTAGATGGATGTTTAAATATCATTGATTATTTCATTCTATTAATTTCATTTTTAGTTTAATTATTCCTATATTCTACACTCCCAGTTTTATTAGATTTAGTCTTAACATTTGCAATTATTGATTTCCGTTCTCTGTGGGATCGACCTTGTTTACTGCAAATTTATTTGTATTACAGGTTAATATTTATTGAAGGATTCGACACCCGTCATTTACGTATATATTAAACTCATATATAATAAATTGAATTTCTAATTATATATTATCTTTGTGTTTTTTTTATTGGTTATACTTCATTTCTTATTAATAAAAAATATAGAGGTAGTAAAATTTATGCATAAATTGAATTATGATATCCATAAATTAAAATATTAATTAATTAAGAGTAAGGATAAATATAAATTGAAATATAATATTTATAAATAAAAATATTAATTAATTAATAGTAAGAATCAATATAAAATGAAATATGACATTAAAATATTAATTAATTAAAATAAATATAAATTGAATAAAAACATTAATTAATTTAGGTTAAAATTGAAAAAAAAATATATCATATTAACTGAATCAATATGTATTTACCTATTTGATTTATTTGATTTAAAATTGAAATTGAATTGAATTTAAAAAATAATTTTACTTAAAAGGAGAAATAGTATATATGTATATATGGAAATTTTCAAAATATGAGCCTATTAAACTTTACTTTCTGTTTATAAGTCAAACAAATTTTACCTTTCCAAAATAAACTTTTCAAAATTTTAATTTCATAAAATGACCTTTCATGACATTTTTGCCATTTCACGAATTAGAGGTGTTACACGGAGGTCCTTCACGACCGTGATAGAGGTCATTCATAACCTTGAAAAGATTATTTTAGAAAGAAAAAGTTTGTATGACTCATTATTTTAAGTCTTACTTTAAAATGATCTCTATCACGGGTCACTTTAAAATGATCTCTATCACGGGTCGTGAAGGACCTTACTGATCCGTGATGAGGACAAAAATGTCGTCTCTTTATGAAATTGAAACTTAGAAAATTTTATTTTACAAAGAAAAAGTTTGTATGACTCATTAATTTAAGTCAAACTTTAAAATGGTTAAAAATGAAACTTTGCACTTATTATTATTTAGAAGGTTATTGTAATTATTAAAAAAAATTTGAAAGTTTATATAATATTTACACTGTTATCGTAATTATTTCCACCTATACGAGTTTGAGAATTAATTTTAGTTTTAAGAAGAGTTTATGAGAAAAAAGGTGTTTATACCTGATTTTAAAAAAAAGTAACAATTTATTTCATTATTTATAAAAATAAATTTTAAAAATAAATACGTATTTTAATTCCATATGAATAGAATATCAAAACAAACATATATTTTAAATAATAGTTAACAACTCAATATGGAAAATTCACTTTATAATATATATATATATACATATATTATTTTAATAAATTATTTTTATTTGAATTGTTATCTTGTTATTGTTATCATGACTAGTATTTATAATTTATAGCACTGTATGGAGCCCTTACCACTTGGTAAGCCAATGACAATACTTTTCAGTAGAGATGTACTTTTACACGCATAAAAGATCCTTAATAATGGAAGCTCTATTACTTTTCCAACCTCTTTAGCTATTTGTCTTGGGCAAACTTGTTCATTAGATGGAGACGAACATTATGGATTTGGATCCAAAAGCTTGTCCATTTGAAGTCCGCATTCTTTATTTCGCCAACACCACAAGGTTTTTTTTTTTTTTTTTTTTTTTTTTTTTTTTTTTTTTTTTTTTTTTTTTTTTACTATAGGTAGATGTTTATCAAACTAAAGTTCATTAGCTATAATAGTCTCTCTATCGTAGGCTTTTCCAAATCTTAATAGGTAAATATTCTCTCCAACGAACTCGACTTTAAAGCTTTCCACGAAACTCCAAATCTGCTTCATAGTGTTAGTAAAACTATATCTAATTGTTGTTCGGATGTTAAGACTTACCAAGCAGGCAGCGACTCATAACATCCTATATTGATAATGATGCTTCATGGTGTAGTTGAATTATTTCCAGCTCATTTTCAGTAAGCTTCATGTTCTTGCATCTCTTTTCAATTTTATTTATTGTTGAGATCAAATGTAGATC
Organism: Cardiospermum halicacabum; assembly: GCA_031304145.1. Classification (NCBI taxonomy): domain Eukaryota; kingdom Viridiplantae; phylum Streptophyta; class Magnoliopsida; order Sapindales; family Sapindaceae; genus Cardiospermum; species Cardiospermum halicacabum. The sequence goes on along the minus strand of CM062390.1, from coordinate 2,476,146 downwards.
AATTGTTAAACAAATGGAGAACATAAGGGATATACTAGATTGAAGATTTAGTAGAGAGGCATTGAGGTTGAATAGTACATAAACTAATACAATAGCGATCATTAAGACTGCTATCCGATGAGAGGTCTACTCCACACCCTCCCAATAAGGATGGAAAGAAATTAATGTAGAACATATTACTCCAACTTTAGAATTCTGATAACATATAAAAATTAATAACAAATTTAATTGGTAGGTCCTAATTCATTATCCACGTGGAACATTTGAATTATTTATCTATTTCAAGAGGACATCTATTTAATTCTTATTTTATAAAAATCTATTTGATTTTCAGGTTTTTTTCATTATTTTATATGCATCATTAACCGAGTTAGGAGGGTAATATGAGTTGTAATACCACGAGTTATATGAAACGGAATCAAATTATTCATGTGTTGGTAAATACATTGAACTGTTTAATCCATTTAATAATCATGTCGTATTCATGTTATTTATTTATAATTTTAGATTTAGACATTTTATTTATAAATTTTTATTAGATAAATTTAATTTTTTTATTAAACAAAATCTTATCAACTCATTTAATAATTAGATTAATGTGTCAGTTTCATATTGACGTATTGGATTTGATAATAATTTATTTATTAATCGTATTATTATGCTGATTTGGTGTTAAGTCATTTATATCATATTAAATAGATTCGCATTCAATGTGGTAAAAACACCCTCTCAATTAGGTGTGTAAAAAAAAAACACGCAAACACCTAAACCGAACCGATCCAATCCAAACTGAACATGTTTGGTTCGGTTCCTATCATATTTCTCTGGGTTCGGGTTTCAATAGAACTGAACACCCAAGGTAGGGTGTTCGGTTCGGTTTTGGGGTAAAAAAACCGAACCGAACACCTAAACATGTTTTCAAAAGGTTTTATATTTTTACTATTATTTAAAGGTCAAACACCCAAAAATATCTACATATTTGATTTGATTTTGATTTGTTCTTGTTTAAATACTAATATTTGTCCTATATTTGAATCAATTTCATTAGAATATTTTTTTAATGACTATATATTTTTATAAATAATCAAAGAAAAGTCAACAAAATCCGAACACCCAAAAACCGAACCGAACATGTTTCAGGGTGTTCGATTTGGTTCGGTTTACCATAGAATATTTGGGTGTTCGAAAACACCTAGAACCGAACACCCAATTTACATGTTCGTGTTCGGATTCACTCAGAACCGAACCGAACATGTAGTTGCCCACCCTTACTCTCAACAAACTTATTTTACAAGTTTTTATACTTTAAAAGATAATATTTTTAAAAAATAATAACAGTTAGAAGTTTTAATTTATGTAAATTATTAAAAAATATATTTTATATAAAATAAAATGTAAATGAATAAAAAAAATTATCTTGCCGTGCCAAATTTGTATAAGAGTGAGAATATTTGATGAGGCAAATGATTTTCAACGTCAGACACGTTTCTGAAAGCTCTCATTATTATTATTATTATTATTATTATTATTTTATTTTATTTAAGTCGTCTACTTAATTATAAAAGTAAATTGAGGATAGACCCTAGTTATTTTCCATAAATTACACGTCTATCTAGGTCAGTAAAATAAACTTCTCACGTTAATTTAATGAAGATTTTATCCTTCTTCTGGGATTTAAAAGAGAAGCGATATAAATCACTGATAATCGAATCACATACTATGGTTAGCATCAGATACCAAGGGTATTGGATCACTAAACAACGTGAGTGCATGTTCTTTAACATTGTATGTAACTTTAAACTGATCAATGAAGCATTAACAATCGATAAAGGCAATTTACATTCGTCGGTCAATTGAGTATTGAGATCAATCCACAGTTTCCTTATCATCTTCCTTATATGCATCGTTGCCTCTTCTTCACTTGTTATGCAGTTTTCTCTCATGTAACATCCAATGCTACAAGCAACATCTCCTCTCTCTGCCTCCTCCTAAACAACAAATATCAACACATGTCAATGTTGGCATAATTGCACAATCAATTAAAAAAATAATAATAATGATGTTCTTTCATACCCTGGCTGTTCCGATATCGTCCCAGAGCCGGAAAATTTTGCCTGTGGATGAGAAGAGTTCAGGATAAGGCTCCATAGATGCAATGTTGTCTCTAGTAACACCTTGTCCCATGAGAAAAAAGGCATGTACTAATGCCATATATGCACCTCCACTTGTCACTGCATTGTCCACATATTCATCTAAATTGGGCACATAACCTCTGTTGAACCATTTCGCTTCTTTAAGTTGAGCGTCAAAGATGTCTATCCACTGTAAAAATATCAACAATTAATCTTAACTGTATATATTATGTTATCTTATATGTATTTCATTTCTAATATCATTGAAAAAATTACAGTTCTCTCTAAGTGAGGTAGGACATTCCATCCATAGTCCTTCAAACTCCTGATTGAAATGTCATTGGTGATGTCGTACAAGGCCTTATAACAAATCTTCATATACTCAGGAATATGCTCAATTGCATCCAGGTCCCATCTGTACAATTAAATATAAATATCTACATGGAAGTAGAGACATAACAGATTTAAGCTCAGATCAGACAAATTCTAACCTTTTGATAGCATTTGTAAATAAGATTAGGTCATCTAGGGAACCCTAAGTGTCAAAGATATCATCAACAATGAACACCATAGCTATAGATTTTGATAATTTCAATTCGGCAAGTGGAATAGCAAGGCTCTGGACTTATCCCCACAGTCCACATGAAATATTCTATAGGTCTATCTCTTCCAAAACCAAGCTTCGATACAAGACCTAACTCTCTCCACCACCTGAAACCACAACCATACAATGAAAAACCACACTTTTACCAAACCAATTGAGTGATAAATGAAGAAGAACATCTCTAACCTTTGTATTTCAGCTAATTCATTATTATAAAGTTCCTGTACTGAATTAAAGTCCAATTTGGCCAATTGTAGAAGAGAGTGATTATGGTTCCATTTCTTAGCATAATCGTCGATGTAATTTCTGGCATCCCAACTTGGCATTCTCAGGAGACTGGGAAGTTCAATTGCTTGCAAAACACGCTTCCTTGAATGTGAGGGCATGAATGGGATTTATTGTGTGAGATGCGTGGTAGTGAAGTCCATGGCTTGTAATAATATCTCTTCATCTGGAGTAGCTAAGTTAGATACCTCGTACAGACTTAACATTCCTCGTATGTCTTTTGTTATGGATTCATTCCATTTCCCATCCTTGCTCAGGAATTTAACAAACGTCTCTGCTAAACCAAACAGAGTTTAGTTCAGAAAGTAAATTTGACATTTGACTCCTTTAAATATAAGTTTGACTTCAGAAATATGTACCTGCTGAAGCAGGATAACCGTTGTGCCTCAGCAACCGAAACCGAGTAGCATCCACAAACAGACTCTGAGTTTCAGTTGAAGAAACACAGCAAAGCTGGTGATTGATCTCTTCTTTAAAATGGTGTGCCAGTCCCAGCCGTTGAATGTCGTCGATCAAATCCATCACAGCCATTGGATCATCCACGCGATTCCTCTTCATCAAAGCCATCCTGGTCGTTTCTTTCAATTCTTCCAAATTATTCTTCAAAACAAAATGCAAATATAAAGCAAGTGAAAAGTGGAAGGAATTCTATGTTAGAAGATAAGATATGCATACATTTTGATGCGAGCGTGAGAGCATGGGCGTGAATGATGAAGGCAAGTGAGTTTTATTGGTTATTGATGCTTTTATGAACAGGGCTTTTGATACAACTGCAGCCGCCATTTCAGTCCGTTAAATTAAGGAAGAAACTCCGATGTTTATTTAGGAAAGTTTGTGCTTTGTGGCCATCATACTCACCAATCCAAGCCATTTATATACAAGTGGATGTATATGCATCCCAATCCACACGGTAGACCAACGTCATATGATTTAAGGAAGAGTATTTAGTCACGAGTTAATTGTGTCCTTAATGGCCCATCATCGGAAACGGAAGGGACCACCTATCTATAAATGAGTAAATTATATATATATAATATATATATATATTTATTTGTAAATCAAAGGGTGGGGTAGAGAAGTCAATTTCAATCAAATAGGGTTGGGATGTTGAATCGATCCTACTGAACCTAAGAGCATCAGTAATAACTAGGGATAATTTAAGTCGGGAGGGAATGAAAGGAATCCATTTTATTGAAATATTATTGGTAGTTAGAAACTATTCAAAGGCACCACAGAAAAGAAAATGAAGAGAAGGATGATACGATATAATAAAAGAAAAATTATTTCTAATTTTTGGCAGAACTGGGACTCAAATTGGGAGCTTAACGTGGATGCACTAAATATTGCCATTCTAACATTTGGTGTAACACCTTCACCACTGAAAATCAAACCAAATTTAATTCACTTCAATTTGGTAAAAGAATCGAAAATTGAATACTGTGGATGCACTAAATATTGCCATTCTAACATTTGGTGTAACACCTTCACCACTGAAAATCAAACCAAATTTAATTCACTTCAATTTGATAAAAGAATCGAAAATTGAATATAAAATAAATTAAAGGAAAAGAAATTTCTGATTCGAATTTCCAATATCCAATTTAGACGGAGATCGTATTTCTTCCTTACCTCCATAATTCGAGTTTCTCTCATTTCACTATTGTTCCTCTCCCATCACTTTACCATCAGTGTCACCTTCATCATCTGACTATACCACCGTCCATTTTTTCCTTATCCTTATTTCTTTCTCCACTATTCTCTCTAGCTTCATACCAAAATTTCGGTTTTTTATTTGGTCTTTACTGTAGACGTACACCCTTCGATTTCCTCTTAAGGGTAATTTAATCCATTAACTCCAAAATTTTGGATCAATGTAACTTTTCTAAACTAATGTAGATGATTTAAGTCACCCATTTAACTTTTCTCATTGTGAGTTCAACCTCCACATATTATAAATAATAAAAGGAAAAAAAAAAAAAAAAACAAACAAACAAACATTAATCTAATATTTGAAACTTGGATGAAAATATGATGTTTTTACTTTATTCTAAAAATGATTAATATCATTAGCCTAAATGATTGATAAGTTCACTTGGGATTTATTGAAATGTTAAAGGTGGTTCATTCACCTAACTTAAATATATGGGCCTATATTGGTTCTTACTAATGGAAAACATACCACAATACATACGTGAACTAAAATGGAATAGTGTAATGATGTTAAGTAATAGGATTATCATAAATATTAAGGGAAAAAAATTCTTAAAATATCATTATAGCATTTTAAAATGGTTATAAACAATTTTAAATTTATATTTTTTATATTGAAAAAATATTACAAAAATATAAAAAAAATATTATTAATGTATTAAATATATATTTTTATTAAATAATTTAAAGCAATGCCTCAATTCCGAAATTTGTCACTTCAGAAAATTTTAAAACATAAAACCCCACTCAAAGTCTACACTCCAGAGAATTATACACTCAACACCACTCCAGAGAATTATACACTCAAAAGTTTGAGTTCCGCTTCAAGATTCACTTAAAGTCTACACTTCAGAAAACAGAAATTTGTCACTTCAGAAAATTTTAAAACATAAAACCCCACTCAAAGTCTACACTCCAGAGAATTATACACTCAACACTCAAAAGTTCAAGAGTTCCGCTTCAAGATTCACTTAAAGTCTACACTTCAAAAAATTATACACTCAAAGTTTAAGAGTTCCGCTTCAAGATTCCAACTGTTATCATTGAGAGAATGTACTCACTTTAGAAAATTCTACAAGATTAAAGTTTCATCTGTGTCAAGATTCAATTCCTCAGAATTTCGTTTCAAGATTCAATTCATCTGAGAGACCTGAATCATCACTGCTCAGAATCATACATCATATCATATCCAGAAAGCATAAATAGTCTGCATATCTCTGTCTTCTCTTCAAATTCCAAAAGGTAATTGATATCAAACTCTTAAACAATGCTTAGTTTCCAAGAAAACTAATTAAATCTTTATAAACCATGTTAGATGGCAGAAGACCTAAACCTAGAAACCATACAAGCACAGGAGGGGGAGAAGTATGATCCGAAGACTATTTTTAGGGTAACAAGACAATTCAACAGAGAAACAACGTCATTCACCCCCATTATGTTCTCTTTGGGGCCATACCACCATGCCTCACAGAATTTGAGGGAGAATGACTTCATCAAAAGGATATATCTGAAATCTCTTCTCTCTCGGATGTCTAATCAGGAACACATTTGGTCTGAGATGTGCAGATCTTTATCCTCTATTATCAACAAAGTCGGGAACACATATGAGAGTCTTGACTGCAGCCAAAAAGAATTTTCGAACATGATGCTTCTAGATGGATGTTTTATCTTAGAAGCGCTTAGACGGGACGCTAGGGAAGTTAAGGTGACCCTCTTGGATCCTATATTTTCAAAGTCCAATTCTATTCAGTGTTTGAAACGGGACATTTTGCTCACGGAGAACCAGATTCCATGGGAAGTTCTACAGTTACTCTACAACGTAACGGCAGTTCGGGGACAGAAAACACTAAAAGAGTTGATAAGACATTTTTTCAGAAATTTATTCAGCTGCTATACTCTAAGGAAACCTCAAAACCCGGAATTTCACCACATCCTCGACTTCCTACGGCAATCACAAATATATCAGTTACTTCCGCCGTCACTGGCAGGTCAGACACAAGCTTCCACACAGCAGTCACTGGCAGGTCAGACACAAGCTTCCACACAGCAGTCACCATGGTACTCAGTACCCTGTGCAAGGAAACTATGGGAAACAGGAATAAAGGTTAGACCCTCCAACTCTTCTAGCATCCTAAAGATAAGATTCAGTGATGGGTATTTATATATCCCGCCTCTCCTGGTGCACAAGTTAACATCAGTTCTCCTTGCGAACATGATTTACTACGAAAGTGTTCTACCAAATTGCCCACTTCACTTTACTGCTACTAGATCAGACAGAAGATCTCCAGCTGCTGGCTAAGTCCAATGTTTTGCGTACTCAGCTAAATCAAGACGAAACAATCTCAACCTTCAATAACCTACAACTGTCAATCACATCTAATGGACAAAGAGAGCAGTTCTACTACTATGATGTCTATAAGCAGATACATTCTTATCATCAAGAACTATGGCCAAGGGTGCGAGCTGCATATTTGCGGCATTTTAGCACACCATTGGCCATAGTCTCCCAGGGTTTTGGGACAATCTGCTTCATCCTGACTCTCCTACAGACCATATATACAATTCTCTCCTATTATGTTTCAAATAAATAAAAACAATTCAGTCTGAAATGATATCAATATACAACTATTATGTTTTTCATTGTTTATGTTGGTTGTTGCGATAGGTTTTCTTTCATTATCAATCAAACTAAATACTTCTGCAGAATAAAAGTGCCTAAAAATTGAAAGACTCCCTAAACTTGAGATTTCATTTCATAATAAACTATAAAAAATTATCAAAACGAAAGGCTCTTCAATGTTATCCTAACAAACACATACATAAATACATAAACACTTTAACACCCTGTCATGCAATACCACCCTCAAAGATACAAGTGATGTGATGATATTTATAAGCAAAGGCTTACTCGAAATTACTAAATTTGAAAACTAACCAACAACTTTGGACCCTTGGCTGCCCAATCTCTGGAACTTCCGCTACCATAATCAGCTCCAGCCAAAACAATAGTGCCAATCCCTGCAGCCTTGTACTTCTGTTGTTAAAAAATTTGAATATGGTAAAATACGTTAGTGTCTGTTCCAATAGCGAAACTTGTGTGGGGATCTATTGCCATGAATCTCACCACTGCTGCATCAAATACTGATAGTTTTTCTCCAGTGGGAATGCGTATAGTCTTCGAGCCTACTTCACCATCTAAGAGCTTGTTTACAAGTCTTATATTGGCAAATGTTCCCCTTGCCAGTACTTCATCATTGCCACGACGACTTCCATAGGAATTGAAGTCTTTTCTTTCCACCTGACGTTCTAGTAGAAACTTTGCAGCTGGACTATCTTTGTGTATGCTTCCAGCTGGTGAAATGTGATCTGTTGTGATAAAGTCGCCTAAGCTTCTTTCACTCCACACGCTGCAGGAGGATCAAATGTCATGTTCTTGAAGTATGGTGGCTCATGAATGTATGTAGAGTTGTGGTCCCATGAGTACAGGGAAGTTGATGGTACTGAAAGCTGATTCCACATAGAATTGCCTTTTGTGATAGCTTCATAAGTAAATTTAAACATAGAAGACAACACACTAGACTGCTAACCTGAATGATAAAATAAAACCAAAATCAAGTATATTTCACACATGTAGTATTATAACAGATCATAAAACATTTTACCTCTGCAATTTCTTGTGTAGATGGCCAGATATCCTTGAAGAAAACAGCCTCGCCATCTTTTCCTGTTCCTTTTGGCTCTCTCTCAAAATCAATGTCAACCTGGGTGAGATCTTGTCAAGGAGTTATAATTGAAAATCACATTTCAGAAGGTTGTTGCACAACATGCAGTAGGTTTTACTTTATGTTTGTGAACTGATGAAGAATGTTTGTTATGAGAAATGCACCAAGTTATAAACAATGAGAACTAGTGACAAAATTTTTATATGCAGTGTGTTGGCACACAAGACGCACAATGAAGTTTTAACAAAAACATAGTTCGCCCATTCACCTTCTCATGTTTTCGGGAATGTATTTTTGTTGGACAGAAGTTAAAATATTTACCGTGCCAGCTAAGGCGTATGCTACCGCTAATGGAGGTGAAGCAAGGTAGTTAGCTTTTGTCAGGGGGTGAACTCGACCTTCAAAATTCCGGTTGCCAGATAGCACAGCAGCTGCTACTATATCTGCAAAAGTTCAGATGGAAAAATTATGTGTGTATAAGATCAAGATAACTTACTGAACCAGTGTCTATGTCAGTATATATAAAATTCATGAACAATGTATTCTACTATCTTGGAGAAATACCATTATCAGAAATAGCAGAAGCAACTGACTCATCCAATTCCCCAGAGTTTCCTATGCATGTTGTGCAACCATATGCAACAACCTGAAACCCTTGCTGACTTAAATATTTTTTCAGTCCACTGAACATATAATCCCAAAACACATTCTCTTCAGAAAACAAACACATTAAGTAAACTTTATAAACAAAAACTCTGGAAATGCAAGACATACCTTTGGAGTAAGTACATTGTAACAACCCCTGAGCCCGGAGCAATACTTGTCTTTACCCATGGCTTGACCTGGTTAAAATATTAAGTTAGACAAACTCTTGTTACAAAACATTCTTATTTTCTGTTCCTAAACACAAATTCAAGACCAAAAAGTTTCTTCAACTCTTTATACCTCAAGAAAATGTAACTTTTATTAAGATTGCAAGAGAAATTAAGGCAATTTTAAGGCGAAAGTCTGACCACACCTAACCTGTAAACCCAACTCACAAGCCTTTTTTGCTACAAGACCAGCCCCGAGCATGACACTGGGATTTGATTTATTGGTGCAACTTGTTATTGCAGCAATCACCACATCGCCATGTTTCAGCTCTGCTGGCTGTCCATGGAATGAGAACTTTGCCACTTTGTCTTGTGCCTCTTTTGGCACAGCAAATCCCTGCATTATGAAAAGAGTTTAAGTATGACCCAGAAATGCAAAGTGATCATCACCTAAAATAAAACAGTAAAAACGGGAGCTAAATTTTATAAAATAAGACAGTATAAAACAAACAGCAGTCTATTTAATCTATTCTGGCAAAACATCTACATAGCAATAGTTGATAAATAGCTGAATCCTTTAATTTGAATTATTAGAGTGCTGTAGGAAAAAAAGACTAATGTGATGAACAGCGGGAACAATTTTGATCCACACAATTTGCATAAACAAGGCAATTAAATTATTCACTTGACGGCCACAAGTTCTACAACTCACCTTGAATCCAAGCTTGTTGTTGAGGCATGAGTGCCAGTCAGTCTTCATATCTTTCAAAGGAATTCGAAATCATGAGGTCTGCATGAATAGCAGTATGATGGATATTTCACGAACAAAATAGAGAAAAATAATATATTGAACAAACAATAATTAATGATTTAACGTGTTAAAGGAGGATCGTTGCTTTAGATTTTGTGCATGACAGTGAATGGACACACCTCTTTGGTCCAGAAACACAAGGTTCAACATCTGCAAGGTCCAATTCAAGATATGATGAATATACTCTTTCTTGAAGGCGCTGAATATAAGAGGAAAAGAGATATCATAAAAACGATAATCAAAGCCATTTAATAAGCTGAAAAATTGAGAAATTTGGAAAGTGGAAAAACAGCTTTACTTCATTGTAGTCTACAAACATTTTATTTGCTCGGAGATAAGCTTCTACCATATCAACCTGAATTGAGTAATAAGTTACACTGTACTCAAAAACATATTCACAATGGTACAGCTAAACGGAAAAATGATTAATAGAAGTACTCACATTTTCATCACTTCTTCCTGTCAACTTGAGATATTTCAGAGTGACATGATCTACAGGAAAGAAACCTATAGTTGCTCCATACTCGGGACACATGTTGGCAATAGTGGCCCTGTCAGCTATCGATAGTTCGGTCATGCCTTCGCCTAAATAAAAATGTAACCATCATACCTACTGGTAAGCGATCATAACAATTTTGTATTTCAGTTCAGCTTATGAAAGTACCATAGAACTGAACGAATTTTCCTACTACTCCATGCTTCCTCAGCATTTGGGTCACTGTTAAAACTAAGTCAGTAGCTGTGACACCATCATTTAGTTTTCCAAAAAACCTAAAGCCAATTACTTTAGGCAACAGCATGCTCAAAGGCTGTCCAATCAAAGAAAACAACAACAGATGAGTAACTGGAATAAAATGTCACGTGATAATGAAATAGAAAGCAATTTGTGTCTCTGAATACAAGAATTATGCCTACATGCTGCATAAGTGATAATAAATAACTATGTTTACATTCAACTTAAGAAAGAACTATCAAGTATGTCCTAGTCTTAGTACCTTGAAGACTAAAACAAAATCTTATTATTACTTTCAGGGTGGAACAAAAATATCTCTCTTAATTACCAGACCCAGCATTGCTGCCTCCGCTTCAATACCTCCAACTCCCCAGCCAGCAACTCCTAATCCATCTATCATGGTCGTGTGGGAATCAGTTCCAACCACACTATCAGGGTAGAGCATGCTATTACCGTTGAAAACAACCCGTGCAAGATATTCGAGATTGACCTGAAATGTATGTTAAGTACATTCCACTCAAGAAATATTTTAAGAAAATGGGCATAACCGATATATTTTAAGAAATATTCTAACCCAATCAACAAAACCAAAAATAAAATCCAGCAAAATTCGCTGGCTCAATTGCACAAACAGAAACCTTCCGCTAATAGAAACCAAATAAAACACTCTTCCAGAACAGCATTCCAGCTCCCAAATCCAATAAAAGTACCAAAATTCGATTATCGCCACCATCAAATTGAAGTACAATCAATACGGAAACCAAAATAGAAAATATCAAAAACGGAACAGCTAAATCGAAAACCAGTGTCCTTATCCAACAAGGAGGCTGAAATCAGAGAGATAATTGAGATGCAGGAGAAAGAGAATGACAGAGACAAGAAAGGAAAGTTACCGTGAGAAGATCGTTCACTTTGAGAGAGATTGAATTGTTTGATTGATGAAAAAATGAGTGCGTAAAGAGGACGACAAAGGAAATTAGTCCAAAAGAGAGAGATCGGGTCGGGTTAATAAAGCATAATTTTTTTATTTTTTTACTTTACTAATTACTATGTCTGGCCGGCAGATACGCGACCAAAGCGTTTAAAACGACATCGTGTTCATTTGACAGTTGTGTCGTTTTGTTTTGTTTTGTTTTGGTTTTTTTTTTTTTAAGTGAAATTCAAATGACTGAGAATAGAACGGCATTTGCAATCTTGAAAACGGTAGAAGGGAAGTTCTTCAAAACGAAGCTGTGCCAGCTCTATCGACAGGGTCGCTGCTCTCGCCACACTTGTTCTTTTGCCCATGGCGATTCCGACCTTCGTCGATCCTTTCCCTCTTTTAACGGTAACATACTTGCTTCTCTCTATTACGATTTTTATCCTTCAAAATTCAATTGTTCCGCTCTCGTGTTTTTATATACAGTGCCACTTCTTTTGTTTTTGTTGTTGTAATTTGGTGATATTAGGGACGGTTTGTTGTATGCCAATAACCTATTTTTGCTTGACAATATGGTTTTAGTGCCCTGTCTTAAACCCTCTATCTATTGTATAATGTTGTCTCTTTTGTTAAAGACTGAGGTTATTTGTGTTCATCGGAGTGCATGGATTGTCTTGCACTGCTTTTTATACTTTAGAGGTTTTTATAGTTATTTTTGGTGAAATTTTTCTGCTTTTATTGTGTTTGTGAAACAGCTATGACTTATTGAAGGATCTAAAGTTAGTTATACTTTTGGAACATGTATAATTCAATTCATTTTTCTACCTGAGGGTGCATTTGCTGATTCATTTGGATGTTCTTCATGTTATTCTTCTATGTATGTGTGGCATGAGTAGTATTCTGAATTATTTGCTACCTCCTTCATAAATGATTTCACACAAGTTCCTGGATATCAAATCGGTTAATCCATCAAATCCATCTTTTGGATGGATGTGACTACATTTTGATATGGGATCCAAGAGAATCAGTGCTATTCAGATCGTATATTATTACTTACTGCTCAACGCAGAGATGTTGATATGGACTATGATTTATGGCCATTCCTGTTACACTTTGATATATGATTCATAGAAGTTCCAACATGGGTTTTCTATCTCTGTACATTATGTGGGGCATTCTTTCTGTATCCCCTAATGGAACTGGCAAGGAGGTGTATTACTATTCTTTCTTATCTTGCTCATTTTTTCTCTGTTATATGAAAAGGTTAGTGTTGAGCTGTTTTTATAGCCCTTGTTTGTTTTGACCAAATTCAGATTAAAAATGGCTAGTCTTGCTCTATTTGAAAGATCTTGCTTTCTAATTGCAGGTGGGCGAGACTATCGAAGTGGTGACTCAAGAGTTAAGTTTGATGGTAGGCATTTCTAGCTGGGAAATTTTTCTATGGGAAGGAATGCAAGAGACTGAGACAGGTTTAGTAGTCAGTATTTGTATTCTGTTTTCCGCACCCTTTTCAGCTTTGGCTGCCTGGTCTTAGAAAAAAAAAAAAAAAAATCTAGCTTCAACATCTTTCCTCTGTCTCTGCAAATAATTTATTGCACTGGATGTTTTCTGCTTCTCTTTGCACCGATGGTGGATACACAATCTCTGATTGGAATTAGAATTGCAGGTCATAGCCCATCAAGGCCTTTGGACCAAAGGTAACTTAAGAATCCTTCGCTTGTGATGGTTTTCTTTTTACTTTTTTTATGGGTAAACTTCATTGCTTCCCTCTTGAAATCTGTCATTCAAATTCTTAATATATTTCATTTCTAATAGTTACAATGAATGAGCCAATTTTCTTAAGCAAACATGAATACACTGATAAATTTTCTTATGCTATCTTTCTTTTTCTTCCTGCTTTGCATATATTATCATCCTGTCTCAGTTTCGGTTCTATTGTTATCTCGGTATTATGCAAATTAGAGATAAAAGCAATTGCTTATTCTATGACAATGACAGAAAATGGAGGAAGAAACAGCTTGCTGAAGAGCAGAGTGATTTTGTTGGAAGTTTGAGAAATGTAGATGGGATGGAAGATCAAGATAGAGAAGGAAATTTTATATCTTCTAATTCAAAAGTCTCTCCTTCCGAGAAGGTTTGAAGATCTAATTTAAACTTGAACTATATGTTGCTTCCGTTTTAACTTTGTATTGCATAGTATTCATCTACATCGACACCATTTGCAGTTAAAAGAAGTGCAGTCTGATATTGATACACTTGATAATTGGAGAGGACAGCTAGAGGTCAGTTGAATCACCTTGCGGACGTTGGGTTTGATTGGCCCCAAAGTTTGCTTGAAATTACATATTTCTCTTTCCTTTATTTATATAAACTAAAAGCCCTAGTGTATACTTCTAGATCGTCATTACAAAGTTATTTATTTATCTTTGAAGCAGTGTTGTGGAAATTAATAACAATGTCTGCTGTTTGCATCCATTTTTTCTTGTGACCTTGATGATAACTGATTACACTTGCATTATTATGGAGTGCTTGATTGAATTATATTATTACCTTTTTTATTCAATAGATTAGTATGGAAGAGAAGGTTCAAGAAGCAAATGTCCTTACTTCTAGGATTGAGAAGCGCGAGACTCAATTACAGAAGGAGGAAGAGGAAGCTAAAAGGTGATAACTAGATCTTTTTACATATTTGTTTCTAATAAGTCAAAAGAAAAAAGAAAAATGTTATGGGGAGGAAGAAGAACCAAATGACCTTAAATTCATATTTCGGATACCTAGTATTTATTTTGGTTTATCCTGTCTGAATTTGTAGGTCACAGGCTCCACTCCAGAAGTAAGGGTATCAACTTGGCTCAGATGTTTCTAGAGCTGCTGGTAGTGAAGAGGATTTGAGCATTAATATCATTGGTGATGAAGAGGTTACTCATTATCATATTCATGGCTCAGGGAACAAATAGCAAACTATAACTTCTCCAAAAAAGAAAAAGCCACATGTTGGTTATGACAATGGTGATGTCGCCATGTCAGCAGAGCAGGTAAGTTTCTGAAATTTCAAATCTTTAGAATGTTACTAGCCCTGAACTTCCCATTGCATTCAGGTCTAAATGTTGGCCTTGTCATGTCAGGGTGTTGGATAACTGTGGTTAATCTCTTTAGGGTTCTGTTTATTATTAAACACTACGCTATAACTGCCCTTCAATGCTGGTGTGTCTGATGCATCAAGTGCCTTCTTAACTCTCTAAGTACATGAGTTTTTCCTGCATCATCTTAAATCCTTTAAATGTGGCTTCTAATGTCCTTTCAGCATTCGTTTGACTCTTGAATATCTAAGCTGTCCATCATTTGCTGTCTTTTGCCTTTAGGTTGATGGTCTAATCGGCCAATGAAAATTAATCGCACATTTCCTTATCTTCCTTTATTCCTCCTCTTCTATATGCCACCTTGCAGATTCCCAATGTGTATTTGGGACAAAAACTATCTCTGCATGCCTTCTTTTCACTGAATATTTTTACCTGCAGTTTATTGACATCATTATTTTTCTATCAACATTTTCTAGCTGTTTGTCTTCTTTATCCTCTTATACTTCTCTTGCACTTAAAGAATTCTGTCTTTAAGCCTTGGGCCTCATCCATATCCAGCAGTTCATATATACTACAACCATCTCCTAGGCAATTTATTTTGGATCAAAATGTCCATAACTTATTGTCATATAATTTCATATGCATATATTGATAAAAATCTCCAATTTTTTTTTTTTTTTTTTATCCTGATTCCCTACAATTTTCAGAAGTTCCCTTATTACCTTTACAAATCAATAATGCCATATAAAAATTCATCAACCAGCTTATATCTTCTACCACTTCTTTGAATGACCTCAGCTGATTTTTGAACTCTTGCTAATAACTCACTGCCATGTATTTTGGGTAACAACCAGCTAACTTATCGGTAGCAAATAACTATTTAGCTCTAGCAGACTCTAATAGTTATTAATTTGGTATCCTATCACATATTTATTTGTGAGTTGATTTTATGTTTAGCGAACTTGAGAAGAGTTGGGGGAGCTGAATTTGGAGAACTTGAGAAAGTTTTCACAGTGGAGTTTGCTCACTGCTCAGAAAAATATAAACCTCAGAAGTTGAAGCTGGAAACTCTGTAGACAGCAATCATAGACCTGTAGTTGATGAAGCAAACAGAGGGGAAAAGAATGTCTCTGCTAGCTTCTCCTTTGCTGATAAGGTGAATATTTATATTTATGCATATGTACATACAATGCATAAGTTATCTACAATTTGGGGAAAAAAAATGAAGTCTGCATTAGAATATGGTGCATTCTTCTACTTCACAAATTTAAATACTATAGCCAGACAATTACAACAAAAGAACAGTAAAATAGATACTAAGACAATCTTCTGATAATTGAGTCCAAAAGAGAGAGATCGGGTCGGGTTAATTCTTTTTATAATTATTTCCTTTATTTATGGCATAATTTGTTTTTGCTTTTGTTTACTGATTACTATGTCTGGCCGGCAGCTATGCGACCGAAGCGTTGAAAACGACATCATCTTCATTTGACAGTTGTGTCGTTTCATTTTTTAAATTTATTTAAAGAGTTGTATTAGAGATAGTGAGCTGGTTTTTGGTCTGCACATGTAGCACACCGTCTATACTTGGCAACATCAACGTTATTGCTCCAACTATAAACGAGTGAATATATTGTTTCAAGAAGTAAAATGGATGTCACATGACACGACATGATAGGGATACAAGAGTCAATAAAATTCGACTTAAAATCTTTAAGTCCTTTAGTCTTCTCTTCTTCATTAGAATTGGGTCAGCCCAGAACTGGGCCCAACTAAATAATATATTCACTTTTGTTCAAAATACAGGCCTATAATGGGCCTGGGCTGTTAAAATATACAAAACCATAACAAGTCGAAATAGAAGCAAAGGACGGGTCCGAAATTTAAATGATTAAAAGAGCATTAATATTCACACACCTGAAAATTGATATTTACATCCTTTTAATAATAAAATTACATTATTATCTTTGACTTAAACAAAACATTATTATCATTGTTTAATATGTTTAATACATAATTATTTAAAAAATTATATTTTATTATAAAATTAACTAAACATATAATTCCAATTAAATACTATAAAATACGAAATTTCATACTAAATTTTTTATATAATTATTTATTATAATTTTTTTATTTTTATATATTATAATTATTTTTGGAATAAATAAATGGTTATAATTTATATTTTAAAAATAATTATAAAAAATTAATAATATAATAAAAATTGTTGAAAACAATATAAATATATTTAATCCATTTATATTTATAATATTACTTTAATTATATTATTATTTATAAAATCAATTCATAATAAACTGTAAATCTGGATATGGAAAGGACAAATTTGGATTTTTAAAAGAAATATTAATGAATAGGGTGTAAAGACAAAATTTAGTGGGTGGCAAAACCATCCCTCTTATTACAACTTGATTCCCGCAAAAACAATCTCCGTTACGTACTTAAACTATTGAATCCAAATTTGTAACATAATGCATTTCATAGACAAGCATTCGAACATTATAATCCCATCTCCTACATTAATCAACTATGTCGGATACAACCAGATCATCCAGGCGTAGAGGTCTGAAAATTTGCTGTGGAGTGACATCAATTGTGTTAATCGCATTCATCATTGCTATAACAACATTATCCTTAACCATCTTCAAGATCAAACAGCCTGAAGTGACGGCGCATCCAACAGGTCTCGACCATCTGAACTTTAGTATCTTTCCGTTATCTATCAATGCGACATTAGATATGGATATAACAATTCACAATCGAAACTACGGAGGTTTCAAATACTACAATAGTACGGCGTATTTGGACTTTCACGAGGAGACGGTGGCTGAGATTCCGATCGGGAGAGGATATGTGCCGGCGAGAGGGGTGGTTAATATAACGACGTCGGCGGATGTGATGGGAGATAAACTGGTGGAGAATAGTTTCTTCATTAGTGATCTCGAGACGGGGTTTTTGAATTTTACGTCGATGGCTACTTTGCATGGACGAGTGAGTCTGTTTAAGATTATTGAGTTTCATGCGATTACTGTTAGTGTGTGCGATGTGTCTGTGGCTGTTGCTACGCAGACGGTGGAGTCCAAGTGCACTTCTAAGATAAAGTTTTAATATATCGGAGGTTAAAAGGCCCAATGGAGTGTGGGCTGGAGTGTGTGAAGCCCATTTAGGCCCAGAGTGTTGAAGTGGTATGTAAATAGTTGAGATGAAAGTACGAGAATGTCCTTGTGATATTTAAAGTCGGCCTACTGACTGATTTGACTTTCCATGCGATTCAATTCAATTAAATGGGATTTTTTCAGGTGAGAAAACGTCGTATCATCATTAAATGGTAAACTATCAGGTCAATGTATATAATTAATTGCAGTTGATTTTCACCGCGGCTTTTGGTAGGATGTTGCGATTTAAGGCTATTCATAATACATACAACTTAATATTAATATATATATATATATATTCCTTAATGTATTTGAAAAAAAAGTATTTAATATAATTGAATTTCAATATTGTAATATTGAGAAAACATTAAAAGACTTGAAATATTACCACCATATCATTAATCTAACTTTTCAAGATCTCAAACTTACGAGTCGGACATAACAAAATACTCAAAGACATACTCCTACAAATATGTTGGTTTTAAATTATGGAACTAGACGATAAAAGAAAAAGAAGAAAAAGATCATAAAATTAATAATAAGAAGGCCCTCTTTCGAAGTAAGGAAATGCATATAGTTAAAAGAATAAAACGTTTATATACATCTAATTGATAAAAATAATTATATTTATACAATATAAAGAGGTTAAAAAGTTATATTCAAATAATTCAGTTGTCTACCTAAAACAAAATATATATTTATTTTAAGAAAAATTGAGCTAAGTTCAAATTTATAAAAATAAATTTATATATAGATACCATTTATTTAAAGGGTTATTTTCAAAAAAAAAAAAACCCTACTTTTTCAAACGTTTCACTTTGAACCTCCGGTTTTAAAAAGTTTGAAAAACCACCCCAAAATCAAAACCACTAGCGGTTTTAGTATTTTATGAGTGGTTTTGAAATTCTATATATTTTAATTTGAATATTCAGAAATTCCTAAAATAAAAAATACTCATACAACATCAAAACCACTAAATAAAAGATATCAAAACCACTAGTGATTTTGATTTTGGGGTGGTTTTCCAAACTTTTCGAAACCGGAGATTCAAAGTGTTTGAAAAAATGAGTTTCTTTTTTTTTAAATAACCATTTATTTAGATTGGGGAGACAAAATTATTGATGAGTTCAATAGGTACCCTTTTTTTTTAAATCAAAATGTCTATGGTTTCAAAATTTTATCTTAATGCATTGAAGGGACCAATCCTACAAATATTCTTCGAGAACATTATTCTAAATAAGTAGAGACATTTATTCCAAAGTAAGCACACTTTCTGGTGTAACAAATATAATAATGAGTGACAAACCAATATAAGCAGATAAAGTGTACACATACATGCTTGTTTAACAAGAATTGGTTGACTAACACCCAATTTAGCTAAATTATTTCACATGGTTTTGCTTTAGAATACCTATGACCAAACCTCCACTCTTAGATTAGGCCTCTTATTCTATTAATAATTCAATTTTTTACTAATCTAGATTGAATTTGGACATTGTGTATACATGATCTTAATCTACCTAACAGAACTCTGTTTTATTTTATATGTTTGTGATTGGAAATATGTACATCTAATGAGGAATTCAAGATTCGGTTCTAGATTTTATTCTTGGTTTAGTTTAGAAGAAGAAGAGATTGGTTTATTTTTTATTTTTTATTTTTATTTTTTTTGTTTTAAAGTTGTTGGAGGCCGGCTTCGAAATTAATGTAAATGAAAGATGTGGAGTTGTGGAATGTTTGCAAGCAAACAATTTCGATTCACTTATTTAATTTAACATTTTTGTTGAGGCAATAAAATGTCTAATTGGGTTATTTATGATGTTAATGTCTCGTGTTATTATTCTTTTTGGTCACGGGATTTAGAGAAACAAAATATAATACTTTTTTGTAATATATTTATATATTGAAAAAGAGTATTAAATTGATTCCAAAATATTGTTATAATTTATTACTAAAAAATATGACAATTAATTTTATAAAATAATTAGTGAACATATTAGAATAAAAAAAATTATGTGATTTATTAATTCAATTTAATATAGTATTAAATTAAAAACAGTAATCATAAGACATTTACCATCTCACGTTCTATTCTTTTAATATATAGTATTATATATTAAAAATTAAAAAAAAAAAAAAAAAAAAAAAAAAAAAAAAAAAAACCTAAAAAGTTAACTAAAGCAAACGCAACATGTACTTACGTAAATTTGAGATATTCATTGAGTTTCACGAGAGTAACAGAATAGACATATGTCTATTCTATACTAGTAAATAAGTGTTACCATTTTCAAAACATCCTTTTATTAAAGTCAATATTACACATCATCATCTTGTACATTTATATGTTTGGTCATTAAACTAATTTAAAATTAATAAATTTACGAGGATAATTAATTAATTAGTTAACAAGTAGTAAATCTCAAAAGCATGTTTATGTGTCATCATCCTCTGGTGATGATTTTGATATTTCTAAACGTTTAGAAAATATCACTAATAATTAAATATTTCATTTCGTTTTTTTATTTTCATATAGTTTTATAAAAAGCCAAAAATAAAAAAACAGTACTTACATAAAAATTATGAAATTTTAATTTTTCAATATTTAAAATATAGTATTACTGAAATATTCCTTACTTATAACATAAATTTGAAGAATGTTCTAAATTTATAAATTAAAGTAAAATTTTCCCCTAATTTATTGAAAAGGACTGGCATTAGCAGGATATCGAAGGTCCATAATGGATAGTAGAAAAGTAGTATGAAAGTTTGATATTAACTTATAAAATACAAAGAAAAAAATACATCACGTAAAGTGAATTAAATACCACATCTTTAAAATAGTAAAAAAAGTAGTATTACCACCACCACATCTTAAGAACAAAATTCCATCAAAGTCAATATGATTTGCATCATGATGATTAACCTAATTAGGAAAATTGATATCAATTGAAAACAATTTTAAGTGGATGGTGATTGAAGTAATATAGTATAGTAAGTGATTTGATATGTTTAAGGTAGAGGGAGATTAATGGTCGAAATAGAAAGCAGAAGAGACAATATTATAATTGAAATGAAACAAGTGTTATTGTTGGTCACGGGGATTTAAAACAAAAGTCAAAATTGAGAATTGGAGAGCACATGGACATGTACATGTTTGCTTAAATTCAATTTCCCGTGATTCACGCACAACAATCCAAACATTCTCACACAAATTCAAAACTCTCCTTCATGGGGTTACAATCATCAAAGTGAAAAGCATTTAGTTGCAATTGAGCTAAATGAATACCATATATAAATATTAATGACGTTAGGGGAAAATGACTTAAGTATGAAAATATTTAATTGTTAAAAAAAATTAAACTATTCTCATCTAACATCGAACCAAACAGAAGACGAAACCAATAGTTGTGAGAAAGGTATAAATTTTTCCAAGTCAAGTGAGAAAGATGAGTAACTACTCTACGTGTTAGTGTTTTCTTGTATAAGTATTTTGGTAGAAAAATTGAAATGATATGAATATTGTTAGTCTTGATATGTCTAAACATTTTTCCTCAAAAATTCATGAGAGATGGTCCTAAACCTATTTAGAGGACTGCTTTTATTCCTCCGAATAGTACTCATCACTTCTCAACATCTATCTTACATTACTTCACTTTTCAATTTCATATTTAATTCAACTTATTACCATTATTTTTCATCTACTCAAAACACCATTCCATTTTATTTATGCTATTATTTTTTTTTTTTTTTTTAAAAAAAACTGTCTACACTATGATTAAAAATATTTCAAAATACTATTAATTTTATATATATTTAAAGTAATTTGGACCGATTTTATAAAATTGAGACTAATTTAGACCATCTCCAACCCACACATATACCCTATCTCAAATATATGGTATACTCTATCACTCTATCCTGATTTTCATTCCAACCCTACACATACTCTACATTCATTTTGGAGTCAAATTGTAATTATTTTATTTTTTTTTGGTTAAATTTTAAATTCATTATTAATATGAAAGATTAATAATTGTAGATGTGTATTAATAAATATAATTTAAATTAATAATATTATTAAAATATAATAAATTAATAAATAATTAATTAAATAATTAAATAGTTTATTAACATAATTAAATAGTTTATTCATTAATAAATAATTTTGAATTAAAATAACATAAAACATAAAGATATATAATTTTAATAACACGATAAATAACGATTACATTGTCATAACAAAATTAAATATTAAAAGTAGATATCTATTTAATTTTTCGAGTTACCATATCGATCCCACAAATGATCAATTAATACATCTCGAAGTGCATAATGAGCATTTCTATCTCTAATTTGTCTATGTCTTGCAAGAAACGTATCAAAGTCACCATTCTCATTTGAAACCATATTATCTGCAATTTTAAATTGGAGAAGATGATTACTATTATCTGTAATTTTAAATTATATGTATCTTTTTAACTGTAGTTTTTAATTTGTGCATGAGTGGTGTTTTAAATGTATGTACAAGTTACTTTATGTAGATTTTAATTTATAATTAGTTATTTTATTATTATCTAGTGTTATTATTTAAATTTTTAATTATATTATTATTATCATAAAGAATAATTAATTTAAATATTTTAATTTTTTAAAAAATTAATAATTTAAATTTTAATAATTTATTATTTTAAATATCATATAATTAATGTTTACTTTATAATTAATACTTTATAACTATCAAATATATGGTTAAAAGGATTTAAATGTAAATTTAATTTTGTAAAATTGTAAGTAGGTCCAATAGGGCGTGGAAGAAAATAGAACACTATTCCATGCAAACACCCTAAAAATTCTTGAAACTTGTAATAGTGTGGGTGGGTTGGATTTGATTTTGGTAGTTTTTCTACCCTATATATATTTGAGATATGGTAGTTGGGTTAGAGAAGGCCTTAGAAAAAGTATGTATGTAAATATAAAATATAAAATAATTATATTTTTATATTTTAAAATTAATACAAATGAATATATAAATATTTATTTTTTTCATCTATAATTTTTTATTTGGTTAATGTTTTCATTTCATTATTTTTTTTTACTGCATTTGAGCTGAAGTACATATTTTATATATATATATAGCCACCACGATCAAACACATAAATTACATAAACTAGAAAATTATATATGTAAATATAAAAACAATTGTTTCTTAAATTGGTTTATAATTACACACTCAATAAAACTAACTATTGGAAACAACAATAATACTTTATAGAAAAATGTGAATTAAAAACATCATTAAGTGTGGGTATATGACCCCATTTACTTTTGAATAAGTCGTTTATTCTCCCTAAAGTTGCAGCACATAAGTGCCACATGTCTCTTAAACAAGCCATTTTAGAAACATCTTTAACTGATTATCATGTCATCATTTCATAATTTATTCAATATATTCAATTAACCTTTGTTATTTTATTTAATATAAAAGTGATGTTAAAATTTGGAGAATTTTGTTTTATTGGGGTTGAGATATATTAAAGTGTTGTTGATTAGATATATGTGGATACATCATATCGTAATCTTAGTGATGTATGTATGGAATTGGACTTGTGATCTACCAATTGAAAATTTCAAATCACATCATTAGTGGTTGTTAACTATTTGATTGGTGACCTAACTTCAATCCCTAAACAAAATTCTCTTTTTGAATTCTCCACTAATTCTTGTCTACTTAACGTCATTTTTTGCATTATTGATCTAATGCACCTTTCCCTAGTTAATTCTCATAACTGACAAAATATATTCAATTAATTATCTTTTAAAAAACAATTGTTTATGAAGCATTTTATATGTCTAATGTATGTCAGATAATATGAGCATCTCACTCATTTTCAACAGTTAAAATTAGATAATCAATCATGCTGTTATGATGTAGTGGCTAATAACTATAATAATGTTGATTATGATAGATTATAGACCATCACTTCCCAAACGTGATCAACTTAATCTCAATTTATAATTTACAATTTATTTATTTATTAAAAATTATATCTATGTAATTGTCGGTAATTAAGGGTATCTCAAAATATAATTTATAGATAGAAAAATGAAAAATTATATTAAATAATTTACATTTTACTTTTATCAAAAATCCCAAATTCTGAAGAATTTAAATAATTACTTATATTTAATTAATAATAAAATAAATAAATCATCAAGTTTTATAAAAAAAAAAATGAATTCTAAACTAAAAGTAAATTAAATGATGATGAAGTGTTCAAATTAAATTTGATATTGCATGAAAAAATAATAAGTCAAACTATGATGGTCCTGAAGACAATCCATTAATCATAATTTTAGGGCTTGTCTATATTTTGAAAAGAAGAAGGTATCCCTCCAATAGACACTCATAAATGGAAGAGAGTCTTGACTTAATTTCCCAATGCAAATAATTGTAGTTGGGGGAGAGAGTATTTAATTTGTAGAATTGGAATTGGTTTTTAGTAAAAGATGTGGCGTTTTCACTAAGTGGGATAAATAACATCATGTTTTAAGAATTTTGTTCCAAAGTGATTAGTAGTTGTTTGCCAATGAATATACAATGCATCCACCCACTAAACACACTCATTATTTATAATAATACTTCCCTATATCCATTCTTCCTTCCTTTTCATTTTGTATCCTAATTCAAACCTCCATTCTTGTACTTAGTAATAAAAATTGCAAAAAAATAATAATAATTTATAATATAATATAACCTTTATACATTTCATCAAATATAAAAATTATTATTCAATAAGTAATTTTAACTGATTTTTATAACATAATTTTAAATAAAAATATATATCAAATGCCAAACCCTTCTCTCTTCTCTTCTAAATCCAATACATTATCTTGAATAATAAATAATAATAATTAAAAAATAGCATAAGGTGATGATATGAGAAGACAATGGGACAAAAGGAAGTATGAGAGGCAACAAAGCTCCACAATGAATAAAATAATTAGAAGAAGAGAAATGAAGAATGATGAGAAAGAATTAATGGAAAATTTAGCTGAATGTTGTTAAAACATAAAACAAAAAACAAAGTTGTGCTCTCTCTGTGCTTCATCACCTGCCTTTAATGCTCAAGCACATGGAGGGGTCTTCCATGGCAGCTCTTTTCTGAATTATTTAATTCAATGGCCTGCAAGAGGTTGGAGATGAATTTAATTAATATATTTAAACCTATCAATCTACTTTCTCATTTTCTTATTTTTTTTTTTATTTTTTTAATATTGTCTACTATGAGGACACAAAAGGGTTTATATCATTTGAGATTCGGTTGAGTGATTCTCAAAATATAATATACTTCTCATACACCAATATTCTATTATCAAATGGGTACTCAAATCTTTAACATGTATATCCACTAACTTCCTTTTATTCTTCTTCTAGTTCTATCCTTTTGTAGGGTCAATGATAAATAACAAAAAATTGAAAGACTGTTTGTTCGATTAATTAAATTATATATCTATTTTTAAAAATATTGTTTAAAGAAAAATAATTAACCTTGTAGAGTATGAATAATGAATTTGTATGGCAAACTATTATATTTTGTGTGTGGTGCATGTTTAAGAGAAATCAATTTTGCTTATTTAAATAATAATATTAAATTAAATAAATTAAGACTCATAAGGAGTTTAAACGTGGACAACAATCATTTTCAATAGAATTTAAAAAGGAAAATTACAGAAAATAATCCAAAAAAAAGTTTGAAATTTCAAAATTAATTTAAAAAAATTTTATTTATATTTTTAATCTACTAAAACTTTGACTTTCAAAAATAGTCCTTCACAGTTGTGAAGTACCTCCTTCTTCACAGTTGTGAAGTACCTCCTTCACAGCTATTTTTTAAAGGTGAAAATTTGAAAGATTATTTCTGTGAAGATTTTAAAACTAAAAATAAAATTATCCTAATTTAAAAATAAAAAATAAAAAAATTGAAGAAGACATTTCTACCATCTACCAATAATCAGAATCAACCAAGTGTAGATAGCAACATATAATCACCAATTTAAAACAATAATTAATGCTCTTATCTTCTAAGCAGCATTTCTTTTATATAAATAAATAAATAAATACCAACAGTTAAAAAAATGTACATTCATTAATTATATATAATTATTGGACATCTACCTTGAGAGGAAATAGTTAGTTATAATAAGTAGTTACAAAAACTGAATAGGTGTTGAATTAAGTTGATTAGATTGAAATTGACATTCACATGGGTTTGGATAATTATACTCTAATGAAGATAAAACTCATATAGTAGTATTAATGGTCTTATATAAACCTTCACATAATATATATATATATATACATATATATATATATATAGATTGCCAGAAACTTTTCATTTATACAAATTCTGACCAGACCAAAGAGAAAAACTAAAAATTAAGGAAGATATTTAACTAACATTGATACAGGAACCAGACACAAGCCTCTTCTCTTCAAGTCTATATAATCATTATTAATATTAATACCATCCATACTTAATCTTTGTTGATCTTTTGAGTAATATTTCTCTGCTTCACCTCCCTTACTCTTACCCTGCACCAATCAAAATTTCATTAATTAGGTTAACCATCCCACACCACCAAACAATTTTTTTTAAATAAATAAATGGAGGAAATAAAAATATTAAAGTTTTACCAGAGAACTATACATATGATGATGGTGGTGATCATCAATTTGCTCCAAATCACTGAGCTTGGGGCTGTTGACAGGAGAGCTTGCAGTGTCTTCAAGAGAGTCATCAAGAGAAATCTGTTTGGTTCTTGTTTTCTTAAAGTTTAGCTTCTTAGGCAGATTCTGATGAGAAGAAGTGGCACCAGAGAAAGCAGCATCTGATATAAGAGAAGTTGAGCTTGTGCAGAAGCTGTTGTTGTTTGTGAAGTCTTGGAAATAAGTTGTCCAACCACTCTCTTCCTCTTCTTCTTGTTCTTTATCAACATGATCAGGAGGATTTGGCTTCTGCTTATCCATGTATGAATTCATTGAGTCCTCCATCTGTGTAGAGGAGGAGGAGATAGTGGTTGTTATATATAAGAGAAAAATGAATTGATAAAGAAGAAGAGTGGTATGGTAAGGTAAGGTGTGGTGTGGTGGGGCCTAATAGGAGGGAGAAGTTGAGGAAGTTAAAAGCAGCAGTTGCTTCAAGGGGTTGACCTTTTGAATCACTATACTATACTAATTCTCTACCTATAACCTCTTTATTTAATTACTTCTATTCTTATTGGACTCTTTGTTCATTGGTTTATATATACCAGCCCACACTTTATCAAATTTGGGCTACAAACAAATAACACACATACACAAATTCTGCTGCTGTTGCATATATTATTTATTTGTTTGTTTCTTTTCTCATGTTTAAGCTCTCTTCAAAGTTAGATACATAAATAAATAATTTTATTTTATTTTATTGTGTGTAATAAATTGATATCAAGTTGATAAATTTACTTCAACTGGTCCCATCAAGCCAGTGTCTATACAGTAGAGTAGACAGTGATGACCAATCTCACTCACTATTCAACTAATTTTAAACACAGTAACCTATTAACACACCTCTACCTGGTCCAAAACCTATACATATACACATCTACATTAGATGAGACCTCACCACAGCAAAATAATTTAATACCATCAAATCTTCTCACTGACAGTAATTCATTTAATCCAATTTTTTTTTTTACCTTTATGTACTTTATATTCTCATAAAATCAGAAGAGACTTGCACGAATGCAAACAACAAAGAAAAAAAGACTTCCACAGGTCACATAAGAGCTTGTCAGACCCCGCCTAAACCTCAACAATGGCATTGATTCGTGTCAGATCACGTGGTCAATCAATACACCCAAAACAGAAAGAAAAAAAAAAATCAATCCGATTAAATTAATGAACATATTTTGTTAATGGAACATGTAAATTAATGAGACTGTCTAATATAGATATCAATCTACATCGGTTAAAAAAGTGAAAAAATAAATAGCACCTGAAACATGTGACTTACAAGGTTTATCTAAATTCAATTAATAATAATGATAATGTATAAAGTCAACCTACATGTATCTACCAAGCAACCTACATAATTAAATAGAGTAAAATTGATCTAAATTTCACAAATAAAGTAAATGGATCTAAGAATGGAGAGACAAGAGTGTGAAAGAGTGACGATGGAGTCTATTTTGATGATCCAATAGTAAATTATTGTGTTGGTACTGAGTACGAACATGTATATAATTCATTAAGAAGAGGAATTGAAAGTCTCTTCTATTGTAGTACAAAGAAGCCCACTGGGGGTTGCTTTTTAATGTTTTTAATTTTAGATGTCATTAATATGACTGTGCTTGCTTTTGTTAAAAAGGCAATCACTTCATTTGTTGAATTGATTGGAAGATTGAATTTGGAGAAACAGTTGTTTGTTCTACTGTACATCAATCAATCACGAAGCTCTAAACCCAACTACTCACTCAAAAGGTCCCCCAAAGATAATGCCAGTTCATGTCTTTCAATTTGAAGGTAGATAATGTTCGAGTAATGGTAATCCACATAGAACTTATCTTAAATTTACTTAAACCGCATGAAATAATAGTCAGTTATTTCTAACTAAATTTAATATTAATTTTTTAGTAGCTCACAGCCAAATACTTAAATGATCACTTATAACTATAATTAGCCTAAATGTGCTCTAATATTATTAAAATTTATTTTAGTTATAAATTATGGCACCTATATGCACAAGAAAATACACCATAAATTTATATACAATGGACAATATATTTACCATGCAAAAATCACACGTACTTTTATATTAGAAATATACTTTATATGCATATATGATATGATTCCTAAATAATATAGGAGTTAATGTCCAAGTACTATAAGAATGAATAAATCATTGCTATTATAAAAATTGTGACCAAACCAAATACTAAAATTATTAGATTATAAATATAAATGTAATTATGGAGTTTTAAATTTTATATTTATTTAAAAATATTTATTTTTTAAAAGTATTTATTATTTTATAAATGAATTTAAATTTATTTTATAAAAAATATTTTAAAATTATTTTTAAAATATAATATAAAATTAAAAATGCATAGAAAAAAATACTCGATATAAGTATAAGTAGAAAATACGATGGTTAAAACTTAGTGCTAACCATGAATATAAGATTTAGGATATTAACAATTAAAAAAAATAATAAAAAAAAATATATAAAAGAGATTATAAAAACACAAATGTAATTATGGATGACTAAATTGAGTGTTGTTACGTTATGTTTGGTTGATGTCCCAACTAGTGGAGACGGAGTACAAATACATAGGTCTCTGTCTCCGAACGTGTTTGTTATTCGTGTCAATTCCATTTTGTCTCCGTTTCTTGTGTACAAGACACAAATTTTTTGTATTACTTCAAACTGAGGTACAATTTTCTAAAAACAGAGACAGAAACACACATAATTTTGGAAAGCCAAAAATACTCCTATTATCTTCATCAATTCCAGGTGTGTCCTCGTAACCTAAAAAGTAGATTAAAATCGTATTTTACTCCTCATTCGCTCGTAGAGTGCGAACAACTAGCTTCAATATGGTGTAGGGTAAGGTTTAACCTTCATTATCTTTTGTTCTCTTCATCATTAATGATTTATTAACCTGATCTAAGCATTTTCTCTTCTTCTTTAAGGTGTTTAGAGGAAACCCTAGCATTATAAATCGGCAAAAAAATCACGCAGAATTTCTCGAGACCAATACAGTGATCGGTAAGTTTTTCCCTTGACTTTCTAGTTTTTTGTTTAGGGTTTCCAACGATACGTTTAAGTGAAGGTTTATTGCTTTTGATTTTTTTTCCTATATTTGTTTAGGAATGGATCCTGATGCATTGTTAAGATGCTTGACTTTGTATGAAATGATGACCGGTCAACTGGATTTGATGAAGATGATCATGTTAGTTGTTATTCATATGTACCATAAGAAAATGATTAGGAGTGAGAGTGCTAAAGGTAGTAGGGCACTGCTTATTCCTAATAGGCATACTATAATAGATCGTATATTACATGAAAGGGATAGGAATTCTACATGGGACTTACGAATGGACTGCAATGCATTCACACTATTGTGTAGAATGCTGCAAGTCCACGGAAGGCTATCTAGTGATGGGCATGTGAGTGTTGAGAGAAGGTTTGCATTTTCTTAAGGATTTTGGCACAAAATGAATCTAATAGGGTAATCCAAGTAAGGTTTATGAGGTCTGGTGAAACAATTTCAAGATATTTCCACAGCGTTCTTAGGGCAGTGTTAAGGCTTCAAAATATGGTTTTTGTGAAACCAACAGCAGTCCCTGAAGACTGTCAGGATAGTATATGGAAATGGTTTAAAGGGTGCCTTGGAGCTTTAGATGGAACTTATTTAGAAATGGTTGTCCCAACGGCTGATAAGCCGAGGTATAGAGGTAAAAAAGGAAAAATATGTACCAATGTGTTAGGAGTGTGCGATAGAAACCTAAATTTTATCTATGTCCTTGCGGGATGAGAGGGTTCTGCCGGTGATTCCAGAGTTTTGCGTGATGCTGTGATAATGGCTTGAAAGTGCCAATAGGTATGTAGGCTGAACTTATAATAATGTGTTTCTGATCTGATTTTTGTAAGTAGCAAATAAAAATCAATATTAATTAGTTCAATTTCTATTTAGGGAATTATTACTTAGTAGACGCTGGATACACGAATGGTCCTGGATTTCTTGCTCCTTATAGAGGCACAAGGTACCATATTCAAGAATGGGCAAGGGATGGGAAGGCACCTAGGACCCAACAAAAATTGTATAACAAGAGACACTCCTCTGCAAGAAACTGTATAGAGTGTGCCTTTAGATTACTAAAAAAAAGATGGAAGATCCTTAGAACACCATCTTTTTATTCTGTTAAAACACATGTGCATATCATTCTTGCATGTTGCATCTTTCACAACTTCATTAGACTGCACATGAGTTTTGACCCTGTTGATCTCCAGCCTTTTACTCTTGATAAATTGCCTGAAGGTGAAGATGCACCATTTCCTCTATATGTGGATCGTGTGCAAACTAGTAATGAATGGAGCCAATGGCGAGAGAACTTAGTTACACAAATGTTTGATGACTGGAGAAGCAATCGTTAATAGGAATTAACTACATAATGTCTTACATTGATAATAACATTTATTTGTTTGTTACTCTTTTATATTATTTGTATTTGTTTTATTTTGAATCTGTTAATTGTTTGGATTTGTTGGAGTTGTAACTTGAGAATGATATGGATTTGGTTGAGTTGTAACTTTAGAATCATTTAAATTTGAATGAAATGCAATTTATTCTACCATGTTGTTGCTGTTGTGGTGTGAATATTGATGACTTGTTTATTTCCATTAAATGAATTTATTTATTTCATTACATGAAGAAGAATCAAGAAATGTCTAGGAAGTGGACCGATGATGAGACTGAATCCTTTGTGACTTTCATGGAGGAGATGGTAGTTGAGGGTCATAGAGCTGATAATGGTCAGTTTTAGCTAGGGACATTCCAGCTACTAGCTACCAAGATGGTTGAACTATTTCCAACATGTGGGATAGACAAGAAGCATGCTAAGAACAAACATAAAAGGTTAAAGGAGAAGTATCAAACTGCTGCAGATATGCTCAACTGTAGTGGTTTTGGATGGAATGATGACAAGAAATGTGTAGAAGTGGATAGCAAACAGGTTCTGAATGAGTGGATGAAGGTATCAATTGTTTCTCATTTATATTATCTGTATCTGTTTCTTTTTAATACCACTACCTTTTTGTTTTGCAGAAGAATGCAACTAAGTTTTATACTCCTGGAAAACCATTCCCTTTGTTTCCAAGACTTGAATTTATCTTTGGGAAAGACCGGGCTAATGGTAATGGTGCTTTGGCAGATGTTGATGCTGTAGAAGAGTTTGAAAATGATGACACTTTAGATGGAATAGATAGTGCACCCACTGCAACTGTTGGACAGGAATCTGTAGATACGCCTATTGGTCTTGCACCAGGTGTTACTGCTACCACTGATGCTGGTCCTTTTTCTGGTAATGCTACAGCTACTGATGCTGCAACCCCCAGAGCCAATATGGGTGGAAATGTTTCAGGCTCTGTTGCCTCATCCACAGACACTCAAGGCAACATAGGGGTCCAGCAAACTAAAGGAAAAATGAAGGTTAGAGATTTTGATCTTCTAGAGAGGTTAGCAACATCCTTTGACTTAGCTGCTGAAAATATTAATGAGACTGCCAAGATTCTTGCTACTGCAATGGTTGGACAGTGTGGAGAGAAGGTTGGTATTGAACTTGCCAACTTAGGATTCAATACAGGTGAGGTAGTCAAGGTTATAAGGGTTTTCTCTTCAAATCCTGAGGCTGGAAAATTATTTTGGGGATTGACTAAAGATCAGAGGAAGCCTTTGTTAGGAGCCTCATAGATGACTGATTATTGGCTTGTTTGGTCCTGCAGATATACTACTGGGCATTGACTTTTTTTTTTTTTGGTTTAATTCTAGTTTTGTGTAATACTGTGTTGAGAGCATATTGTTGCTACTACTTGTTGGTATGTACGTAGGATGTTTATTCTCTTTTAAAGTGATTTTTTTTTTTTTTTGTGTTAAGTCAATAATATACCTGACTTGTATTCTGCTTCAGAAATTGAATCATGAGAAATGTCTATGTGTTCATCATTTTGTTATTTTTGTTATCAATTGTCAAACAAAGTCACATAGTGCATCAGTGTGATGGATAAAACATATAATGAAAACAAACTAAAAAGCCATGTAAATGAGAAAAACAGATGTTACATAGATATAGTTAGAAATTGCTTATTCATTTGAAGAATGTGTAGTTGGACATATCATTACAATACATTATACTGCATTAGATTGATGAGATAATTGCATTGGCCGGTGGCCTCAAGCAAGTTTTAGGCATCAGGATTGAAGACCAAGATCCAAATTTCTGTATCGTATTATCACCAAAATTCTGCATTGTCTCTTGTCTACGGTAGGATCACTGGAACCAAACACAAAGCTAGGAATATAAAATTTGAAGTTGAACAGATATGGATATGGACAGTGTTTTATATTTTCATATTCATATGATGATATGTACCGTTAAAACAGATTTATTTATCGTTCATGCCGTGGTGTATGAATTTGTTAAAGCAACTCAATATGGTTGTTGCTCCATCCAATTGTGCGGCTCAAGATCAAACCCATAGAGAGACTTGCACCTTGACCGGACATCACTTAACTTATATGTAATTAATTTATTTTTTTTTTCCTTGTTTTGACTTACAACTTCTTCACTAGCAGTAATCAGTATTGGACTGGAGCAACTATTTATGCATTTTAACTGCAAATTCGAATCCGAAGTACACTATTGGCATTTTCTATGTTATAAATGACTGTTAATCACTCTTTACTTGTACCTAAGAAGCCTTCTTTCAAATTTTCTATGTTTTATATATATCGTTCTTTGGTGAGTCGGAAGATTACAAAGCATAATATTATTTCTACATCTTCATATGAAACTGAGTGTATGGTTAATATGGTAAATTTAAATAGTTAGTAACTAATTCAGCTTGTTAGTCGAGCTTATCTATTAAGCTAAAAAGATGGTTTAGAGACCATTTTGTTTACTGTCTCCTCCATTAATCTCATCAGAAAAGATTTTAACAAAGGCTTATAGTTACTTTGTCAATTTGCATTCGCAATTCATTTATATATTTTTTATAAGGTTAGGACAGTCGTAGGAGACAAAGTAGGCAAGAAGGATGCATGCACACGTAAAAGAGAAAAAATCTTTAAAAAAATAATATGACAAGGTTGCTGGCAGGCAGGCACCACTATCACATCAATTGGATGTGATTTTAGTTAAATCCAAAACTACCTTTATCCCAGATACTGTACAAAGTGGGACATCATCAACTTGTAAACATAGTTGAATTATTGAAGGAAAGAAGGACATTTGAAAAATCATTTGTTATCAGAGCTTGCCTTACATTGCATTGCATTGCATGTCTCATCATCCACATGTGTGGTACACACACAAGACACCCCATCACATTGACTTATCTTTTCAATACTAACACATGAACGTGAATTTAAGATTCAATATTCATGATTGATGTCATTTCAAGCATTACCCAGATTATCAATATATACTTACTTATATCATGAATAGGATCCATGGTGGTCCTCTCATCTCAGAACTTGGAAGACTTCTCCATTTAACCATTCACATAATTTTGGATGATTTGGATTGAGAGTAGTCTAATTTTACCCTACTTGCTATTAATGCTGATTGTACTCTTCAAATTTAGTCTCCACATTTGATAACATATCATCGACCCACGTGTGTAAGGTAGCCGTCCTTTCATTATCCTCCTCGATATATAAGTACCATATTAGCCACCCAATCAAAGTTATCAAGATCATGATAAATTCATCACAACAACCATTCCCACACTATAATTCTCTTATTCATCCATCAACAATTTGTCTTTTAAAAATAAGCCAATATGAATTTTATTTTCGAAAATAGGCCATGACATAGTATCAGATGTGGTAGACTACACATGTGAATAAAAAAGTGTGATGATGGTTTGTACACATATAATTGGTTAATTTTGACTTATTTTGTGTAAATAAAGTTTATTATTCACCTTCTTCTTCCTTTTTTTTTTTTTTTTTTTAAATAAAAAATATAATTAATAAAACCAAAATTTAGAATTATTTCTTAAAAATGGTTCTGTTATAATATAATTAAGAATAATTTAATCTTCATATGTTTTTAACGTAACATACAACTGAACGTGATGATAATAGCTTTTTATACAGTACAATCAACCTGAAAATATGTATAGTTAATAGAAGAAGGTGCAATTACAAATTACTATAGTCCATATGGTCCTAGTCTATTCTTTTAATAATTTAAAATGGTTATCGGGCTGGGCCAAAATAGAGAAAACGCTTCGTGGCTCTTTTATAATTGGGCTCAAATCTGAACCCATTAATTTGACAGGCCCAACACCATTTTTTGGGCTCAATTAAGAGCCTATTTTGACATAGAAATTGGTCAATGCTTCTTTGCAATTAAATATAATGCTTCCTGTCAAAATGAAAATAAAGAAAGGAGTAATAAGGCATAGACATTAGAAACTTCATTTTCTTATTAAATAAAACATAAGTATATGAGTTGCATTGCAATTACTCCATGAATTAATGATGAGAGAAAAATATTTGAAGAATCACTTTCTGTAGATGCTAAAGGAGAGTATATATAAATATGAAATGTTCCTGTCTCCAACTAACTAAATGAAATGAAGAAGAAGAAGAAGAAGAATCAATTTCATAATAAAACATAAATGCATTTAAAGAAGTCTCTCTATTCCCCAACATTGTTATTATTCCTCCAAATGTTTAATGTCATCATACACTATTTATTGAACAACAAATTATTAAACACTTAAGAATCCTTCTTCTTCTTCCTCCTCATATTCATCTTCTTTATTTTAGTTGTTTTTGGTTGTGGGGTATGGTGTGGATGTAGTTTTCATGAATTTATTACTTCATTTATTTAAACTTTCTAAATTGTTCTAAATGGCAGTTGCATATGTGTACCTTCAAATATTCCTCTCTAGAAATCCCTAGTTTATCAAATGCATCATTGCATTGCATGATAGGGTTTTAATTGTCACAAATTTTGTTAAGAAGTGTGTTTCCTTTATGGCATAACGGAAATAAAAATTCTATTTTTTTAATTTTAATTCTTAATTTTTAGATTGGGGATAGAATGATTATTGTTGATTAAATTACGGTTTAAATAAATATATTAGTGTAAATTTAAATAAGTTAAATACAAAATTTTAAAAGAGATTTATATTAATATTAAATATAATAATATTTAGTAAATTTTGAAATGCAAATTTAAATCATATTTAAAGAAAAAATTAAACCGATTTTTATTAAACCGTTATTTGAAATATTAAATCCTATTTATCTATTTTTATATGATATTACTAAAAACTGCTAATAATTTGAACATAATTTTAAGTAAAGAATTTTCTGGTGGCAATGGGAACACTCACTCTTGGAGTCCATGAAAATGACATATTGACCTGTTGGTCATTTAACCATTTTTAATTTAGAAAACTAATAAAATCAATTCTTAACGTGTGATATTTGAAAGTTTATTTTGAAAAAAAATTTATATTGGATTTTTAAATTTAAAAGTGGTTTTCACCTTTTATAAATTTGAATGCAATACTTTTATGTTAATTTGAATTTATTTTTAAATAAATAGCTTAGATATGAAATAAAAATTGGGTATTTTGAGTGAATTGTTATTGGAAAATTGAGTTAAAACTTTAATTTCAAACCGTTATTATTATTTTTATAAACTCCTAAATAAAATTAAAGTTCAGATTGATCCATATTCTTTATAATATATTAGATAAAATTCTATTTTATTTTTTAAATTAAAAAATATTATTGATATATGTTTAATTTTTAAAATATTTTTTCTTTAATTATTTAAAATTATTCTATAATTTTATATAAAAAACATCTTATTTTTATTAATAATGGAGGGAAAGAAAATATTTTTAAAAATTAAAATAAATCCATACATATATAAAATAAAATTTTAGCTTTTGTAAAGATACATTTATTTGGATAAAATATAAAATTTTGGGTTATTTTTATTTTTGTTATTTTATAACTTTTATTTACATCATATAGCTCAACTTTAAAAATTTTACAAAAATAATTTTTCAAACTTTCACTTTTAAAAAATTGAACCAAATTGACCATTTTATCCTTTTATGAAGATTTTTTTAGACTGACCTTTGAATGTGTGAAAGTGGTCTGTGAAGAGGATCTTCATATATGTGATGGTCTATTTTTAAAAATCAAAGTTTGAGTGACTAAAATATAAAAATAAACTTCTATTGGTTTAGTTTTAAAATTTTAAATTTATTTTATATAATTTTTTCTAAAATTTTGAACGCCCGATAAAAAGATGAACTATCTTTTCATTTGATTAGCTACATATACTCTTTTGGGCAATTTTAACAGATCTGAAGCTAAGTTATTAATAGTCTAATTAGGTCAATAAATATCATAAGCCTACTTATAAGCTGCACAACAAACAAATATTTACATGTTGACCATGGTTTCAACATCAATTTTTTTCTTTTTAGGTTCTTATATTTAATATGATTTTCCCAGTTTGTGACTTGGAATCATTTATGTTAATTAAACCAGCTACTCTGATTGAGGCAAAATTCAAAGGGACTGAAAATGAGATATGGATAGAGACCAGGACTTGATGCCAATTAAGGCTTGAAAAGTGACTCATTAACAGCCTGTGAAAAATAAATATGTATTTTAATTTTGTGTAAGAAAACAATAGATTTTAAAGTTTGACAATGTAGCCTTGCATTTTGTGTAAGAATGTATATTATTAATCAGTCATTATTAATTCTTGATAAGTTGGATTGATAGCATCTAGTAGATTTAATTTTATTATTATTATTATTATTATTATTATATATTAATTAGTATAAATAGTTTTTATTTATTTATATTTACTTTCGCATTCAAATTAAAGGGAAATAATTTATAAAAAAATTAAAAATAAATTATTTTTAAAATTTCATTATATTATATATTTATAAAAAGTTTCATTTTATCAATTTATACCAAATTTATTAATCTTTAAATTTAAAAACTTATAATTTTTTAAAACCAACTTATAAATATTTTTAAGGTATCATTCATATTTGATATTTTAAAAAAAGTATAATTAACATATTTGAAATGGTATATAATTGATAATTATTTATGTTATAAAATACTTGGAATAAAAACTGCTATATTTAATATTTTTAATAATTATACATAATAACCAATAACAATCATACCAATATATTTAGAATTATTATAAAGTAATTATTTTAAAAATAATAAAATATGAAATATAGTGATATAAATTTAATTTCAAAAATGAATTATAAATTTTATAATTTTATAATTCTTTTACCATAATTAATATTTCTGTATTCTATAAATAATTATTTCTGTCCCAAACTTTATTATTTAATTAATATAAATATTATTTTAATATATTTTTTTTAATTGCAAATATATTTAAGATATTTAATAATGGTATAAATGGTTGAACAAGTCAGGTTCAAAATGGAATTGTTTTATAGCAGAATTAATAAATTTGAAAGCTTCAATTGCGCCGGTAGACAAAAGTGCAAAGTAAGGTTGACCTGCTCAACCAACAAAATTGGACTTAGTAGTTTCTGGAAAATTTGACAACTTCATTATTAATTAGTAGATGGAGATATCAAAAGTTTGAAGGCCATTGAAGAGTGCCCTAACCCACAAGGGCCATTGAAAGCAACCCAAAGACCCCATCATTGATATTGGTCTGTCAACTCCATGGTCCACACTCCCTCCTCCTCTCTTAATATTGACATGACCTCTTTTGCATTTTGAATTATTCAATTCAATTTAGCAGGATATATATATTCTTTCGCACCAAGATATGATAACCACCTCTTAGAATAATGTTCCGTAGAATACGAAATTGGTTTGAGGCTTTGAATTGATTGAAATTTGAAAGAGGTAAAATAGTTGCATTTTAAATGGAATGAAGAATATTTGAGGGTTTTAATTGTATTGTATTGATTTATTAGCTCTCCTTATATAGGAATTAAGTAGACAATGAGATACATAACTTATCATGTATAAGATAAATTATAACTATACATGCTACTTAACACTTCTCCATAAGATTGAGTGTTATTGCGAATGCAATTTTTAAACCATTTGAAATAAATATAGATTTGGATAATGGATTAGTATAAAGATCGGGTAACTAATCTTTAAATGAACCATTAACAGTTCGAGCGTATTTCTTTTATATTATATCATAAAAAAAAGTGTATATCAATCTCAATGCGTTTCATTTTTAGTGATATAGAAGATTTTGACAATCATGGTATCGGATACATTATCTCAATAATGCATAGCATGGGTAATCGATGGACTAAAAAAACCTATCTCAACTAATAATGACCGCATGCACACCATTTCGAATGTTGTAGAAGCAATAACCCTGTATTTGGATTTAATGGAGGACTTAACAATAGACTTTTACTTCTTAGAGGACCAAGAGTTAAGAATCGAACCAAAATTCTAAACAAATCCTGTGGTAGAAAGTCTATTTGTAGGATCCATTTCCTAATCTATAACGAACGAAAACCAAGACTAGTAGTTAGAGTGTCTAAGGTCAGATTAGTGTATGTTTGGCACTAGATTTTACATTAGATGTTGAGTTAGCGGTTGAAGTAGCGATTAACTGTTAGATGTTAAATTAGATGTTGAAGTAGCGATTTGTCTTGAGTGTTTGGTAATAACAATTAGTTATTGAAGTAGTTGTTAGATGTAAAATTACGTAAACAATACAATATATTATTTTTACCTTATAATATAATTTATTAGCGTTAGTATTCATTTTTAAACAAT
The DNA here is from genome assembly GCA_031304145.1 of Cardiospermum halicacabum. Lineage (NCBI taxonomy): Eukaryota > Viridiplantae > Streptophyta > Magnoliopsida > Sapindales > Sapindaceae > Cardiospermum > Cardiospermum halicacabum. The sequence goes on along the minus strand of CM062390.1, from coordinate 2,436,541 downwards.
TTTTTCTTTCAAGATTTTTAATTTAAAACCAACCATCCTTTAGTTATCAACTAATTGAAAAATAAATAAAATAAATACTAACTAAAAAAAGTTATTTAAAGATTTTTAATCATATTTAATAAATAAAAACATTATTAAAATTAACTAATTTAGTATAAATAGAAGCCTTTAATATTACTAAGGGTAGTTTAGTAATACTCATAAATTGATAAGGGTAAAATGGGAGCTTTTTGATTAGCGATTCGTAGAAAGCTACTTGAAGTAGCGTTCTGGAAATCGCTAATTAAAAATCTAATCGCTAATCAAAAAGCTTCTCCCAAATAGTTAAATTGCCAAATCGCTAACGAAAAATCTAATCGCTACTTAAAAATCTACCTACCAAACACACACTTCGTTTAAGACCACCTAATAAATAAATTGGAAAATTATCCAAAAAATTATTATTTTTCTAAACTACAGGGGAGTGTCTAAAATTTCACCTACATATATAAATCCTCTTTCTAATGATAAGCCCATCATTCTAAGAAAGCAATTCGGAGCGACTAATTCTCTCTACGAAATTACCTTTTAACCACCACGACGAGAGTCACAGAAATCGTAAGGGTCGAAACCGTAAACTCTATCAGGTCTTCACTTATCTTAGTTTAAATTTTCCGATAAGCAATTTTGTTTTAAACTAATGGGTTAAGTTTGAGTTGGGTTAAACAGATTTTGTCGTCAATTTTAAATTTCGTATTATCAATACTAGTGTCTCCGAATGATCCGATCGTTAGAGTTTCTATTGTCCTATTAGTGTTGTTAATACTAGTGTCTTTGAATGATCCGATTGTTAGAGTCTCTATTGTCCTATTAGTGTTGTTAAAACTCTAACCTTAAGATTTAGGGATTTTGGATATAACTTGCTGAATGATTTATTTATTTATATTATGTTTGTTCGTAGGGGATCAAACTACGAAAGTGAATCGCCTAGAGGTGTGATCAGCTTTGCTTGAGGTTTAAACAAGTCCTAGAGTTTTTAGTATTGAGGTTTTTCGAAATAGTTTTTGCATGTTCTTCACATAAACTAAGTATATCTAGGATTTTCTAGTTCCTTTTGGTCTTACTCGTGTTAAGTCATGTTCTACTCCAACCACTCTTTCTCAATATACATAACAAGGGGATCCAATGATCAATCAATAATTTATCAAAGTGTTGTTGGTGCTTTCCAATACTTGACTTTCACGGGCCGAATATTAAATTTATTGTTAATAAGCTTAATCAATTTTTGCAAGCTCCAATCTTGTTACATTGGCAATCAGTTAAACGAGTACATTATATTTAAAAAGGTAAATTAGTCGAAGACAGCATTTTAAATCAAATACAAGAATTAATCTAATTGATTTTTGTGATGCTAATTGGGCTTGTGATGTTTTAGACAGGAAGTCTGTTAGAGGCTATTGTGTTTATATCAGTGATAACTTAGTCTCTTCGCCATATAAAAAAGAGCAAGCGGCAGCCTTTCAAGTACAAAATCTGAATATAGGCTTTATTAACCTTAGTTGCTAAGATTGATTGGTTAAAGTCTCTGTTGACGAAATTGAAGATTGATTTGCCTCGTTGTCTAGTAGCTTGGTGTGACAATATGGGAGCTGGAGCTTTAGCAGCTAATTTAATTTTTCATTCTCGAACAAAGCATGTTGAAATAGATGTCCATTTTATGAGAAACATGGTTTTAAGACATCAACTGGATTTACGGTATGTCCCTTCGCGTGATCAGTGCAGATTGCCTTACCAAAATATTAAAAACCTCTCGACTTAGCTACTTGAAGAATAAACTCGGTGTGACAAATTCACCCTTAAGTTCGAAGAGGGATGTTAAAAGAGATAAAAAGATTGAATCACATGAATAGACATAGCCACTGTAAAACTCTGTCAAAATGGTGATAATGTGATAGAATAAATCTACAGTTAATTTTTCAATTACCAGTTTTTAAGTTTATCAGTTTGTTACAGTTCATTACATATTTACAACTTCACCTCAGAGTTTCATTCATCTAAATAAAACATTCAAATTGTTTCATTCTTAAGTCCATTGTTCATTATTCATATTATAAATGATCTTATAATCAACTCTTACATGAATTGATATATGTTGTCTTTACATTTTAATAATGATTGAATCACTAAGTTGCTTTCATTATCGGAGTAAAATTGAACAAATACTCTTATAATGATAATATTAATACATTCTTGAGAAGATTTACTTGTTGACAAAAGTATCAACTTACATTGTGGCGTTGCTTGATAGTGGATCAATTTGGCGCGAAATGACCTTTATGTATAATAATATTATTATGATTTGTTAATAATTTTGGCTTATGTATTATTTTTTCCTTATGTTTGAGCGTTTATTCACTTAGCGAAAGACATTTGTGTTTAACAATAACTCATTAGAATAAAAATCTCAAGTTTTTTTTAATGCAATTTTTATATAGCTTTAAAATGGATTATTATAATATTGTATTTAAAACAGGTTTATACATCCATCAAGTCATCATAACTTCACACGAATATAATTTTAAAGGCCTCATAGCTTTGAATGGTCATAAGTCAGCTTAGCTTTCTGCTTTAAAATGGACTATTACAATTGTATCTAAAATAAGTTTATACATCAAGTGATCATAACTTCACACGAATATAACTCTAAAGTGAGTCCTAATTAACTATACTTAGGCCCTTGGTCTCATAGCTTTTAATGGTTCTGAACCACTTTAGCTTTCTACGAGTACATTCACTGGTTGACTTACAAATTTGAAAGATTTACTCTTTGAATATTGCTCCTAATTGTTTATTTTCTGCAAATAGTTAATTACTCATGAATGCTTCATGTGAAATATATATATATTTTTTTAATGTTCCACGAAGAAATAATTTTTTGTTTATGATAGTTCATTTCTTTAAAATCATTTACTTTATGGTTTGGTTATTAAATGTAGAACGGACATCTAATCCTTATACTAGAGTACTGAGATTAGGGTTCTGCATAGTTGTATGCCTAATCTAATATCCTAAATTTTTCGGAAAAAATTATGAACTTTTTGAAGAAAAAAAAATCTAAGTAACAGTAGCAACAAAAGCTTAACTTCTATATCCGCAAAAATAACATAATTACAATTCTTATTAAAGGAATTAATAGTTATGATTTTCTAATATTAATAATTTAAATATATAAAGCAATCCAGAGGTAAAATATTTTGCGCTAATAGTATATTGGTTTGAGATTACATTTTTTTTTCTTCTTTTAAAATTTATCATCTTAATATCATATTTAAAATATATATATTTTTAACATTTTGTACAAAGAATTTATTGAAAATATAGGATCATAATTTATTTTATTTTTTCTTTTAAATAATAATAATAAAATGAACATAAAAATAATAAAAAATAATAATAGTAATAAATAAATAAATAAATCAAATCAAATCAAATAAAAAAAATAAATTACTAGATACAAATTATAATTATATATATATATATATATATATAGTTTGGGCCGACTATATGTTTGTTAGTTATTTTCTTGTTAAGGGACATGCATTTCCAAATTAAAAATTATGAATACGGAAGTGGATAAGAAACATGAATTTAAGGCATGAAGTCACATAAATATATTATTAATTTTATTTGATTTCATTTTTTTGGGTGGAGTTGGGTAAGCAAAGAATCACAAGAATAATAAATAAAGAGATCATTGAAAAGGATTAATAAATAAACAAAAGACCGACAAATGAATTTATGATCACAAGCAAGCAAATAAAGGAAAAAGCTTGCAAAAGAAAATGACTCATCAATGGTTCATATCAAACCATATAGATTTATGCATTCTATTAGTGGTGGTAGATCATAACGAATAAACATTCTCTTCCATTAATGTTTTTTAAAATTGATGTTTTCATCCATTAATTATAATGTTTTAAACCAATAATTTTAAAAAGCTACGTAGATTTATTTCATTCTTCATGTGGCTATCATGCATAAGGAGGGAGGTTCGTAAATATCTTTTAAAATAATTTAAGATTCATTTTAGTTTTCTTAATTTAAAGAAAAAAAATAGCATCAAAGATAAAGATTAAAAAAGACACCATATACATCAACATCAGTGTTTTCCCAATATATAGAATATAAATCCTCAAGTTGCATGTAAAGAATGACATTACTTATTGTTGTTAAAATGATGGTGTTGATATAGCCACCCCATGACAATATGTGGTCTCATTAATCTCCCACATATTTTCTACCTTCAAAATAATTTTAATAAATGAAAAATGGATATACAAGAGTTTATATTTTGTCAGGTAGGTATTTTCTAATAAATAAATAAATAGTTATTTTTAAACGAAAATTATATTTGAAAAATTATGAACCGTAAAATTTATTTTCCCTTTTTAAAATTTAAAAAACTATTTCATAAACTAATATTATATTTAAAAAAATTATATAACTTTTTTGCCCATTAAATTTCAACAGCAGAAATGAAGTTAAGTGTCCTACCAGTTGAGATCTTGTTTGAGCTTTTACCCCATCAATAAAAACATTATTGGCCATTGGACTTCATTTATTTTTATCTTCTTTATAACTTTTTCTTCTTCACATAATTCATTAATGTGTAAGAGAATCTTTTTAAGTTTTCTATTCAACCATTAATGTCTTCCATTACAATACAACTTCAACAACCTCATATTCATACTCCAAATTCCTTCTTCAACAAGCGTAAAACACGAATACATTCCCCAAAATCTCAATTCAATTAAAACTTCTTCAATAAAATCTTAATTCATGTCTCTTTCAATTCCACTTTAATCCATGAACAAACATAATTTATATAACCAAAATAACATAAATATATTTAATATAGTTAATAAATTCTTTAAAAAGATTCTTAAGTTATCATTCTAAATTTCATTTAATTGCAGCAGAGCAGAGTCCTTTTACAAATAAGATTTGATAAGGTATAAAGGTCCCATACAAGATTTTTGTTACTAGAAGAAGTTACATTGATTCGATCAATAAAAACCTGATAAAAATGTGAATAAATCTGCACCGTCTGATCACAAAATCAAGTAGTTCTATGATTCATTACGAAGCTACACAGTATCGACCATTGATCAATAGGTCCCACTCTGAGCTGCCATCACATGCGACACGCTTTCTATTCACATTTTAAATTAGGGTGTGGGTCCCGATGAGGTCAAGGGTGGTGGTGTTGTCACCGCCACGTGTAATTTCGTTTGTTCTATAAAGTCCACTTCTGCTCTTTTCACGATATAATAATACTAATAAATAAATGAAATAATGAAGACTAAAGTCAACGTTGGGATTCTATTTAATTAAATATAATAATGCCAAAATCAGAGATGAGGTTGTTCTGGTCATAGCTGTTTGTGTGTTTTTGTTTACGTGGTCTCGTAATCACACACAATTAGTCAAAATTGAATTTTTATTTGTTCTATATTTATGTTTTGACCCATCAGTCAATTTTCACTGTTATTGTAAAGTCATTGTTGACGACTTGGTGAAAACGCAGCGTTTTGGTTTGAAAGGTGATGGGTCGGGGAGGCCCACAGTCATAGATAAGACAGAAAGAGGTGGACATGGAGCAACTCTCACGCGCTCAACACCACAACTCTCTTCTCTTTAGTCCGTGACATTAATTCTGTGGGACCCATTTTCTTCTGAAATTCGAGGGACTAACTTTGGCTTTTTATTATTTTTATTTATTTTTTTTATTTTTACTATGTATCCAACTGGTCCACACCGAGAGATAGTGTCACACAGTTGGAGTGATAGACGCGTGATTAAATATTACTACAAGTTAAGTTTTTAAAAATATTATTATTTTTATTTAAATCAAAAAGAAAAAAAATGAGTGGAAGTGGGAAAGAGATGTGCGAGAGTGGCATGAAGGTAGTAAATGGAGTGAGCCATGTCGAGGTGTGCTTGGTTAGATTCATTAATGGCGGTGAGGGTGGGTGGGTCAACATGAAGCTGAAGGCATCTTCAGAATCAGAAGCAACAATTATTTACTGGAGAAACTTGTTCTTCAAGAAATCATAAACCCTATCTCCCTCCCTATATTAATACTAAAACCCTAATTTCATTTCTTTTACTTTAAATGAATTTAGGATATTTCCTTGTTTTCTGCTAATAGTCTGTAGAATAGACTTGTTTTCTGAATATCTTTGTGCATAAACGGATCGATTGATTTTACATTTTATTTTTAATTTTTAGGTTTTTTTTTTACTCATGGAAGAAATTCTTTTATCAATTTATTCTATTTATAAATAATTGTTATTTATTTTTAATTTAAAAACTAGTTTAAAAATGTTTAATTTTAAAATTATTTTAAAAAAATGTTTGTCACTACATTTAATTTATTTTAAATATTTTTAATAAAACTGAAAAATCATATAAGAAAAATCGAAAATATTAGTAAGAAATATGTCATTGAGACAAAAAGAAAAATTGAATTATTGAAAGTTAGAGTCCCAAGTTTAGAATTTTGTATTTTAATTCAACATGGTCATTTTCCTTAACATTTTAGAATTCTAAAATTCTAAGATTAACTTTCTTGAATAATAAATTTATTTTTGAATAGTCTGGGACTAAACCAGACCTAATATTAGATTTGGGTCTCGAAAGAGATCAAATTTAATAACTTGCACTCAACCCATCTTTAACCAAAATCATTACGCTCATCCTATTTTTTCCACCCTCACTATTCACTCTAAAAAATAACATTTTCCTAACCTCTTTAACAAGTTCATACATGGTAGAAAAATATACCTTACACATTGATTCTCATCCAAACCAAATTAAAGTTGGTTTTGATTTCAACTAATCTTTTCAAGAACCTACGTAGGTGAACTGGAATGTCTTGAGTTCCATTTTTAACTAGTGAGGTAAGAACCTTTAACCATTATGAATTTCAAAATCCACTCATGAATTGATGCTTTAATTCCTACCCAATTATTCTTTTAAGGTTAATATACTAGCTAGTTATTTGATTTGAATGAAATTGACTATGTTCTAAAACGATTGATTTTGAGGTAATTTTGAAACTCCAACTCCTAGTTGAAATTGATGGAACTTATATTGCAATTTGTTGAATTATAAATTCTAGTGTCTAGATTGAGCTTTCGAACGACTAGGTTAAGTTAATCCATTTTATTTTCCAAGGATTTAATGAGCTGCCCTCTTTCGAATTGGTTTAAAAAGTGTGTTATGGTAAACGTTTAAGGGATTATTTTCAAAAAACTTTCAATTCAAAAGTTTCACTTTAAACCTCCGATTTTAAAATTTTTTGCAAAATCACCCCAAAATCAAAACTGCTAGTGGTTTTAGTATTTTTGTGAGTGGTTTTATTTTTGTATGAGTGATTTTGAAATTCTATATGTTTTAATTTGGAGATTTAGAAATTTTTTAAAATCAAAATTACTCATACAACACCAAAATCACTCATAAAAACACCAAAACCACTAGTGGTTTTGGTTTTAGGGGGTAATTTTGCAAAATTTTTCAAAATTAGGGGCTCAAAGTGAAACGTTTGAAAAAATGGAAGTTTTTTTTTTGGAAATAATCCAACGTTTAAATGTGTGTACTGGAAATGAATTTTTAAATGTGTTTTTCATTGGTGCATCAATTGATGTAGGCAAATTATAACATAAGCGTGTGCTGATGAACTTAGTCTAGCCAGAATTGGCTCTCTATGTGGGCTACTATGAATTTGTTTAAACAACTAGTTCAATTGTATCGAACTTATGGTTATACTTGACTAGTGTGTAAGGTCATATACAGTGATAATAATTTTATGGTGATGGTGTTCCTTGGTCTAAAAGGCTTTAGGTTGGGTGTGGTATGCTAATTTTGTGTCTTGATTGGCCAGTTTGATGTAATTTAACCCAAGTAATTAAGTGACAAGCAAGTATTGAATAGGCTATAGTGTAATTGGCTGATGAGGTAACAAAACTTGGTTTGTTTCATCATGTAGTAATTCCATAAAATGATATTTTTGGTTTGGCTAATTGGCTGATGAGGTAACAGAACTTGGTTTGTTTCATCATGTAGTAATTCCATAAAATGATATTTTTGGTTTGGCTAACATAAGTACTGAGATGGGATAATAGGCTGGTATATTATTGGTTAATCTGGGTAGTGTGCGGTATCTAGATTGACCTTCAATTGTCGATTATGATCCATTAAAGTAATTATCCTTTTTACTTTATTAGGTACTTATTGCTTGGGTTCCGTAATAAGTATTACATTTAAAAGTTCTATCGTATGCATTCTAGAGGTTGGTGTTGAGCAAATAGCACAAAATGATTAGTTTGAGATTGTTGTCGAACAAATTGCAGAATTTTGGGCTTTGGCTCTAGGCGAGAAGGCAATGCAGTAATCTTAATTATGATCATCTTGCCCATGCCTTGTCACCATCCTTTAGAATTTTCTTTGTAAGTGCTTGGCAATCAACCTAGGCGAGAAGGCTTTTCGTCCAAGTCTTCTCATCGTCTTATAACCCTGGTTACTTAGTTGCTAAGCGAGAAGATCAAGCAAGAAGGATTCTCTCCTAGACTTCTTGTATCACTTTATAACTTTCAACTTCTAGTGTTAGGAAAGTAGGTTAAGTGAGAAGACTTCTCGCCTAGTCTTTAAACCTTAAATTCTTCTGTTCGATCAAGTCTGTTTACTTTTATAATTAGTGAGGAATTCATGGATTGACTTACTAAAGTAGATAAATTATTTGATCATATGGATATATTAGTTGAATAGAATAATAAGATGGTTGCTTATAAGTTGAAGTGCATTGCTTTTATTTGGTGGAAAATGTTACAACTCAAGTGAATGGTAAAAGGAAAATAAAAAATTACTACTCGAGATAAGACGAAGGATTGTTAAAAGGAGAATTTATTCTTATTGTTGATGAGAACTTCAACGATCACAAAAGTGTCGGTAAGATAACAGATTTATCGATGAGTATACAATGGAATCTTTAAGATTGACACAATTTAATGACAAGAAAGATTCAAGAAACTGTGAGATATGTTAATGAACCAAAATCTTTTATTAAGCATTAAAAAGAAGTGCATTGGGTAGTGGATGAAGAAAATAGGACAAAAAAATTCTTAAAATTATGGAACTAATGTCTGTTTAACTCATTGATCCAATACTATCGGAATTACAATAAGAGCTATGATCATTATTTGAGAAGAAAATCCATAAATGAGACAATTTAGTCATTTAAAGTGGAGATTTAAAGTATTTTAGTTTCAAGAAGTCACATGTTTAATTAAAAGTTGATAAAGAATAAAAGGTTTTCATTATTTCAAATAAGGGAGAAACATATTAATATTATATTGGTGATATCTTTATCCATAAATTAATATAAACTCAAGGTCAAGTTTGTCTTGATGATCAAATAATTTGGAGGCATATTTTATTATTTTATATTTGATCCTGGATCAAATTCACTACTATTAGTATTTTATTATATATATATATATATATATATTAATTATAGTCTATGATTTTATTAGTAGCGAGTTAAATTAGGATGAATAAATTAGTGTGACTCGAATATTTAGGATTTATTTGAATCATTTTCATTATTATGACTCCAACAATTCTTTTGATTTCACCTTTCTCGTTTTCATGGTTGACTTTCACATCAGTTTACTTCTCTGGCTGCTTTGACATGTTGTCCTCTCGTGTTTCTTTTCTTCGTTTAGTGGCTTCAGTTTTCTCTATGGTCACTGCAGTATAGCCTCCACCACGTCGCTTCTTTTCTGCTCCTTCAGCCAGTTGTCGCATTATATTTAACATGCTAACTAAACTTTCCTTTATTTGTCACTACACATCCTCCATTATTTTCATTTTTTCTTCCACGACTCCCTACTCAATGGTCCTTCTCCATGCTGATTTGTCGACTCTTCCAACTAGATAGGCACTTCCACCAACCTTTCCATCGTCTCTAAGATGCTTCATCTCTATTCTCTAGGGGGTGTCATGATTTTTTGTTCGTTTCCCACAGACGACGCCAGATGTTACTACATCAAATATTCAAATTATTTTCCATTTTTTGAAAAAGATAAAACCATCATTTCTCTTCCTTCATTTTTTGCCTTTATAGAACTCTTGAATTCACATTCTTACCTTTCGATTCTTATTGAACCTCTCAGATGTTTCACTATTTATGTACATTACATCCTTTTTTTTCTCCTAATACTTCTTTTCCTACCGCTTGTCCAAGTTTTTGTTTGTTTTTTCTTTCCTTTTTACCCCAATTCCTCTGTCTTTGGTCAGACTTTCTTCTTTCTTTTTTTTTTTTTTCTTTTTTAATTTGTGAATAGTCTCCTCATACCCTAATATTATTGGGCTCGAACTTGGGTTCTCAAACCTTGTTTGACCCTTCTTTGGTTTGACTCCTTCAATAAGATTGACAAAATCATATCTTTCACTAAATTGGATTATTGCCCCTGATTTCTAATTGGGCTTTCTGTATCAGTGTGTTATAAAAATTTGACTTTGGTAGAATTAATTAATTGATTGTATTTCTAGTTTGCATGATTACAAATATATTATTTTAATATTATATATACTACCTCATCAAAAATATTATATATAAGATAATATTAATATATTTTACAGAAATATCTATTTTTTTTATTGCGGCAATACAATAAAATAAATAAAATGAGTAATATTTGGGAGTATACTCTTGGAGCTCATTTTTCTGTCTAACAATTCATGATTAAATGATTTTAATTTATATTTACTATATATATTTTTTTATTAATTCATTACTAACTATGAATTATAAGTAGGAATAGAGAATAAAAGTGGACTATAAAGGTACTCAAATAAAATTATATTAAATGATATAATTAATAACAAGTTAACTATTTTAAATAAATCAAACACTCATTTTATTAATTTAATAAAAATTAAATTGCTGACCAAGTAAACTAATTTTATCAAATGATCATTAAAAGTTTATTAAAATTAATTAATTGGTTGAATTCATTAATAATTTATTTTTTTCCAACAATTTTCTAAACTAATTAATATATTAATAGCGAAACACCCCCATAATTTACTATTTTTATTTTTATTTTTAAATGTAATGCTATCTCAAATTAAAAAATTAATTAATTCATTTCACTCTCAACCAAAACAATCTAAACAACCTTCCAAAATATTACAATAATTATCAAAAAGTCTTTCTATTAAAAAGTAATCCAATATGCTGCCTTAAATGGTGGGTTTACATGAGATGCATAAATTAATTGTATATAATGCCATAAATATGTATCCTAATCAGTGAAATAACTTTCAATATTTAACCTGATATGCATATGACATATACATTATATCAACATTTACACCAGTCAACAATACATTATTACCTTCCTTTCACAGTCACCCACGATTATCTCATTTTCACAACTAAAAGTCAATTCTATTCAATTCAAAATCTCTAATTAGGAAACCTTATCAAACATTAAAACCAACAATTAATTAATAAATAAATTTTAATTTATTCACATTAATCTAAAGCCTTATCCTATACTACTACTACTATTTATCAAATATTAATTACTTCATCATTTAATTGTTAATTAAATTATATTGTAATTTTATTTTTAATTACTGTTAAATTAAAAAAATTGCATTACTCAAATTATTAGAAAAAAGAAATGCACAAAATAATATTTATTAAGGTAGTACTTGTGATACTGCTATTTAAAATGTTATACATTATTTTATAATAAATTATTAGATATCTATTTTTACACCATGCTATTCAAATTAATTACTAAAATTAAGAGATACGGATCCAAACATACCTATTAAAAGACTTCTTATTTTGTAGTTGTACAGACTCTTAACAATTAACTCTACTAACACTTCTTAACATTTCTTAATATATTGTAAAATACTGAATTACCCCCAAATTATTAATTATTAATTAACTAGTTAGTAATTAATAAAAGTAAATTGGTCATTTAGACACCATTAACGCTACTAATGAATCCCAACATTTTTATTAATTATTAGCTAACTAATTGTTACGAGCTCTTAACAATTAGTTGGCTAAATACGGATGATACAAGTGTTCATACAATCCAGACCGAACTGAATCAAATCAAAATTTTAGTATTTTGATATTCAGTATTGATATTTTGAACATCGAATACCAGATCCAAATTTATAATTCAATTTGAAATATGAAAAAAATTCAGTACAATTTGTATTATTTTTTATAATTGCAAGAAAATTATATGAACCTACAATTAGATGATGTCTAATTAATGTACAATCAATTTTTTATTTTTTTTTCATTTTGCTTATTTAATCAACATATTAATTTATTAAATTATTTAAAATATTTTAAATAAAATTATTAATTTAATAATTCTGTCGATTCTATATTATATATTAAATTTTCTAAACTTAATAATTTGATTATTTATACTAACCGAATCGTGATACCCTGCTTAGAACCATGCCGAACCCAACCTAAATGGCTACGGAGGATAATATTAATAATGAATGATTTCATAAACCATTTTTCATCTACAAAATCTGAGTCATTATTATAATAATTGAGGTTGTCATTGTGTAGCGTGACAGCCAAAAGTGTTATTACTCTAGTTGTATTTATTTCCTTTCACCATTGTTGATACTAATAAATGCAATCCATTCCTTTTGAAACAACTAATTAGGATTAGGGCTTATACCCTTCGACTTTTGATTCCTTATCTATAATGGTCATTTATTTGACCAAATTTTCATATCAAAATCAAACATTAAAGCTCCATTGCTCTAGTCTTCATTAAATTCATACATAAATTTTTAGGTGTGATTTTTAATTTATGTGATCATCATCAATGGAACTCAGTTTTTGTACCTGCACCAAATCATACATTCCTATGGAGATCATCGGCAATTAGTGCTCAAACCATCATCGGACCATCCCATTAATTCCAATCAAATACTACTATTATTGTAATTTCATTTTTAGGGAAAAAAAATAAAAAAATAGAAGAACGAATACAGGGTGGTTTGCATTTACCAAAATGAGGATTTTATTTTTATATTCTTATTATTAAAAATAAATTCAATAATATTTTAATTGATATGGTTAAATCTAAATTATTTTAATAGTAAAATAAAATTGATAATATTTTAAGAAAGAAAATGAATATATTATTAAATTAAAAAAAAAAAAAAGAATCACCGCTTCAACAATAGGAAGTAGAATTGATTTTCCACCCAATTAAGCAATATGTAAATGATAATCATAAATCAGTGACAAAATTGTTATATTGACATAAAAATTCTTTAATATATGCACAAATTGGGACGAAAGTCAATTCATCAACACCACAAACGTGGGTGATTTTTTCGAATGGGATGTTTGAGATTAGGAGAGATTATAGCTTTATATATATGATAGGAAATTGAATTTACATGTATAACACCCATTTTTAAAAAAATGTAATAATATTATAATTAGAGGTTGTATTCCAAGCATCTTTAAACTATTAATTAAATAATTTTGATTTTCTTAAATCAATTAATTTAATTAAAATTTAAATAATATTTTAAAAAATACAATATGAAAATAATTCCGTAATAGGATTATTTTTCATTATTTTTCACCTATTTCCGTCATTAATTATATTTAAATAAAAAATTTTAAAAAACTATTTCAAACTATTATATTGAAACAAAAAATATATATATAAATAAATTTGAATAATTATTTAATTTAAAAAATTATTTTTCATTTAAAATAATATTTTATTTAATTATTTTTAAATATTATTATTTTGTTTATTATAAAAATATTTTATAAAATAAAAAAAAAACATTTATAGTTTAAACTGTATTAAAAACTAATAACATTTTAACTAAAATGAAGCCACAACAGTCGAGACATTTATTTTTTTAATAAAAGTAAATTTTAAATTAAGCTAAATTCAGCTGCTAAATTAAAGAAATGGAAATGGTTGGAAAATACGAAATTAAATTAAAGATGAAAGTACATTTATATATTAGTAAAATTATATTGAAAAGTGTGTTGAATAGTTATTTGGAAAATTCGCAATGGTTAAAGGATATTGTGTAATTACATAATTAAAATTAAAAAGTGCTCCAAATATTTCTATATTATAGTATTTGTAATCCAAATATGAAATTAACTCAAATTTACTTTACATATATATATATATATATTTATTAATTTCTTATTAATTATTTTGTTTTATCTATAAATATAAAATCTCATCAGATTATTATTTTATTTTATTAATTTAAATGGTTTTGGTAACTGACTCAGCACTTAACCATGTAAATCCTATCTTATATTTTATACACCCTAGTAAAATTAATAATTTCTATTGTGCATACAAATAATAAAGTATTATCTGATGTGTTATTAATTAAAAGAGAGCATTTTAATTGAATGATCGGAAAAGTAAAATAAATTTTTGAGTGACATGATTTGTTAATGATATACTGATTTGATGAAATATTTATTTTGGTTCAGCTATTTTTAGCCTTCATTGAAATAAATTAATTAAACTGCAATGAAAAAGTACAAATGTCAAAATCACACATCTTTACTATGTTTGTATTGTATGTTAATCAGAAAAGTACAAAAAAATTAAATTAAAAAATTAATCCTAATAGTAACTGTAAATATTTGATAATAATGTTAATCAGATTTATATATATATATATATATATATATATATATATGAAGGATGCAAGGCATGAAGTATTATTTAAAGATATATTTTTTTATTAACTGCATTATATTGGATATGATATACATAAATGAATTAAAAATGGAAAAATTTAAAACTATTATTTAATATTAAATTTAATTAAAAAATATTATTATATAATAATTATATTTAAGGATAATCGTAAAAATTTTAGTAAGGTTTGAGGTTATTTTTGCTTATTCCAATTTATTTTTCCTTTCTATTTTGCTACTATTAGAATGAAAAAATATTTAATTTTTAAAAATATTTTTTAATTTTTGATAGAGTTCCAAAGAAAGGGGTGTAGTAATTGTGGTCTCATAGGAATTAATAACTAAAGGAAGGGATTAATAACCGAAGGAAGGAGAACTAATGAAATATAAATTACTACAAATTTGTTTTGTTTGTTATTTTCTCCATCCAGCTACTTCGACCATGCAAATAATATTACTATATTCTAAAATAATTTTTATTAGAAGTAAAATTATGTTTAAAAAAAAAAGAAAGATAAAATGTGATAAAATTATATAAAAATAAATATTAAAATATTAATAAATTGAATTATTGCAAATTTAAAATAAATAAAAATATTTTAAATAATAAAAAGATATAAATTTTATCAATAGATAAAATAAAATTTAAAATCAAATAGAAAATAAGTATATTAATAAAATACATTACAAATTAAATTAAACTCTAAAAATAAATAAAAAAGAATTATAACCTTAAAATATTAAGTTAAGTGTGTGTTTGAGAAAGATATTATATTAGTGTTTAGATTATTGATTAGTATTTTGAAAAAACAAATGTTATTGACGTTTAAAAATAGAGTTTAGGGTTTTAATTACCGTTTTTGGAAGCTATCAAAAATAGCTTTTAACCCAAACGCTAATAGTAATTTACTTTATTAATTTTTTTATAATTATTTATATCACTATCTTTTAAATTATATTTATATCTGTAATAAATTTTAATAATTTTATATTTTAACAACTAATTTAAAAACTAAAATTAATATTAAACGTTCAATCCAACAACTAAGTTAACAGTTAATTTAAAACATAATTTAACTTGACAGCTACTAATTTAAAACCTATTCTAACAGCTAACTACTAATGTTATCTGAAACACTAATCTAACCAGTAATTAAAAATCTAATACCAAACATACTCTAAGTAATCACATATTATAAATAATAATAGTCATTATTTTAATATAGAAGAACATTAATTAATATTTGTATTTATTTATATCTGTAGAAAAATAAATATCAATATTCAATTAATAATATACATTGAAATATTATTGTATATAAAAATTTAAATAAACATTTTGTTTTAGGATGATAATATTATGAAATTAACTTTTTAAGATAATATCTTAATAAAAATATTACTTAATCCATATTATGCATTGAATATATATATATATATAAATAAAGAAGTTCAAATCATTAAAGTTCAATCGTATTGTTATAGTATTATTTTTAATACATAACTTTTTTTTTATTTCTTCTAAAATTTCTAATTTTTTAAAAGTGTTCATTTTTTGATTTTAGAGAGTAATTTTTTTATTTATTCTATTGTTAATGAAAAATTAATAATTATTAATCATTTGTAAATAAAATATGAAAAATATTATCACTTTTTATTTAGTAAGTAACAAATGTAAATTTAATATCAATCAATACATATGCATTCTCTTATTATTATTAAGAGATGAGATGTAGATTAATAAATGTTTGAAAAAAATAATATATTAATAATTTAAATTTTATTATAGTAATATAATATGTTATAAATATTTTATAAGTCAAATTTATACTATAATTCAAAATTTTATTTTAAAATATTTCTTCTAATAAATAAATAGAGCCAAAATACATCTTTAATAAATTATATAATCAATTTAGTGATGACTATTCTAGTAATAAATGTCCTAAAATCATTTCACAAATAGAAAAATAATAAATATTTACAATATTTTTCAATCAAAATTAATTATCTCATTTCCATATTTTAAATCAGTAATACATACCACACAAACCCATACCATATCTTTCAACATACAACCATTTTACCATAAACTCAACTATTTATTTCTACATAAATATTTATAAACAATATTATTAATTTCAATATAATCAAATAATTTTGTTAAAAAAAAAATAAAAAAATTAGTAGTAGCCGTCATTCGTCACAACCATACACTCACCAACAGAGAATTAAAATTAAAAACACATAAAAGCAAACACCTCTTCCTCCATTAAATGCTATTGCACCCTCTCAATACTCTCTGCAATAACTCCTCCCATCTCCCTCTCTTCATCTTCTTCTTCCTCCATCTTCAACACTCTCTCTTCCTCTGCAACCTCTTCATTTCTTTTTTCTCTTTTTTTTTTTTTTTTTTAAAAAAAAAAAAAATCCTTTTTTTTAACCCTATCTTATAATCAAACACAATATCCATTCAAGCCTCCAATCACTAGTTCTGTATTTTCACAGATCTGTTCATAAAAAAAACCTCCATCTAGGGCTCGGAAGAAGGCTGTTTCCATGGTAGGTCAAAAATTTTCATCTCTCAATAGCCCACCGCTTAGTGAATATATATTATTATTAATTTATTCGCTAACCGAATTCTGATTTACGTTTCGCAGATAGAGTCAAGGCTCCATATATGGGAACTCAACACTGGTCTTGATTATTATCCTAAATTTTAGTTGTCTATTTTTTTTTTTTAAATTTTTTTTCTCTCACTGTTTTGTCAACCCTATCTCTTCTCTCTCTAAAACATATATTCCATTTCTCGTGCATTTGGCACGTAAAAGAAAATAGAGATATAATTTTATTTTTTTAATTGAAAGAAAACAATCAGTTTTAGTGATAAGAGCTATATTCAAGCCCTTTATTTTGTCTCCTTCATTTGCTTGCCCTATATAAACAACCCCCACACACACTCAGTGGACATAGCTGCGGATATGCCTAGCGGCGTCATGATTCCGGCTAGAAACATGCCGTCATTGATCGGTCGCAACGGGAATATCGCCGGAATCGGATCCTCTTCTTCCTCTCTCTCTCTTAGTCAGGTGAGGGTTCACTGTTTTTATTTTTCTTTTTAATTTTTTTTAATATTTGAAAACCATTGATCTGATTTTAGTGGGACTAATAAGCTGTTTGGAGGAAAATCCTTCTCGATATTTGCAAAAACGCGTAAAAGTCTTCTTCTTCCACTCTGCACACACAAAGAGGTCAGAGAAGAAGAGATAAAAGAGAAAAAAAATTAATTTTAAAAAAAAAAACACAAAAAGTCTTCTTAAGGGTTTTGGTTTTGTATGTGTGTGTGGGTTGTGGTGATGAGGCTGAAGAGGGATTTTGCATTTATGTTTTGAGTGGAAATTTCCATTCTCTTGTTTGTTAGATTTGAAAAACAAATAAGCTTGCGGACAAAAATCTTAAAGATCTGAGATATGTTCCAGCCAAACATGTTGGAAGCTCAGCTTCACCATCCTTTAGACATCACTCAACAAAACAACAACACCACTTCCGACTTGCGAGATGAAGAATTCGACAGCACCAAATCCGGCAGCGAAAATCACGAAGGTGCCTCCGGTGATGATCACGATCAACAGCGTCCCAAGAAGAAACGCTATCACCGTCATACTCAGCACCAGATCCAAGAAATGGAAGCGTAACTACATCGATCAATCAATCTAATCTATTTTAATCTTTTTTATTTTTAATTTTAATCGTGTGGTTTGTTTTTTTGTGGTCAGGTTCTTCAAGGAGTGTCCACATCCTGATGACAAGCAGAGGAAGGAACTTAGCCGGGAATTAGGGTTAGAGCCATTGCAAGTCAAATTTTGGTTCCAAAACAAACGCACTCAAATGAAGGTCAATTTCATTTCAATCGCTTGATTTTCTCTAATTGATTTCGTTTAATCGGAGTAATGAATAAATGATTTGTTTGATACTACAGACTCAACATGAGCGTCATGAGAACACTCAACTTCGTACTGAGAATGAAAAGCTTAGAGCAGATAACATGAGATATAGAGAAGCTTTGAGTAATGCTTCTTGCCCTAATTGTGGTGGTCCTACTGCTTTAGGTGAAATGTCCTTTGATGAACACCATCTCCGCCTCGAAAACGCTCGCTTAAGAGAAGAGGTACCAAAAATTACTCTAATATTTGCTAATTTAATCACATGTTCAATTAATTGCACCTGTTTGAATATAGCTTCTGCTTTTATCTTTTGACTAATTGGACATGTTTAAATGGCTTTTAAAAGTATTATTTAAAATATTTTTAGGCTCTGAAAATACTTGACTAAATACTTTTACTTCCGAAAGCAAAAACTATCCCAAATAAATTTACTGACCGTTAACTATTAAAACTTATATTTGTTGATGTGATGCACAGATTGATCGAATCTCGGCAATAGCAGCCAAGTACGTAGGCAAACCGGTGGTGAACTACCCACTAATGTCTCCACCAGTGCAATCAAGGCCCTTAGACCTAGGCGTTGGAAACTTCGGAGGAGGTGGAGGGGAAATGTACGGAGCTGCGGACCTTCTTAGGTCGATAAGTGCTCCGACGGAAGCTGATAAGCCGATGATAATCGAGCTAGCAGTTGCAGCAATGGAGGAGCTTATAAGAATGGCTCAAATGGGTGAGCCGTTGTGGATGACGAGTCTTGATGGTGGCTCTACTGTGCTTAATGAAGATGAGTACATAAGGACTTTTCCTCGTGGGATTGGTCCCAAGCCGGCTGGTTTCAAGTGTGAAGCTTCTAGAGAGACTGCTGTTGTCATCATGAATCACATTAATCTTGTTGAAATTCTTATGGATGTGGTATATATACTGGCTTTTGTTTCTTTAGTTAGGGTTTCTGTTTTTTGTCTTTTTGTTTATCTATTTGATTTGACTTTTTTCTTTTCTTTTCTTTTCTTTCAGAATCAATGGTCTACTGTGTTCTCCGGCATTGTGTCCCGAGCTATGACTCTTGAAGTACTTTCAACTGGTGTTGCCGGAAACTACAATGGGGCTTTGCAAGTGGTAATATATCTATCCATACATATACATGTTAACATTTCTTTTTAAACAAAACTATTTATAAATTTATTCCGACTTCACTCATTTTTATTTCTAAATTACATTTTTAATTATAAAATCATTCCGCATTATTTACACTACAATTTTCTATGTATTTATAATTTTATTATCATTTATTTATATAATTTTTTAATAATTTTATGATTGATATTTAAATATGAAATATATACTAATATTAAATATTAGAATGTAATAATTATATTTTAATATGCAATATATAGTTAGGATTATATGAAATAATCCAATTTCTAAATATTGTTGTGATTTATATTAATTATATAATATAAATTAAAAAAAAATAAAAAATATAATAGTATAAAATTATAAATATTATATTTTAGTATTATGTGTAAAATTATTATTTATACTGGATTTAATTTTATAAAATTATTTATTAATATATTAATAAATTAAATTTTAATTTCATTAGATCAACCAAATTAATAAATGGTTAATTTATTAAAAAGTTATATAACTAATAACTTCTTTTAATTCTGAATAGTATTATAATAAGTTCTATTGCTTATGTTGCATGAACTCATTCTTAATTTGGTTTAACCTTTGCTAATGTAGATGACAGCTGAATTTCAAGTTCCATCACCATTGGTTCCAACTAGAGAGAGCTATTTTGTGAGGTATTGTAAGCAGCATGGAGACGGTACATGGGCTGTTGTTGACGTTTCCTTGGACAATTTACGGCCAAGTCCGGCGGTCCGGTGCCGGAGAAGGCCATCTGGATGTTTGATTCAGGAAATGCCTAATGGATACTCTAAGGTAGGTGATTAATTGATTGATTATTAAAGAATATATTACATTCATGTAATATTGGTAATTTATCGTGTTTGGAAATATATGTAGGTGACTTGGGTTGAGAATGTTGAGGTCGATGATAGAGGTGTACATAATTTGTACAAACAACTTGTTAACTCTGGGAATGCTTTTGGGGCAAAACGTTGGGTTGCTACACTGGATCGACAATGTGAAAGACTTGCTAGTGTCATGGCCACAAATATTCCTACCGGTGATGTTGGTGGTAATATTACTTGATCTTAATTTCATGATACTCTAATATATTATTGATATCAAGTCGAATTAGGATGGATTTAATTTGATGGTGTGATTAATTATTACTATTAATTTTTATATAATTAGAAATTTAATTACATTTTACAATTTTTTGGTATAATAAGTGATTTTATTATATTATTTTAAAGTTTTAAATTCAATTAAATGTTTACTAATATAGAGCTAATGGATGTGGATAGTTAGATGATTGTGTTTTAAATCTTCATATTTTGTAGCATTATATTGTGATTGAATGAGTACCATCAATTCTTGTGTACCATCAATTCTTATTTTATTATTCAAAACCTCTTGTAACCTTCTGATGTGTTTTAATCAGTGATAACAAACCAAGACGGTAGAAAAAGCATGCTGAAGTTAGCAGAAAGGATGGTTATAAGTTTCTGTGCCGGAGTTAGTGCTTCAACAGCTCATACATGGACAACACTATCAGGAACAGGAGCTGATGATGTTAGAGTCATGACCAGGAAGAGTGTTGATGATCCTGGCAGACCCCCTGGCATTGTCCTCAGTGCTGCTACTTCCTTCTGGCTACCTGTCCCTCCCAAACGTGTCTTCGATTTCCTCCGCGACGAAAATACTCGCAATGAGGTACATCAAATCCCTTCATCAACCTAATTCCTGCCCTGGAATAACATGAAATAACATTGTCCTTGTAACTACAGTGGGATATCCTATCCAATGGAGGCGTTGTCCAAGAAATGGCACATATTGCTAATGGTCGCGACACAGGCAATTGTGTTTCACTACTTCGTGTCAACGTGAGTCTTTTATTTAGTCTTTTCTATCATAGTTTTGATTAATTTGGAATTTGTACTTGAGTATGTGATTTAAATTTGGATATATAGAGTGCGAATTCGAGCCAGAGCAACATGTTGATATTACAAGAGAGCTGCACAGATGCTACTGCTTCGTTTGTGATCTATGCTCCGGTAGATATAGTTGCTATGAATGTAGTGCTGAATGGTGGAGATCCTGATTATGTAGCGCTTTTGCCGTCCGGATTCGCAATTCTTCCTGATGGAACCACTGTTCATGGAGGTAACATTGGTGAAACATCTTCAGGTGGATCACTACTGACCGTTGCATTTCAGATATTGGTTGATTCAGTACCCACCGCAAAGCTCTCACTTGGCTCAGTTGCAACCGTGAACAATCTCATTGCTTGTACTGTTGAGAGGATCAAAGCTTCTTTGTCATGCGATAATGCATGACCTTTACTTCCAGGTAAAGTAATCCAATCCAATTCAAATCAAATTTTTATCTTTTCAAATTCTGTAATGGAAGTTAATGTTGAGAATTTTGTTTTACAGTGACAAACAGAAGAAGGGGAAAAGGGGATATAAGAAGAGTAAATCGGCTTACAATAGAGAATGGAGAGAAGTCAAGAGCGCACCTTGAAGGGTCCTTCAATGGGGTCTAAAAGGATTAGAGGTTCGGGAATTGACTTCCTTGAAACAGAGAAAAAGCAGCAGCAGAAGAAACGAAAGATATAAAGGACCTTCTTATTAACTTTGTTTGTTGGGTTTTAATTAGAGAGATTTAGGGTTTTTTAATTTAATTTGGTAAATTATGATGATGGGTTGTTGTTTTTTCCCCTTCTTCTGATGTTGGTTTTAGTTGTTTCTTTTTTGTTTTTTCAAGTACTCTTTCTAGTTGGGTGCAAAAAGCTCACACCGGCTAGTGAAACATTGGGTCTCCTTGTGAAACATTGGGTCTCCTTTTCTTCACATTTTGTGAGCTGTTGAAACGATATCTTAATTTTTCAGCTTAGTTTATATTTCAATGCCTTTTCTTTTGAAGTCATTTTAATACCATTTTGGAACCTACACAAAAGCATGTATGGTCCTGAATAACATTTTATATGCAAAATTATACAGTAATCGACGAAGATTAGGTTCCGCAAAACTAACTACGCTAATCATCAACAAGTCTGGAAGAGGTTCAAAAAGCCGAGACAATAGTATGCGAGTAGGAGGTCACATTAGAGTGGTTTTGGTGAGCGATTGTTGTCTGCTCTTGATACTCTCATGCTTGTATAGAAATATAGGCCTTTCAATTGGTATAGAAATATGGGTATTATGTCACTTCTACAGAATCTAACTGCCTCAATATACATCGGAAAGCAAACTGAAATATATTTCATCCTTTTCATTCACTTGAAAGCGATAAGAGATATTGTACAGTACCTAAAATGATGTAAATGTCCTTTGCATTGTAAAAACCATCACCACAAATCTATTAACTCACAAATTTCAAAGCATGAGAGATTTGGATCAGAACATCACAATCAACAAAAAGTGGAGAATTTAGCTTACAAATGAAAAAAATTCATTCAAGCCCTCTTTTTCCTAGGCAGGGGAGTCCTCTTGCCGAGAGTCAAATTTGCCTGTGAGGAAGACCAAACCAAACCACGAAGAAACGCCAAGACACCAAGACCCATGAATGGATAATACATCTTCAATAGCTTCTCCGATGCCTTCCCCGACCCCACCAGCTCTCCCAACACAGCCGCCTTTTAATTCATCAACAGAAATTAACAGCAACACTAATAGAATCGGAACTTATTGAAGAATCGAGAGTATTTGTTTACTTTACCATAGAAGAGACCACCGCAACACCGTAAATCAAGCAAGTGGTGTTGAACCACGATTTTGCCCAGAGGAGTCCAAATAGATTGAGCAAAGAGAGAGGCCAAATCAAGAGGAGCTCCAACCAGACAATGCCGACGAAGAAATGTGGTTCCTCCGCTAGCACATAGTCGCCGTAGTCGCGGATGTATGTCTCCCTCAGATCCACCAGTAGCTCCGGATAGAGGTATTTGGGCAGAACCATCTGAGCACCAATCAAAGGCGTAACAACCGCAATCAGCGTGAAAAACATGAGCATTATTGTATCAATCAATTTCAGCAAAGCTCCCATTTTTTCTTATTTTTGTGAAAAGAAAGTCAACCGAGGTTGATTCTGAGTTTTATTTCAAGTGAGAGCATAAAACGGCGTCGTGTCGCTCCTTCAGTGATCAAATTGGGTGAGAAGGGAGTTATATACCAAAATGCGGATGGGTCACGAGGTGGCAGCTGGTTTGGACGGCGAAGAGATGAAGCTTTCCGTTCATTAATAGCAGGAAGATTAACGGAGCTCCGATTTCGACGGAAGAAAAAGACTCCGACTGGTTTTGCTTCGGAAGAAATAAGGAACGATGTAACTTTGTTTTCTACATTTGATCACTCTCTTATTTAAACAAATTAAGGCAAATTCTTGTTATCTCTTCTACAGAGTGAATCAGTTCATCTTTTTTGTTGACTATCAATTGATCTTCTCTAATTGAATTAAGCTAGGAATAAGATTATATAAAAAAAAATAAATTAAATAATTATTTATTAGCTAAAAAATAATATAATTATATTTTTTAATATATATATATATATAAAAGTATGATATATTAATAAGTCAGTACAAACCAAAAATTAATAATAACATGTCAAAAAAAATCTTAAGGAAAGCTGCGCGATGAGTGATGATCGGCTTTAAAAGATTGATGGATGATCGGCTTTAAAAGATTGATGGATGATCGGCTTTAAAAGATTGATGGACTAACTTGAACGGAGAAGATGTGTGATCCTTAGTTTGAAAAATCAGTGGACTAACTCGAGTCGAGAGGAGGCGATGTGACCCTTGGTTTGAAGAGGAGAATTATTGGGGTTTTAAACCCAATCTCATATTGGTAATATTAGGAAATTTTCGGTTCTACCTCACTTTCTTCCGAGTTCTTAATTCGATTCAACCAAAACAATCAGCCCAAACACAAACACAATATTTAAGGTGGTTCGGCAAAATGCCTAATCCACGGAAAGGTAACAACTTTACTATGAGAAATAAGAATTATAAGTCATTCAGACAACACTCTATCTCCACACAAAATTACTTTCTTTCTCAACCAGAATCTATTTTAGGCGAACAACTCCACCATGGCGAGACAATCCCAAATCAAAATATCTTTAATGACGAGACAAACCCAATACGAAATCTCCTTAATGGCGAGACCCCAACCCCAATGATCATTACCCCCACTAGGCATTACCCCAATCCAATGATCATTACCCGCACTAGGCATGACCACAATCCATCGATCACCACCCCCAAAAAGATGGAATTCTAATACAATGATCATCACCCCTAAATGGATGAGATACTTTCTTCTTCATGAGACAACTCTATTTATAGTGATCATCAAATATACTTTCCTAATTTGTTTCCTTTCCAACTAAGGAATACAATCAACCAAATTAGGAAAACCAAATCTTTCCAAAACAAGGAATCAAACAATTAGGAAATAGATCCAAACTCAAAATAGGAAAACCTTCCTAAAAGGAAATCCTTGTGATTCAAGGAAATCCTAACAGGTAATACAAAGGGATGATGTCTATATATAAAGTATCCAGAGAACTCCATTAGTATGAGAACTTTTTGATGGTGATACCCAAGAACAAATCCGTAAGGGCTCGATCCTGACCTAAAGTGGATAATATCATACTAATATGGGAGTTAATGAACGGCTCCGAGAGGTTCAACAGATTATGTTATGATTACCACGACCATGCTAATGGCTTTCCCTATAATTGTCATTCACTTGAGCAAATGCTTGAGCACCACTAAGACGCTTTATACTTTTTTCAACAATAATCCATTATGTTTCTTAACAATATAAAAAAGTGTAATCATATCATTATATTTTTGAAAATTTTTCTTACGATATTATTGTTCTAGAACTGTTAAGATGGAAAGATGTGACATTTTTTCCCATACATTTCTTTATGAGTTTTGGTTTCTCTATATATTTTTCAGTTTGTTCACCATTAAACATGTCGCAGAGTTATATTTATTTACTATTTTATAAGCTTTAATTATTCCATACATCTCGAGTTTAAGGGAGGTGATCTTAGCTTGGTGATTATATCCATAATTTAAATCTTACCCTAAATTTATAGAATTCATGATAGTCATATATTAATTTGACAAAACATCAATCAAATAAGTCCTTATCATAACAAATTTTTTGTTCTTTTGTTTCTTAGTTGTCTAATATCTTTTTTTGGGAGTTCCTAATATATCTTTTACTTTTAAGCTCATATCACAATCACTAAACCATTGTAGATAGTTTGCTTTTAGAAACTAATAACGGTGAAAATTTGAACTGATTCATCTCTAGTGAGTAGTGTAACACTTTTTAGATGTCCATATTTCGTATTTCAATACAATGAAAACATTAGTATCAAATACTTTTTTATATGAAAAATTTGACCAAACAACAATTAGAGAATATACTTTTACTGATAACGTGTAAGATGAACAGAAATATAAACATGTATAATGGTAACATTGTAAAAATAAAAAAGAAAATGCTTTAATGACTTTTTAAAAATAAGCTTGTTAAACTAAATAAGCTTATTTGAATTACCAAATATACTTACTTTTAAAAAAATAATAATAATTGGTTGGTTGAATTGTTTAATAGACTAATTTTACTCGAATAGGCTCATAAGATAATAAAGAAGCTAATTGTAAAATGCCCTTTATAGATTAAAACTTCTACTCGATAATATTTTAATAAAGTCATAAGTTAAAAAAAAAATATATATATATATATATAGATAACTAGTATTTAAATTATCCTCCTAATCTTATTTAAAATTTAAATTTGATTGTGAAAATATATTCTCCGAATATCTTTAATGATCTTAAATACCAAAATATTCATGAAGAATTTGGTTCGTAATCAATTCCATGTTTAATAATACTAACTTTGAATTGTATCGTATATGTATGAATTGATGCGTTCTCATGTATTAGATTATTAAGTAAGGAGATGTAATACGTGATAAAGTTTACTTTATGTATGGTTTTCATGTATTATAAACATTTCTGTTTAAATATTGTTACCTCAATCAAAGTGAAGATAATATACTTACCCTTATATTTTGGAAACATATTTTATAACTGAAATAAAAACATTTTGGAGGGATTTTCTCATTCTACCTCTTTTTTTTTTTTAAATTATTTCCAATTTACTTATACTTTTAAAAAATCATCTCAATTTACCACCGGTTGCGAAAAGATTGTCCAATTTATCCCCATTCGTGAAAAATTCGAGATTGTTTCATGAAGGAGGCTCGTTTATATTTTAAAATTATGAAAAAATAAATAAAAGATAGAAGAAAAAGAAAATATTTACAAAAATGGAAGGATGTTGACAATTTCTTTTTAATTGAAACACAACATATTGGTTATATCACAACATATGTGATGTCCTCAAATGCAATATTCATGTGAATGTAGTTTCCATTTCACATTTTCATGTGATACGACTTTTACATTTAAGTGAGGTGGGGCTTTGTGAAGCTTATATATATATAGGTCTATTCTTATGTTCTTAATATATTTGGAATTCACCGGTGATTTTCTTAGAAGGTAAAAATCAGCCTTTATATTTAACTATTTTATGAACATATAAGGTTGGATACTTTAATTATTTTCTTACAATTTTTCTTTATATGTATGCATAGTATATATGGTACATGAATAAGTTTTTTTCAATTGATTGTGTAATCAATTTGATTAGCTAATTCAAAATGGAATTTTCAAAAAAAAAATAAAAAATAAAAAATATATATATATATTTAAACAAGTGAAGATTTAAGGTATGTTGATCGATATATATTTTGTATTATTCCAATAAGTATTTTCTGTATATTTTATTTTTCTCATTCTTTATTGTTTGGATTGTCCGATAGAGAGATAAAGAACTTCTACAATAACAATAACAGTGGCGTAAATATGTCTTTTATTCAAATTTGATAAGAAATATTTTATCATTATTATGAAATCAAATAGCTATACAGTCAATTCTAAAATTACTAGAAATTTGTTGCATACAAAATTTTGTGCTATTTTAAAGGTATTTAATTTAATTTTATTTTTTTAAAATTTCAAATCTATCTTATAATATACTCTTTTAAGATGAAAGGGTAGGTTAGTTGTGTTTTAATAAATTGCTTTTAGTATGTAAAAGGTTTTAAGTTGGTTTAATCAAATATTATAAAGATTACACATAAACATGTTCTAGTTTTTAATAATTGATTAATCATATATTTGTGAAGGTTGAATGGGTTAATAATTTTTAATGAATTCATTATTTAAGAGAGAAAATTAAATTGAATGGATTAATGGTTTTGTGTGGATTTATTATCACATCAGAAAAAGTATTGTATGTATTAACAATGTTAAATAGGTTCGTTATTTTATTAATGAAATAGAAAGTTAAATGATAGGTAAAGAATGCAATCATAAACAACAATATAGTTTTATTTATTTTCTTTTTGCATGAATTCTTCATATGCATAAATAGTTTTGTAGATTGAATACGTATACATTTTTATATTACACATGAGTTACTTTAAGATTTACATTTTTTTTTATAAGGACTTAAGTCCATTTCATCTTATGTAATTTTCACTTTTGACAAAAAATTTTACACAATTAGTCAGAAATGGGAGATGAACAAGTGTCTTTAATCATTAAAGGAGGGGAAGTCAGGCCAATTATAATTTTACCGGCCAAATCATCTATCCATGAATTGAAGAAACTGATCCAAGAGGAACTTGAAGTTCCAATTAATATGCAACATTTATATTATAAAAATATGTCCATGATTGAAAACAATGAGGTTAAAGACTACCTTCAAGGACGACCTATTGCAGAGGTCAATTTATCAATTTATAATAAATTGAATGACACCTCCATCCGTATCTTCATCTGTGGCGAAAATTTTGATAAAATAGAGTTGCTTGCTAGGAAGGGAGATAAAGTGTTGCAAGTGAAGGAGAGATTTGGTCATCTTTTTCATATTCAAGCTAAAGACATTGATCTTTGGCATTTGAAGACGAAAATGGAAGATGAAAAGATGTTATACCAATATTATGTTGATCATAATTCCAATTTGAAGTTCACAAGGGTTGGCCACAACAATTAAGGATGATTATGCTGGTTCAGTTTGGGTTTAAGGTCTGGTGTGTGCTTATTATCATGATTTTTATGTATTTTCATACCATCGTCACAATATATTTTTATTTCATCTATTTTTATGTCATCTTATATTGTTCTATTAGAATTTTTAAGTATTGTATTAATTTTATTTTGTAATTTAGATTTTTCAATATTGTATTATAAATACTGTTGTTATTTTTATTTTTCCTATTTAATGTTAATTTCTATTTCTTTGTTACTAAATTTAATGTGATTTATATATGAATATTCAATGTTATTTACATGTACACTTACATATTTCTAATTATAATAATGGTTTTTCATAATTAATCTTATGGATGATCTAATTCTGAAGTTTACTTCAAATTTGATATTAAATGCAGTTATTGCAACACTAAAGTATTTAGGTATATGGATGCTCTTATTTCATTCTTGTCCATTTGTTTTTACATTGCATATTGTTTCCATTAAAAAGCAATTATATTATTTTGTAACATAATTTACGTAATGAGTGAATCTATGTGAAATTAACTAAGTATGCAACTGAATATGATGGTATAAATAATAAAATGATTAGAAGGTGTTCTCTAGAAGGAAATTATAAATATTGTGCATGCTAATTTTAAATTAAGCAACTAAAGATTATGGCTCTACTTACACCCTAACAACATCTATTATAATGACATTACTAAAGTTTAATTGTGAAGTATATTAACAGAACATATTTTTCAATCATATACCTATGTCAATCACTTAGTGTCAAACATAAAATTTTAGTACTTCTTGATGTCCAAGACCATTCAACCTTTGAAATTTTTATAGGTTTTTAAATTAATAGAAATCAATCGTGATGAAAATTTGCTAAGACTCGTAAACTTCTTATTTGGGTATTAATTACATTTGGATTCATTCAATTATATCACTTGCATGTTATCCAAATAAACTAGAAGAACATATCATCCTTATTCATATGTGTAAACACATTTATCTTTAATATCTTATAGTGATTTTTTTTGGGGAGTAAGCTAAAGTGCATAATATCACCGATTCTAAATGGAGTGTAATTTTTTTAGATGGTCATTCTAGAATAACTTAGGTATATCTTATGAAGGAAAAATCGAAAGTAGCTAAGATTTTCAAATCTTTTATCAAATGATTAAAACCCAATTTCATACGTAAATCAAATTTCTTAGAACTGACAATGGAAAAGAATATTTAAACTCATTTTTTTAGTAATATTTCTTGAAAGCTAAGGTGATGTGGAGCAAATTGCGTGGGAGTAACCGAAGAGTCTAGACTACGCCAAACAAGAAATACACTTAAATTACTCATTTGTTGTTTGTTTAGAGCCCATGAGAGCTTTTTTTGAAAGGGATCACAAGTCGAAAAACTTTCAGAAGTGCAATTAAAACGATCCAAAATTAATCAAATTGAGGGCCAATTTATTTTTTCTATTTCATTTGATCTTTTAGGGCTTTCCTGGAATGCTTTTTAAAACATTGATTTTTGCTTTGTTTGTCAATTTTTTAAAAACTTGATATTCAATATTATCTTCTAGTCTTTGTCGTTTATCCCTTAAATAAGGGTTTTCATCGTCTCAGCCAAATAAAATTGGCTATGGAAAAACTCTTGATGAAGTCTAAATAGTTTTAATATTTTTGTTATGCGTTAATTCATATGATATTCAATGTTCATCCATGGTAGACAACATAGATGCTCAATATACTACTCTTGAGACTTCCATAACTGAATTGTGGGAACAACTCGCACAACTTACCCTAACATTACAAAAACATTACCCATATGAGAATTCTTAAGTTTAAAGGAAGCGTGAACATGGAAGAATAAATTGATATCCTGATCAATATAAGGGGTCAAAATAAAAGTGGATATGCAGACTTTTCTGGAATGATAAATGTTGAGGTAGTGATGGATTGGCTTGCTGCAGTAGAGAGGTTCTGTAAAATTATGGATGTTAATGAGGATTGATGAGTGTCGATCGACAACTTATAAACTCAAAAAAGGCACCATAATTTGGTGGTAGGTACAGTTTAGAGAATGCAACTGACAGAGACTCACACCTATAAGAGATTGGGTTGTAATGAAACAGTTGATAGAACAACATTTTTTACCTATTGATCACGCTGAGATCTTTTATAATCAAAACCACGATTGCATTTAGAGAAATAAGATAGTATAGTAGATGACTATACTTAG
This sequence comes from Cardiospermum halicacabum, assembly GCA_031304145.1. Taxonomy (NCBI): domain Eukaryota; kingdom Viridiplantae; phylum Streptophyta; class Magnoliopsida; order Sapindales; family Sapindaceae; genus Cardiospermum; species Cardiospermum halicacabum. Next base: position 2,405,281 of record CM062390.1, on the reverse strand, counting down.
TAGTTCATGAGGTTACAGTCTTTGATGAAATAGTTGCTAGAATGAATCTTAACAGGTTGCTCACTACAAATGAGGATTGTTATGATATTCGAGGTACAATGAGTGTGTCAGCAATTTATACTATAGCAGATGTTATAGAAATGACGAAGTGAATGGAAGAAAAAAATGATTGAGCACCATGTCAACCATATACCTGAAAATTATAACTATAATGTTCTAATTTGATAGGAAATTTGTAAGATTTCTGAAGAGACCTTGAGGGTAGTAGATTCTGGAGAGGATCAACAAACTGAAGAAGAAAAAAGAAGCAATTGAGGAAAGAAACTGATGAAGTGATAGAAAAATCAGATCGGTCAAACTTCACTAAAAACCTTACAGGGATGTGTATATCGCTGCATGCAACTAGATCACAAATCTAACAACTGTCCAGAGAGAATGGAAAATAATGGAGATCGCCAACATGTTCATCTGGTTGACGAATTCAGAAGATTGTGATGAAGATGATAATAAAAAATAATCATTGGTTCAGAAGATAGAGTAGTAACTCCTGCGGTGAAAAGGGTTTTGTATACACCAAAATATGAGGATAACTCGAATGAGAAGAATATTTCAAACAAGTGTCAAGTGGGAAAATTCGTGTGCAGCTAAGTTATCGATAGTTGCAGATGTGAGAAACTTATTGCGAGATAGTTAGACAGAAATTGTGAATTGCACATGGGGGAATTTCATAGTTATAAATCATTACCATCAAGAATTTCATGGTTATAATAACACTCAGATTACTCTAAGTAGCTCTCCTTCCAACAATCTTATTTCAAAACTTCATATCAAAGTATTTGCCTGTATCAAATTTGTTAACATGAATACATAATTCAAGATCAAATTGAACTTTAAAGTAATAAAATTCATATTTACGGGTTATTCATTCCGTAAAAAAGATCATAAGTTTTATTCACTAAAGACTGAGATTGTAGATGGATGTTGGATATATATATATGGTTAATTTCAAACCCCCCCCTTTTCGAACTTTTTACATTAGTCTGTTGGTTGCAAATATTTCTTATAAAAAAAAACTCGGGTCATGCAAACCTTTTGCATTAACCCACTGATTTTAGACCATTTTTCTCGTTAAATGTACCTTTTCAAAAATTAGAAGTGGACTTTTTGTAAATAACATTTGAAATCAGTGGATTAATGCAAATAGTTTGAAAATGTGGGGAGTTTGTAATTTACCATATATATATATATATATATATATATATGGGTTATTTCCAAAATATCTCTACTTTTGCAAATGTTTTATTTTGTGCCACTAGTTTTGGAAAGTTTTGCAAAACACCCCAAAATCAAAATAACTAGTGATTTTATTGTTGGATTGGTGGTTTTGAATAATTATGATGTTTTAATTATTTTTAAATTTTTATTTAATAAATTTAAATATTTAATTTAAATTATTAAAACATCATAATATTCCAAAACTACCCATCCAAGTCTCCAAACCACTAGTTGTTTTGATTTGAAGGGTGGTTTTGCAAAATTTTCTAAAACTAGTGGCTCAGAACATTTAAAGAAATGCGAGATTTTTATAAATTTTCCATTTACTACTAGAAATTTTACCATATTAGAAAAAAAAACTCTAAAATCTTTGCTTTAGTGAAAAAAAAATATTTCCTATCAATTTTACTTATCATCCATATTTGATGAACGTAATTAGAAGTATTTTCATAATTTTTTACTTTAAAAATAATTTTAAAACTTTAATTTTAAATTATTTTTAAAATTTTTATACAATTTAAAATTACCAAAATACTCGTCATTATTATTCATTCTTGAAATTGAATATTTATAAAAGTGGATCTTTTATTTGATTTTTTTAAATTAATATAATAAAAATGTGGGGTAAAATAAAAACATTTCTATATTTCTTACTAATGATCTGATCTTTGTTTTTATTATTCTATGTTAAATATTTAATTTCATTAAAAATTAAAAATTGTTCAATCAAATAATAATAATAAAATACAATTATAGATTCTAGAGAGTACATGTCACGAATTCTTTTATCCGTTAGTATAGTACCGGACATAGACGGTTGTCGCCAACCAGTCAACATTGAATTCTTCAATTAAGTAAGCCCGACAACAACTTTATGAAATTAGTCTCTATCCCAACAGATTTTGAAAATAATGATCAAGCCATGCAGATGATTTCAACTATCATTTCTCCAAATTAGATTCAGTTCTATATTGTTAGATTCGTGCAAGACATTGCTTTCCTAAAATAGAGATCTCAATTTTACCTATAAAGCCACATAAGCAAATGTCCCCAAATGGGACGGAGAACCATCAAATCAAAAGCTCTTGATTTCCTCCTTTCACCGTCAACCTTTCTTCTCCTTTCATGATCCTTGCTTACTACACACATTGTAAACAAAATTAATCAATTAACATGACTTTTTGAGAGCTGGTAATAAAGTTCATAAAGCTAGAGTTACTGTTCATAAGGACAAAATTTAAAGATGGCTGCTGCTGCAACAGGACAAGCTGCAAATAAGTCGGATGACACCATTGTTTGCTATGCACCTAATATGATCACAACAAATGGGATATGGCAGGGTGACAATCCATTAGACTATTCTCTTCCTCTTTTCATTTTGCAATTGACTTTGGTTGTTGTAACGACTCGCGTTCTTGTCTTCGTTCTCAAACCTTTTCGCCAACCTCGCGTTATATCTGAAATCATTGTAAGTGAACCATTTAATCATATTCATGCATTGCGGAACAAATGAATTTATGTTGTTTTGTTTTACAGGGCGGTGTAGTATTAGGCCCCTCTGTACTCGGAAGGAGTATTACATTTGCCAATTCTGTATTTCCTTTGAGAAGTGTAATGGTGCTTGAAACAATGGCAAATGTAGGACTTCTGTATTTCCTTTTCCTCGTTGGTGTTGAAATGGACATATCTGTGATTCGTCGGACAGGTAAAAAGGCTTTAGGGATTGCTGTTGCCGGTATGGTGTTGCCATTTCTCATTGGTGCTGGATTTTCCTTTATATTACATAAAGATAACCACGGAATGACTCAAGGAACTTTCATTCTTTTCCTCGGCGTTGCGCTTTCGGTCACTGCATTTCCTGTCCTGGCAAGAGTCCTTGCAGAGCTTAAACTTATCAACACTGAGCTTGGTAGGATTGCTATGTCTTCTGCTCTTGTTAACGACATGTGCGCTTGGGTTCTATTAGCTGTGGCCATTGCTTTGGCAGAGAATGAATCCACTTCTTTAGCATCACTGTGGGTGATTCTCTCTGGTGTAGCTTATGTCATATTTTGTGTTTTCGTAGTTAGGCCTGCAATTGTATGGATGATTAAAAGAACCCCAGAAGGCGAAAGCTTTAGTGAGTTCTATATATGTTTGATTCTCACAGGGGTTATGATCTCAGGTTTCATTACAGATGCTATAGGGACACATTCTGTTTTTGGAGCCTTCGTGTTTGGTTTGGTTATCCCAAATGGACCACTTGGATTAACACTTATAGAAAAGCTTGAGGATTTTGTTTCAGGTCTATTGCTTCCTTTGTTTTTCGCCATTAGTGGACTCAAAACTGATATTGGAAGCATCAAGGGTGCATACACTTGGGGGATGTTGATACTTGTCATTATTTTAGCTTGTGCTGGAAAAGTAGCTGGAACTTTGCTAGTTGCTTACTTTTACGAAATGTCTATTCGCGAAGGAGTTACGCTTGGACTGCTCATGAACACCAAAGGCCTTGTAGAAATGATTGTCCTCAATGTTGGCAAAGATCAAAAGGTACAATATTTCATTTACAAAAACTTTAACCTCTATTTGTTCCAATTCTGACATCAGGTCACCATTTTGATGCAGGTTTTGGATGATGAGTCGTTCGCGATTATGGTGATTGTAGCTGTTGTTATGACAGGAATCATCACTCCAATCGTGACTACTATTTACAAGCCAACCAGGAGATTCTTACCGTATAAAAGAAGGACCATCCAAAGAACAAAACCAGATTCGGAATTCCGCGTACTGGTCTGCATACATACACCTAGAAATGTCCCAACAGTTATTAATCTCTTGGAAGCTTCAAACCCAACAAAGAAATCTCCACTATGTGTTTATGTGCTGCATTTAGTAGAACTCACAGGTCGCTCATCCGCCATGTTAATAGTCCACAACACAAGAAAAACCGGCAGGCCAGCGCTGAACAGAACACAAGCACAATCTGATCACATCATAACAGCTTTCGAAAACTACGAACAACAAGCTTCTTCAGTTTCAGTTCAACCACTTACAGCCATTTCACCATACTCAACAATGCACGAAGACATCTGCAATCTAGCAGAAGATAAACGAGTCGCTTTCATCGTCATTCCGTTCCACAAACATCAAACAGTAGATGGAGGAATGGAAGCTACAAACCCAGCATTCAGAACTGTAAATCAGAATTTACTAGCAAACGCACCTTGTTCTGTAGGAATCCTTGTCGATAGAGGCTTAAACGGGTCAACACGTGTGGCTGCGAATCAAGTTTCGCATCATATTGTTGTTCTTTTCTTCGGTGGACCTGATGATCGTGAAGCTTTAGCATACGCTTGGAGAATGGCAGAGCATCCAGGTGTTAGTCTAACAGTTGTACGATTCATTCCAGGTGAGGAACCAGATCCGAACGAAAATCCAAATGGTCTTTCAATAGAGACAGATAAGGACACAGAGAAACAGATGGATGAAGAATACATCAGTGCGTTCAGAATGAGAAGTGCGAATGAAGAGTCGATTATTTACAGTGAGAAGACAGTGAACAATGCAGAGGAAACAGTGGCATCGATAAGAGCAATGGATTTTCATCAGGATTTGTTCATTGTTGGAAGAGGACAAGGAATGTGTTCACCGCTCACAGCAGGACTCACCGACTGGAGTGAGTGTCCTGAACTGGGTGCGATTGGTGATTTGTTAGCTTCTTCGGATTTCGCAGCGGCTGTTTCTGTGCTTGTTGTGCAACAGTATGTTGGATTGGGAGCGCATGCTGAGGGGATCAATACGCCGGATAGTACAGGTCAGGGTGAGGAACCATTTGAGAATGTTGAGATGATGCAGAGATTATCGCCAAGCAATAAAGGAGGGCCTGTTTTCGGTTCCCAACAATGATAGAATAGGATGTTTGTATTCTGTAATTGACTGTATGCTTATTTATTTATTTATGTTTTATAACAAATGAATTTACATTACTTGGCTGTCTTCTTCTTTCTCCTTATTTGATTGATTTAAAATTATCTATTTATTTATTATTTCATAACGACATCAAACTTTTCTAAAAATGATAATCTTAAACAACACATCACTATTCACATTGCATTACCAACTCTCAATAATTCTAATGAAAACCATTCTCTTTCACCTCTCCTGCTTCCTTCTCCCTCTTAGCTTTCTCTTCCTCCCTCTTCGTCTCCACAAGCGCTTCAATCAAACCATTCAAACAATTGTCCACTACATCTTCCTCTTCCTCATCACATTTAGGCATCAAATTCTCCGCAACATCAGCAGGAGTCATATTAACCTCTCCCAACAACTCATCAATCTTTCCAAACAACTCATGACATTCCACATCCAAATAATTCTTAGCCAACACCTTAAACGCTTCAAACCCACAATAAGACATCTCAATATGCTTATCCATCCTTCCTCTCCTAATCAAAGCAGGATCAAGCTTATCCACATAATTCGTCGTAAACACAATAATCCTCTCTCCACCACAAGCGGACCAAAGTCCATCAATGAAGTTCAACAACCCCGACAGCGTCACTTTACTATCCTTCTTCTCCTTCTCTTCCTTTTCCTTCTTCTTCACCAAATCCCCATCTCCCTCCCCCGCATCTTCCTCCTTTCTCTTCTTCTTAACACGTTGTCCCGTAAGATCAAGCGAGCAATCGATATCCTCTATAACAATAATCGACTTGTTAGACGTATCAATCAACAAATTCCTCAGCTCCGTGTTGTCCATAACAGTCGTGAGTTCAAGATCATACACATCGTAATCAAGAAAATTGGCAATTGCAGCGATCATCGTTGACTTCCCTGTTCCTGGAGGACCATAGAGGAGATAACCCCTCTTCCAAGCTTTCCCAATCTTCTGATAATACTCTTTCCCTCCTTTAAATCTCTTCAAATCTTTAACAATCTCCTCTTTCTTCTTCGGATCCATAGCTAACGTATTAAACGTTGCAGGATGTTCGAAATAGACATGACTCCACTTCGTACTCTTCCAACCGTACCAATTCTTACTCGGATTGTTACTATACAGCTTCCTCTGCTGATTCTTCCTGGAAACAGCTTTACCTTCGTTTAAAACATGTTCGATATAATCCGTCGTGATGAATTCTCTATGACGTTTATGGAAACTGAGCTTGAAAAACATTCTCTCATCCGAAACAGGAAAATACGAAATGGATTGAGACTTGTTGATACGTTTTCCCGACAGCCACCACACTTTAACACCTTTAAACTCGTCATGAATCTCTTCGTAATCGTCCATTGTTAGGATCAATGACTTGCTTTCCTTCACGAAATCAGCTTTGAACTTCGAAGCTCGAGACGAGGCTTTGGTGCTCAGATAGTTTTGTATTGCTGCGTAGGCGTCACTTCGTTTCATACGTTCACCGGTTAGTTCATGGAAATTGATCTCTATGTAGGGATACACCAACCTTATTAGTTTGTGAGTGTATTTATCGATGTAAAGACGAATTCCGTGAGGAAAATAATCCTTGAATATCGCCCAAACCGCCATTAAACTAGCTAGAATTGTCCCGAATTCTCCCATTCCCGCCATTTTTTCTCTTTTTCTTTCAATTGTTGCTTTTGGTTTGATTACTCTTATGTGGGTGCTGATTGAGCTCTGTTTTTATAGACCAGTTTAGCAGTACCTTGCTCTACAAGTTTCCACGCGGGTCCACTGATGTTTAACTTTTGTGGCGTTTTCAATGCTGTTTCTTAAGTATCTATCCAGCCATCAAGATTGACTGTTGTATTATTATCATTTTGTTTTTTTTATTTGTCATTGTCTCTTTTGAGTTTATATAATAGAAATGTTAAAAATAAAATAAGACCGTCCGGAGCAAGTTTGTATTATTAAAGTTACATGAAATTAGCTTTCCACTAGTCTTAGATCAAACAGCAGCAGCGCAGAAAATGACGTTTGGTGAGTGACGTCAGCTGTGCATGCATATATGTAAAACTTCTTCCAAAATTTTGAACTTTTAATAAAAGTTAAACTCGTTAAGACTTACAGGGTCTGTTTTCCTTCAATTTTCAGGTTATTTTTGATCTAGCTTACGAGATCATATAAGAAAAATATTTGATATATTTATCAGGTAATGTAATACCAATTTTTAAATTATTGTATCCAATTGAGGCCGAAACACAAAGTACAAGGTCCATCTCAAAAGCCCATAATGCTTGTATTTTACAGGAGTAGTATCTCAAAAGCCCATTAGGCCTAAGAACTGGACCAATTTTAAATTATTACCAGTTTAGTATTTGACTGGTGATTTTTAATTACATTAATAATGATAATAATAAATTATATAAATAAATCAGTCCTATATAAAATTTTGTAATTTATATTATAAATAAAATTATATATTCATTTAATAGTAAAATTTATACCATTTTTTAGATTATTACATATTAAATATATTTAATAATTAATATAAATACTTTATTTAAAATAAGAATTGCATTATAATTTTAATATTCTATTTCACTTTATTGGAAAAAAAATAGAAAGATACAAATTTTAAAATATAAATATCAATACTCTTTAAAATTTTAAAGCTCTGAATTTCTGTACAATAATAAGCATGTAAATAAATAAAGGGTTAATCCCAAAAAATCACCGCAAGTTTATCAAAAAATTTTAAAAATTATATTATTTTGAATTTTCTCCACTTTACCACTTTTCTTCATAAATAGATGAGTAGTAACCAGGGGCGGATCTAGAAAAAAATTAAACGATGTCAACGATTTAAGTAAAAAAAATTGGATTTTATTTTTTAATATTTATAAAAAGTGAAAGAGATGGTGTGGGTGAATTGATTTCGATATTAAGGATTTGGTGGTCGTGGAGGTATATTTAAAAATAAAATGAAAAGATATAATATGAGTAAATTGATTTGGCTACTAGGAATTTAATTTTAATTTTTAATATTTAAAAAATGGAAAAACAAATAGAAATACACTACATTTACTTGGTTTTTTGTAACACCCGGAAAACAACCCATTTAATTAAAGAAAGTAAAGATTACGTTTTGAGAATATTTATGTTGGTATTTATTATAAAAATTGAATTTTTATTTCTATTTTTATACATAGTATATTAAATGTTCCAAAGTCAAACGCTATCAATTGCCAGCGTTGACATCATGTTAAATCCGCCCTTGGTAGTAACCCCACATCAATTAACATAAAAGCGGTAAAATGAAGAAAATTCAAACTAGTGTTATTTTTTTTTTATAATTTAGTAAACATGCTGTGGTTTTTTGAAATTAACCTATAAATAAATAAACAAACAAAAAATAACCATAAAAGATACATAAACATAGACCCCCTTCTATAAACCGAAGCGAGAAAAGCTTTTGTATCAGCCGATATATTATATACCCCACATGATATAAAATGCCCATGTATCATGGTAGAGAAATCAAATTTTGAGTTTACCATTATAGCAGTTCTATATTGATGATATGAATATGGAAAAATATAAAATATGAGCTTTTCAAACTTTAACTTTAAGTAAATAAACCATCTAAACTTTATTTAAGTTTATAAACTTTTGAAAGTTTGAAACTTCAAAAATAACAGTTGGCCCATTCGTAGTTTCGGAGATACCACATGAATTCTGGATATGTTGGATCATTGATCTCAACCAAATACACTCTCGACTGGTTTCGTGTAATGCCAAAATTTCAGCATGATTCGAGGACGTGGCTACTAAAATTTGTTTTGTAGATCTCCAGGAGATCGTTGTACTATTATAAGTAAAAATATAGCCAGTTTGAGAACGTCCTTTATGCGGATCCGAAAGGTATCCAGCATCGGCATAACCAGTCAAACCCAGAAATTTATCAGAATTCGTATAAAATAATCTCAAATCTTTCGTACCCTTCAGGTAACGTAAAATATGTTTGATCTCATTTCAATGACGACGGGTTGGTGCAGAACTATATCTAGCTAATAAATTTACAGCAAACGAGATATCGGGTCTCGTACATTGTGCCAAATATAACAACGCACCAATCGCACCCAGATATGGTACTTCAGGACCAAGTAATTGTTCGTCATCATCCTTCAGTCGGAATGGATCATTTTTGGGATCAAGTGTTCTTACAACCATGGGTGTACTCAACGGATGGGTATCATCCATATTGAATCTTTTTAGGACTTTTTCAATGTATGCTGAAGGGTGTTCAATTTCCAGACCAAGACAATATTTCGTTTTCCCAGAATCTTTCATTTCAAACTCCTTTTTCAGATATTCAGCAGTTTGTTGGATCTCTTCTGGAGTCCCAATGATATTCATATCATCCACATAAACTGCTATAATTGCAAACCCAGACCTTGATTTCTTTATGAAGATACACGAACATATTGTATTATTCTGATATCCTTCCTTAACCAAATACTCGCTCAAGCGGTTATACCACATTCTCCTAGATTGTTTCAATCCATACAGGGATTTTTGTAACTTTATGGAATACAAGTTTCGAGATTTTGATTGATGAGATTCAGGTAATTTCAGTCTTTCTGGGAGCTTCATATAAATATCAGAATCAAGTGATCCATACAGATACGCAGTAACTACATCCATTAAACACATTTCCAAATTTTCAGCAACTGTAAGACTTAACAGAAATCGAAATGTAATTGTATCCATGACTGGGGAATACGTTTCATCGTAATCAATTCCAGGTCTTTGTGAGAATCCTTGTGCAACCAAACGTGCTTTGTATCTCACAATTTCATTTCTTTCGTTTCGTTTCCGAACGAATACCCATTTGTAACCAACTGGTTGAACATCTTCAGGTGTTTTCATTATGGGTCCAAAAACTTTTAGTTTATTCAACGAATTTAATTCTGCCTGGATTGCTTCTTCCCATTTTTTCAGTCATGCCTATTTTTACATTCTTGGTTATCACGTGGCTTATAATCATCATATGAAATACTAATTGCCACTGAATATGAAAATAAATCATCAACGATTGTTTCATTTTGATTCCAAGTCTTTTGGATGAAGTCTATGGAAATTTCTTCATTCTTTGATTCTGGTATTCTCGTATTATTTTTTCCTTCTGGGAGACTATTTTCAGGAATCTCATCAACTTTTAGGATTTCATCAGATGTGGTTTTAGGATCCAGATTATTTTTATTTCTTTTTCTTGGAATTGTATCTTCGAACCAGGGGGTCTACCACGCTTCTGGCGAGGAATTGGAGTTTCGCTTGCTATTGTCTTTTCAGATTGTCCTTCTGGGACAATTACCCTTGCTGGTACATTAGCAGCTTCAATATAAGACTTGGTTATTTTTGAAGTATCATTAAATGCATCAGGCATTCGATTAGCTATCATTTGTAAATGTAAGATCCTTCGAACTTCGAGTTCACATTGCGGGGTGCGCGGATCCATATGCGCCAGAGTTGGAACCTTCCAGGTTAATTCAGATTTCTCTTCTGGAGAATTATTTCCTTTTCCAAGCGATGGAAAATTACTTTCATCAAAATGACAGTCAGCGAATCTAGCTGTAAATAAATCTCCTGTCATTGGTTCCAAATATCTGATAATTGATGGGGAATCAAAATCCACATAAATTCCTAAACGTCTTTGCGGCCCCATTTTCGTTCTTTTAGTTGGGGTAATGGGTACATATACAGCACATCCAAATGTTCTCAAATGTGAGACGTTAGGAGGATTTCCAGATACCAATTGTAATGGGGAATATTGATTATAAGCAGTTGGACGGATACGAATCAAAATGGCAGCATGCAATATAGCATGTCCCCAAACAGTTACTGGTAATTTTGAGCGCATTAACAATGTTCGCGCAATTAATTGAAGGCGCTTAATTAATGATTCAGCTAATCCATTTTGGGTATGTACATGCAAAACTGGATGTTCAATATCAATCCCAGATACTTGACAGTATTCATCAAATGCTTTCGATGTAAATTCACCAGCATTATCAAGTCTTATACTCTTAATAGGGTAATCTGGAAAATGAGCTCGTAATCGAGTAATCTGTGCTAGCAATTTTGCAAAAGCAACATTACGAGTGAATAACAAGCATACATGGGACCATCTTGCAGATGCGTCTATCAATACCATAAAGTAGCGAAATGGTCCACTAGATGGATGAATGGGTCCACATATATCTCCTTGAATCCTCTGTAAAAACGATGGAGATTCAAAACCTACTTTCGTAAACGATGGTTTCGTTATCAATTTTCCTTGGGAACATGGGATACACAGGTCCCTATCATTCAGTAGGATTTTATGATTTCTCAGTGAATGCCCTTCTGAATTCGCTATTATTCTTCGCATCATTGTGGATCCCGGATGCCCAAATCTATCATGCCAAAGCTGGAATATTCTGGGATCGGAGAACTTCTGGTTCTCAAAAACATGTGTTTCAACATGCCTGATGGTTGTATAATATAATCCAGATGATGAAATGGGTAATTTTTCAACTACAAGCTTATGGCTTGATTTTCTTGAAACAATACATAGGTATTCAATACCATTTTCATCAACTGTTTCGATGTGATAATCATTCATCCGTATATATTTGAAACTGAGTAAATTTCTTCTGGATTTGCGAGAGTATAATGCATTTTCGATTTCGAATTCAATGCCATTTGGTAATACAATTAAAGCTCTTCCGGAGCCTTCGATCAGATCTACTGGACTTGATACAGTATTCACTTTCATTTGAATTGGAATCAATTCCAGAAAATATTTTCTATCTCTCAAAATCGTATGGGTTGTAGCACTATCGGCTAAACAGATATCCCCATGTGAAGCCATTTCTTGATTTGAATTCATAACTTCAATAAAATAACACACAAAATTAGTTGAATGGAAATGTAATATCTTTCATTAATATTTACAAATATTTACAACCAAAATCAAAATTACATTCCACTCTCTGTACATTCCAAAATAAGAAAACACATTCACGTGTAATTAACGGTTCCATCACCAATCAGGTGATCTATCCTCCCATCAGGATCTTCAAAGAAATCGGCAGTTTCCAGATTTGATATGTCGACAGGACCAGTATAACCATCGCCAAAAACATCAGCCATATTTGCTTCATTATTCTTTTCCTTTTCTTGTTCGCGCCTTAACTTCTGGTAAGCTTCAACTGCATGCTTGGAAGCGCGACAAGTTCTCGAAAAATAAGTGGGGGAACCACATCTATAACAGGGACCACGATTGAACTTTGGTGGTTCTTGAATTTCTTTCCCTTTACTGGAACTAGCATTATTATTATTCCACTTTTGGGGAGCATTTGGATTATGATATGGATGACCATAATCCCTGTTACGACCACGTCCCTGGCCATTTCCAGATCCTCGACCACCTCGGCCATTACCACGTCCATTTCCATAATTATTCCAACGCTCAGAATTACAGCCACGACCACGACCACGGTAACCACGACCACGGCCTGGATTTTCATTATAATATGCATTCACTTCTGGGAATGCTTGGGTGCCAACAGAGCGTCTTTCACTGTTTCTCAGCAACAGTTGGTTGTGTCTTTCAGCAAGTCCAATGAACCAATCAAATCATCATATTTCACAAAATTTCTTTTCACGATACTGCTGATGTAAAATAGTCTGAGAAGGATGGAAAGTGGTAAATGTCTTTTCCAACATATCATGGTTTGTTTTTGTTTCCCCACACATTTTCAATTTGTTCACAATCATGTACATGGCGGAGTTATACTCGCTCACACCTTTAAAATCTTGGAACCTTAAATTGGCCTACTCATCACGTGCTTCAGGCAACATGATTTCCTTTTGGCGATCATATCTGGATTTTAAAGCTACCCAAAGATCTGCAGGATCTTTTATATTCATATACTGATTTTTGAGATCCTTAACCAGATGTGTTTTAATTATATACATGGCTTTGCATTTTTCAACCTCAGTTGTTTGCATCTCCTTATTGAGGGTCCCAAATAATTCTTTGGTTTTTAATATTAATTCGCAATCATCACACCATTTCATATAATTTCTCCCAGAAACTTCCAGCTCGTCAAATTTCAGATTTTTCATTTTCTGCAAAATAAGAACACATTCTTTTAGATTTCCAGGTTTCCAGAATTCAATTTCAAAATTTCAATTATTCAGCTCGGGTGAATAATATTATCATTTCAAACTTTCCAGATCCACCATTTATTCAACTCAGGTGAATAATGGTACTTTTCCAAAAATTTCCAAAATTTCCCAGATCACACAGAAGAAAGAAAACATCATCACCAGACACTTTCTGATCTGGAAGATCCGGCAAAGCAGCAACCAGAGAGCATACTCGTGCTGATAACGTGTTGTAAAAAAAAATAGAAGTGGGGTAGAAGAAGACAGTTTTATATTAATTGGAAAACAACTGGGATCAAAAAATAACCTGGTAACTTGGATCTTGATTTTGAGATCTTCAGAAATTAATTTGATAATAGTAAACAGAAGAAGATAAACAAATAAAGATATGAAATGAAGTAACAAATATCTGTGTGTTTATCTTCATTGATATATATAGATGAACAAAGCTGATACGTATCAACACGCATGATTACTCGTGTGCATGTGCAACACGTACACACAGGAGGTGGAAATCCACCATGTTCACAACATTTAATTTATACTTCAAATAGTGACACTAATGAACTAAAAATTATGTAATCATAAAGCATGACCATCAACCATCTATCCTTATTATATGTGATAGAACTCCAATATACCCATTTCACGTCTAAACACCTTGTAGAAATAAAAGGCCTCCTCCCATAACGCCTATTAGTAACAATCCATTCTCCATTGGGAGTAACGGAGAAATAAGCATCTCCATTTGCCTAATAGTAATATAAATAAATTATTAAAAATAAATATATAAATAAAAATAAATAAATAAATTTAATAAATTTTTAAATTTTAAAAATAAAGTAAATTTTCAATTTTAACAAAAATATCAAATTATAAACATTTTTATTAAAAATATGGATTTACTATTTCATTTTAAGGATAAGATCTACCTTTACTCATTTTCTAGATAAAGGTAGGATTTAGACCCTCAAATTAACCTTTACTTTTTGCCAAGATTAATTGAAATCTACTTTGTGATTTTATCAACAGTTGCGTGCATAATGGAACATAAAAGACAAAGTTTTGGTGGGGTGGATTTTTCCCTCACTTTGAATTATGAATTTGTAAAAAAAAAAAAAAATTAATGGAAAAATATTAATTTTGTTTTAACTGATTTACAATAGAAAATTTTGTTATATACATCACAAAATTATTGTAAATTTATACCGTTTATTTATATTTTTTTTATTTATAAAAACTTAAAAATATCATTTCAAATCTTTTTCTAAATGTAATATTAATATTATTATACATTTAAAAAGATTATGTAAATAAGTAAATCTAATATAATAATATATAAATTAATTTTTATTTTTATCATAAATAAAAAGCAAATAAAATTTTTAATTGAATTTTAGTTATTTATAAAAAATAAATAAAATAAAATTTTCAATTCAAAATAGAATAAGAATAGGAATTTAATTGTTTTTCTTTCTTCTCTTCGGATTTAATAAAACAAAAAATTTTCAGTCAAAAAAATTATTTAAAAAAAATAAATTGAAGTGATCGTGAAATAAGCCCTCATCGTGCCTCCAGCGCCGGCCACCAACTGCGACCAGCTCACCACCGCGGTTTTCTCCAACAGAGTTAATCATAACTGCCTGTCCAGCCGCTTGGCTTTTACACCGCCTAAACTCAGTAGCCACGCTTCGCCGCCACCACAAACCATACTGCTCCCTCCTCACGCCTGCGCCTACCTTCTGCCGCCGCTGCAAATCGCCAACTAGCGCCACACTCACATCCACATCAGCGTCAGCCGCTTCACTCTGTCTTCCTGAAACTTTGTTTCTGATCATCTTTTCTCCGTGTTTACATTTAGGCTGAGTACCAGAACAACAACAATATCCAGTAGCAGTCGGATAGCTGCTCTTCTCCATTGTAAGTATCTCTATTTTTCTTGTTCTTGGATCAATAGTTCGATTCTTTTGATTGAGCTTGTGTTTGTTATCGTTTTTGCTCTGTGTAGATGATATTTTAGGCTTTCATTCTTTGCAAGTGCGAATTTGTTTGTTTAGGTTTTTTAATGGAGATGGTGAGCAACAGTCTAACGCCATTTTCTGATATATGCAAGAAAAGCTAGAGGTGAGTGAGTGATTGATTACTTTGGTTTTGATGTCTTTGCATGTTGATTTGTTATTTTGGAGTACTGTTTGAAGAAAGATGGAAAGATTGATTTTGGAATGTGGTAGTGAAGCTGTAAATTCTGTTGTTAACTTAGCTCCCGGCTGCCTTAGTTTTCTGGAGATTTTGGGATATCTTTTGATCAGACTTTAACAAAAATTGCGTGGTAATACATATTATGTTTCATGTTCTGCTTTATGTGCTCTATTCCTCAGGATTTTAACTTAACTCTTCTTGATCATTTGTTGGCTGAGTCTGGACTTAACTCGATCGTTTGCTGTAATGAGCTTAATGCTGGATATACAACTGATGGTTATGCTAGGTCTCATGGTGTTGATTCTTGTATTGTGACTTTCATTGTTGGTGGTCTTAGTGTTCTTAATGCTATTGCTGGTGCTTATAGTGAGAATTTTCATTTGATTTGTATTGTTGGTGGTCCTAATCTAATGATTATGGTACTAGGATTCTTCATCATACTATTGGTTTGCCTGATTTTGGCCAGGAGCTTAGGTGCTTTCAGACCGTCACTTGTTTTTGAGCTTGTGATTTCTCTTCTTTGTGATTGGTTGTGACGGTTGTTTTGATTGATTTGATGATTTGGGTATTATTGTTTATTAGGCTGTGGTGAATCATCTGAAAGATGCACATGAATTGATTGATACCGATATATCAATTTCATTTAATGAATGTGGTAGTAATTATGCACAGCTAGATTGTGTTTGATATCCATTTTCAAATTTCAATGTTATTATGATGTGAAAATATGGTCATTTGTGAATGTATAGGATGCTGCTGGGCATTTTCAGTAGTGTTAGCAATGGAAGGGATCACCAAGCTAAGAACTGGTTGAGATTTTTTTTAGCATGTAGCTTGATTTCTAATTTGAGATTGTTTGAGAGATTATTAGCTAAAGAAGATTGGAAGACTAAGAGGGAATTGCTGCTAGAGAAAAGGGTAAGTGTAATTGAAATGAAAAGAAGGTCAAGTAAAGTGTAGTTGTGATTACATACATTCTTCCTCAAGTAAGTAATGAGATGTGATGATTTCTTATGTTTGCAGGTCAGGAGTGTAGATGTCAAGGAAGCACTCTGTCTACAAAAAGAAAACAACTTTGTGATTCTTGATGTGCGCCCTGAAACTGAATATAAAGATGTTAGCTGATTTCTTTGATAAAATTAGATTCTAAAAAAGAAGATGAAATAATCTAAGCTTTTGTGGTTGCAGGGTCATCCACCAGGTGCTATAAATGTGCAGATTTACAGGCTGATAAAGGAGTAGACAACATGAGACATTGCTAGACTAGCTGCATTCGCCTTCTTCGGCATTTTCGCAGGCACAGAAGAGAATCCTGAGTTTAATGCTTTTCCAGTTGTGGAACTAAAACTAGACAAAGAAGCAAAGATAATTGTGGCTTGTTCATCTGGAGGAACAATGAAGCCATCTTAAAATCTTCCCGAAGGTCAACAACAATCAAGGTACTCTTATTAATGTCTTCTACCTTTCCAATGTGTCATCAACTGTTGTTATGTGATCTTTCAATAACAACATTTTAGTTTTAGGCAGGTGGGGTTTTGCAGGAAGATGTGGGACACAACAAAACATCATGTTTGATTAGGATTGGTCCCTTTGGCATTAGCATTTGCCCTACAGCTTGAGCTTGATTCATTCATTCTCTGTCTAGATGTTTGATTAGCAAAAGTGAAGGGCGGTACAATTTTGTTTTTCATGTAGCCAGAGTTTTTATTTTTATTTTTATTTTATTTTTAGAAAGTAGTTGAATTACTTGTATAAAATATTCATTATTTGGTTGATTTATAATAAGTGGAAACAGATCACAGAAACTCAATATGTCAGCGGATTTGGGTAGGTAGATTTTAAATATTTTGAATTAATAATACAAATATAGTATATCATATCATAAATTTATCTAAAATTGCATCACAAATTCTTATAAATTTATAATAACCTAGCATGAACTTCTAGATTGAAATGTCAACATACAGCTGCTAAATGAGCTATTGCTCATGACGAACACCAACCAGCGATTAAACCTCTATAACACACTAGTGACATCTGACACGCAACAATGAAAACCAGAAATATGAAATATAAACTAAAGGCCCCAGAAACCAAGCCAACTAAACATCCTCCATGACAAAGAGCACCAATCTAATGACACATAGCCATTGCAGAAGCTATCAAAAGCAAAAGACTATTTGCATAAGTGACCAAGCTAAACTTATGCTTAAACCAACATGAGTCTAACGACAATAATCTAAACAATATGTTTTGTTCAAACCATTTCATCTATTCTCATCACTGGTACATGTGGTAGACATTTCTACCATTCTACTTATGTTATAAACATTGTAATGATTATCTTTACAAGCCCAAGCACGAGTGGTATATTATAGGATAGCTTTACATGTTATACACTCTTGAACATTGTTTATTATTTATTTATTTTTGGAAATTTGATCCTTTTCAGAAGTAAAGCATTTCAGGAAAAAAAATGAGAGTAACAAGTCACATGGTATAGCATTTCACATATATCTTCTTCTTCAGTTTGATTTATTACGTTTGCAGTTGAGGAGGGGAATGGCGATTTTTCTTAGAATTTGGTTTCTGTTGTTGATGATGATGGTGGTAGAAGTATGTTCGCAAACAATTACCTTCCAACTCCAACGAAGATCACTTGAAGCTGTGAAGTTGGACCGGCTCCGACATGAGGCTGAGGATGAAGTGGTTGAAATACCGTTAGGGGGTTCATTCACTGCGAGGTTAGTTAGTATTGTGCTGTGGCTTTTCTGTTTTTTTTTCTTCTCAAATTTCTTTTTTGTTTTGGATGACTTCTTATGATAATTGTTTTGTTTTGGATTTCTTGTGATAATATTATATGATGTATGATTTTATCCTAGTATATAACTGCACTGATAGATAGTAGCTTTGTGTATAATTATAATTTATTATAATCTAAAACTTATTTCATAACTCTTTTATCAATATTTTTTAATAACTAATCTTAAAATAAAATAATTTTTTATGCAATATTTAGAAAATTGATAAGAAAATGTCCTTAAAATTTACTTTTAGGCCTCATAACCTAAGTAATTTTAGTATCTTAATTTTATTTTTAAATTTTAGTATATTAAAAAAATAATTAATATTTATTTTTATTAGTTAGTAGGTCTACTATTTTATAATAACTGGTATATAATAATAATAATAATAATAAAGAAAAATGATTAAAATGCTTAGAAAATCATAAATAAATTATATATATTAGTATACAAAAACATATTTAAATTTATTAAGTAATAAATAAAACTAAAAAGTAGAAAACTATATTATTAAATTTATTAAAAGTTAAAAAAAAACTATTTTCTAATTATTGGGTGTAAAAAAATATATAATATTTTAATTTAAAATAATTGAATATAAAAGTATATTCTAATATAAATGTTATTCCTTCTCAAAATAAAATTAACAATTTTTTAAATTAAAATATCAATTTAACCTCTCATAAAAGAGTCAATTAGAATCTAGTCCTATTTTAATTTATTTTTAAATTTAATAATTTTTAGATTTAAATTGCATTAACTTTTATAAACTTAAACCTCTTAAATTTTTATAGAACTTTACTTATTACAAAATATTTGTTTAGTCCGGTTAAATTGTCTGTATATTATGTTCCCTAGTTATAAAATATATTTATGTTATTTTGGGATTAATAAACTTAATTATAGAACTTTTCATACTGCTTTGGCTATATAATTTGACCCAGTGATGTCATATATTTTTGGCGTTATTATACACTTATTTTGTATTTGAGAATGATTATGCTTATTAAATTTTAAATTGATCTAGATTTTATTCTACAAAATTGGCTCTGGGTTGTTAGGATGGTTCCCGGTCATGTGGGGACCATGGTTATGGGCTTTGTAATATTAAGGCCCATTAGGTTTTACCTTAAGTTGTTGCTATATAAACTTAAGATGGGTTACCAGGTTTGGAGTGGTGACAGATTTTGAGGCAGAGAAAATCACATCTCTTCAGGAGTAGATTCAAGTATTGGTTTCAAGAGTTCAACAAGTGAGGGATCGTGAGAGAGCGAAACACTTGTGAGGAGGAACACTTGAGTGATTGTTGAGAGTGTGGATTATTCATTATTGAGTGTTGGGTAAGTGAGTGTGTACTCTTCCATCTTAATAATATTATCGGCGCCTCCGTGGACGTACCCGCAATTTGGGGAACCACGTAAATCTGTGTGTCTACTCTTTCTGTAGGTTTATTATTATCCATTACTATTGGGGTATTATATTTGCTGCCTGTTTCCGCATTAGGTTAGCATAATATATTCTTGCAATCAGGGGTTTTTCCTAACAAAGTGGTATCAGAGCTTGGGTTGTCAGATTGCAAAGATGAGTATGGATAATAATCTAAACTTGAGTAGAATGGTTACTTTGTCTGGTTCTAATTATCACGTTTGGAAGGGTAAGATGGAAGATCTCTTGTATGTGAAGGATTTTCACCTACCTGTGTTTGCCTTGGAGAAACCTGAAGATAAGACTGATGCTCAATGGAATTTGCTACATAGGCAAGTATGTGGGTTTATTAGGCAGTGGGTTAGTGATAATGTTTTGAATCATGTGAGTGGTGAGACTCACGCTAGAACCTTATGGACAAAGCTTGAGGAGTTATATGCTCGGAAAACTGGAAATAATAAATTATTTCTGATGAAGCAGATGATGCATCTACGATATGATGATAGTGCTCCGTTGACAGATCACTTGAATACCTATCAGGGTATCATAAACCAATTGGCAGGGATGGGTATTAAGTTTGACGATGAGGTGCAAGCTCTATGGTTACTTGGAACACTTCCAGATTCATGGGAGACCTTCAGAATGTCTTTATCAAATTCTGCCCCGAATGGTACAATAACCATGGATATGGTAAAGAGTAATATTCTGAATGAGGAGATGAGAAGAAAGACTCAAGGCTCAACATCTACTTCAGAAGTCCTTATTACTGAAAGGAGTGGAGAAGTATGAATAGAGGTCCAAGGAATAGGAACCAGAGCAGAAACAGGTCAAACAAACATTCTAATGTTGAGTGTTATCATTGTCACAAGAAAGGGCATATCAAGAAAAATTGTAGATTGCTGAAAAAGGATCAGAAGAAGGATGCCAGTCAAGAAAAGAAAAGTGAAGGGGAAGATGACAGAGTTACTGCTGTAGATGATGATTTTTGCTTGTGTATGATGACCTCATAAATTTCACAATACATGAGACTAGCTGGGTGATTGATAGTGGAGCTTCAATACATGCTACATCAAAGCATGATTTTTTCACATCTTACATTGCTGGTGATTTTGGGAGTGTAAAGATGGGAAATAATAATAAGGCTAAAGTCATTGGATATGGTGACGTGATATTGGAGATAGATAACGGCTCCAAGTTGATTTTGAAGAATGTCAAACATATCCCTGATATTCGTTTGAATATCATCTCTACAGGAAAGCTTGATGATGAAGGATATTGCAACTTTTTTGGTAATGGTCAGTGGAAGCTCAGTAGAGGAGTTATGGTAGTGGCCAGAGGTAAGAGACAATCAAACCTATATACGTTGCAAGCTAAGCTTTCAAAATCTGTCATTAATGCAGTTCAGGATGGGGATAAAACTGAATTGTGGCATAAGAGACTCGGGCACATCAGTGATAAAGGCTTAGATTTTCTGAGCAAGAAGATGAAAATTTCTAATTTGAAGAACCCAGAAAAATTGAGGGGGTGTTCCCACTGTTTGGCAGGAAAGCAAAAACGGGTTAGTTTTCATCGCTCTTCATCTAAGAGGAAATTAAATATACTTGACCTTGTACATTCAGATCTCTGTGGGCCTATGAAGGTGAAGTCACTTGGAGGTGCCTTGTATTTTGTGACCTTCATAGATGATTATTCAAGGAAGACTTGGGTTTATACCTTGAAGACTAAAGATCAAGTTTTAGATGTATTCAAGCAATTTCAAGCACTTGTTGAAAGACAAACGGGGAAGAAATTGAAGTGCATCAGAACAGATAATGGGGGAGAATATACAGGTCCTTTTGATGAGTATTGTAGACAGCAGGGTATACGTCATCAAAAGACAACTCCTAAAACCCCTCAGTTGAATGGTTTAGCGGAGAGGATGAATAGAACAATAACTGAAAGGATGAGATGTTTATTATCTCATTCTCAACTGCCAATGTCATTTTGGGGTGAAGCTTTGGGTACTGCGGTACATGTTCTAAACCTCACGCCTTGTGTTCCATTAAAGTTTGATGTACCTGAGAAAGTTTGGACAGGTAAAAATGTGACCTATGATCACTTAAGAGTCTTTGGGTGTAAGGCTTTTGTGCATGTTCCTAAAGATGAAAGATCCAAACTTGATATGAAAACCCGACAGTGCATTTTTGTTGGTTATGGTCAAGATGAGTTCGGATATAGATTTTATGATCCGGCTGCAAGGAAACTGGTGAGAAGTAGAGATGTGGTGTTCATGGAAGACCAAATCATTCACGACTTTGAGAAGTTTGAAGATTCAGAATCAAATAGGAATGAGAGTTTGGTGGTTTAACTCCTAATATTTCCATTGAACAGCCTATGCAGGTTGAAGATTGGGAGGCTGTAGCTGAGACAGGAGATTCCTCACACTCTAATGAAGATGCCGAATCGAGTGAACAATTATCGGTTCCTGATGATCTTCATGATGTTCAACCTAGGAGATCTGCTAGAGATCGACGTCCCTCTACTCGATATTCTCCCAGTGATTATGTGTTGTTGACTGATGGGGGAGAACCCGAGTGTTATGCTGAAGCTATGGATGATGAGCATAAAAGAAGTGGCTCATTGCAATGGAGGATGAGATGGAGTCCTTATATCAAAATCATACATATGAGCTAGTGAAGTTACCTGAAGGTATGAGACCTTTGAAGAATAAATGGGTTTATAAATTGAAGCATGATGAGTTCAGTAAACAACCCAGGTACAAAGCTAGGCTGGTTGTAAAGGGTTTTAACCAGATAAAAGGTATAGATTTTGATGAAATTTTCTCCCCAGTTGTTAAGATGTCATCTATTCGGATTGTTTTGGTTTGGCAGCTAGCCTTGATCTAGAGATAGAACAAATGGATGTGAAGACAGCTTTTCTTCATGGTGACTTAGAAGAAGAGATTTATATGGAGCAGCCAGAGGGTTTTGTTGTTAAGGGAAAGGAAAGTTTTATGTGCAAGTTGAAGAAAAGCCTTTACGGTTTGAAACAGGCGCCTAGACAATGGTATAAAAAGTTTGAGTCGGTGATTGCGAGTCACGGGTACAAGAAAACTAATTCAGACCATTGTGTATTCTTTCAAAAATTCTCTGATGATGATTTTGTGATATTATTGCTCTATGTGGATGACATCCTTATTGTTGGTCAGAATATCTCTAGGATTAACAGTCTGAAAAACTTGCTGAGTTTATCTTTTGCCATGAAGGATTTGGGGCCGGTTAAGCAAATCCTTGGGGTAAGAGTTATAAGGTGTCGGAGTGCCAAGAAATTGTGGATGTCACAAGAGAGGTACATTGAAAAGGTACTCCAAAGGTTTAATATGAATTATGCTAAGGCGGTTAGTTGTCCTCTTGCTAATCACTTTATGTTAAGTTCCAAGCATAGCCCTTCTACTGAAGAAGAAGAACAAGAGATGGAACGAGTACCTTATGCCTCAGCAGTTGGAAGTTTAATGTATGCCATGGTGTGTACACGGCCAGATATTGCTCATGCAGTTGGAGTAGTGAGTAGATTTATTTCAAAGCCTGGAAAGAAACATTGGGAGGCAGTTAAGTGGATTCTTAGATATCTGCGGGAAACTTCAAAAGTATGCTTATGTTTTGGAGGTGACAAACCGGTGTTGTCTGGATACACCGATGCAGATATGGCAGGTGATATTGATTCACGAAAATCCACTTCGGGGTACTTGATTAATTTTTCAGGGGGAGCTGCCTCTTGGCAATCAAGGTTACAAAAATGTGTTGCATTGTCTACGACTGAAGCTGAGTTTATTGCAGCCACAGAAGCATGTAAGGAGTTGATATGGATGAAGAAGTTCTTAATTGAACTGGGATTGAGCCAAGGCAAGTACCAGTTGTTTTGTGATAGTCAGAGTGCAATCCACCTTACAAAAAATTCTTCGCTTCACTTCAGATCTAAATACATTGATGTCAGATATCATTGGATTAGGGATGTCATAAATGACAAGGAGATAGAGCTTGAAAAGTTTATACTGATCTTAATGGGTCCGACATGCTCACGAAGACACTGCCAAGAGAGAAGCTTGAAGTCTGCAAGGAGATTGCCGGGTTGACGTATCCCCCACATAATCGGAAAGGGGGAGATTTGTTAGGATGGTTCCCGGTCATGTGGGGACCATGGTTATGGGCTTTGTAATATTAAGGCCCATTAGGTTTTACCTTAAGTTGTTGCTATATAAACTTAAGATGGGTTACCAGGTTTGGAGTGGTGACAGATTTTGAGGCAGAGAAAATCACATCTCTTCAGGAGTAGATTCAAGTATTGGTTTCAAGAGTTCAACAAGTGAGGGATCGTGAGAGAGCGAAACACTTGTGAGGAGAAACACTTGAGTGATTGTTGAGAGTGTGGATTATTCATTATTGAGTGTTGGGTAAGTGAGTGTGTACTCTTCCATCTTAATAATATTATCGGCGCCTCCGTGGACGTACCCGCAATTTGGGGAACCACGTAAATCTGTGTGTCTACTCTTTCTGTAGGTTTATTATTATCCATTACTATTGGGGTATTATATTTGCTGCCTGTTTCCGCATTAGGTTAGCATAATATATTCTTGCAATCAGGGGTTTTTCCTAACATGGGTACACCACCCAAAGAATTCAATGTTCTGGTAGATACTGCAAGTGATGTTTCTTGGGTTAGTTGCGGTGGTTGTCGCACTTGTTCCTCCTCCAAAAAAAGTAAAAGTAAATTTCTGCTTTATTATTTTTAAATATAATTTTTGTGCAAATAATCAATTTAATATTTTATTTTTTATAATTTTAATTCTAATTTTTTCAATAGATTTTTAATCCCAAGAATTCATCTACTGTAACATTCGTACCATGTACTGGAGATATATGTATGGTGGGACAAAATTCTTCAAATTTTCATTGTGATGACCAGAAGAGATGTAGCTATGAAATTACTTATGGAGATGGGACTCATACATTTGGTTATTATATATCAGATGTATTTAATCCAATATCGAAAAAGATCACTTTTGGGTACATTCCCAAAAACCTTGTCATCAAATCTATCTAATTAAATTGAAATAAAATTTAATTTTTTTTATTTATGGATTACAAAATAGATGTAGCATCTTTATGAAAATAGAAGAGGAGAATGTATTATACGATGGAGTTTTAGGATTAAGTCAAGATAGTATATCCATCGTATCCCAGTTAGCCACCCAAAAAATCATAGCTAGAGTTTTCTCTCTGTGCTTATCTGGTAGTGAACACGGTGGAGGTACACTGGTTCTAGGCCAAGTTGCATATGAAGACGTAGCTTATATTCCATTGCTTCCGTCCAGGTAAATGATTGTTTTAATTAAAAATAAATAAATTTTTATTCTACATTTTATTTGAAAATTAATAGTACAAATTAATTTGTAGGCGTTACAAAGTGAACATGACCGGCATTTCAATAGATGGCAAATATTTGCCTGCTGATGCTTCTGTTTTCACATATGAAGGAGGGACCGTTCAAGTGTTTTTCTTTCTTTTACTGCTACGGTAAGTAATACATTTAAATTTTAAAAAAATAAAATAAAATAGTCTAATCTTCCACCTAATTAATTGAGTTGGATTGTATACTTAATTGAGGTTTTATATAAATATATATATATATATATATATATATATATATATTTACAGTTATTTAGTATGGTTTTTTCCACCCCCAACAACAGTAGTATACTTGATGAGGACAACTGTTTCACATTTGATTCGAGGTTTGTAATTAGATTTTTTTTTATATAAATAATATATTTAGTGTAATTATAAAATTATGTCCTTCTAAATTTATTGTTTATTTTGTTAAATTATTAAGAATTTCACGTAAATTTCCCACCATCCATTTTCACTTTGCGGGTGGAGCTACCCTAGATGTACATCCTAAGGATTATCTTACATCATTTTCTTACGTGGTAAGTTAAATTATAATGTCTTTATTATTTTTAAATTATTTTACTTATTTATTATTCAGTATCTCTCGAATAAACATCCAATTTACAAGTGATCATTTACAGGGCAATTACACAACCAGTTGTCTTTATATTATGCAGTCGAGTCATACATCAATTTTGGGAGGTATTATTTTCCTTTACTTTATTTAATGAAAAAAAAGTTTATGTTTTGTTTTTTTTTTTTTTAAAATTAACAGTTTAATTATTTTTTCTGTTGAGTTCATGTAAATTAATATTTTATTAATATATACAATGTATTTAATAATTTTTGATATATTTATCATTTTAATATATGTATCTTTAATTTTATTATCGTTTTTAATGTTAGAGCCGATTCTTATAGAATCACGGTACATGATATTGAAACTCAACAAATTGGATGGAAACACTCTAGTTGTAAATTATTATTATTTTAAAATAATATTATTATTATTTGGCATATATTTATGAAGTTATTTTTTTTTTAATATTTTTATTAATTCCTTCCAGGTTCCACGCCGACGGGTGTTTCAGTACATAAAAGTATCGCCCCACATAATTATGTATTGTATAGCATAATATCTTATTTTACTTTAGGAGTATTTATGCTCCAACAATTGTTAGTGTGAAATATTCTCAAGTGTTTGAGGTGACCATTTACTAGAAAACAATGGGCAGAATGTATTCAACATTTGATAGAAAACATACAGATGAAGCCTTGAAAATGATACATTTTTAAACATATTGGGGCAGAGCCACAGGGACATCCATGCAATTAATTTTAGTTTAGAATATAATAAAAGTACATATTTAAAAAATGAAAACTGTTTATCTAAATAAATATTTTTCCTTTTCTTAAAAAAAATGATACCAACGTTTAGAATAATAGTGTTTCTGATATATTAATAATAATTGAATTTATTAATTTTTTAATAATTAATTATACTATTAATTTTTCAATTATATTTATATTTGTAATAAAATTTTTATAAATTTGAATATTTTCACTTAATATAGTAACTAATATAAAAACTAAAATTAATATTAAATATTCTATGTAAAAATTAATTTAACCATTAATTTAAAATTTAATATAACACTTAACTATTATCGATTGTACATTAATTTATGATGATTTCAAAAAACATCTTAAGACGAAAATAATAAGATATAAAAATTAGGGAAAGGTTTAAATGAAAGGTATTATTTCATTTACAAAATCAAATAACAAGACAAACTATATAATTGTTAGGCCCCGAGCTCCGCTCCTTCCACCCCACATAGAATGATATTGTCCGCTTTGGGCCTAGCCCGCACGGTTTTGTTCTTGAGCTCCTTTCAAAATGCCTCATTCTATTAGGGTGGGTGTGGATGTATATATACAAGTCTTGCTTGACTTCTTTAACTGATGTGGGACTTTGGATTGCATCCCAACAATAATCACCGTAACGTTACTGAATCCTTTTTTCCAATATAAACTAAACTCATGCTCAAGACAATGTAAACTAAACTCAAGTACATGGGTTAAACACAAAATTGACGGAATATAAACTAAAAATCAAGCCCATGACGTGAGTGTTATCATAAAATTGATAAAGATAATGTAAATTAGAATTACCTCTTGTGGATAAATTACAATTGATTTATGAATCCTCTTCTATCTCAAACATAGAAATGATTGCATCATATTAAAGCTAAGTTCATGCCGTTTGTCCTAAATACAGATGCACCATAACAAAGACACTGTAGAATAAGGAATTTTTTGCAGTGAAAGAAGATATAAAAAAACTCGAATAGGGAAATATAGATTCATATCACAAAAAGATTTATTTATTTTTTACTGCATACTCTCTAGAGAGTGGGCTAAAAAAAATTAAAATAATAATAATAATGTAATTAATTATTATATTATTATAATTAAAATAAATACTATTATAATAATTAATATACAGTAAGGATCCAAGTCAAGGTTTAGAAGGTAAGATTTATAAATTAAAATCAAATTAATTTTTTACATTTCATTTTTATTGGATTCAAATTAAATTTCTATGTAGTTATTATATTAATGGTGTGTTCTGAACATTTTTATTGGGTTTGAATTAAATTTATATATGTAGTTATTTCATTAATGGTATGTTTTTGAAAAAATTAAATAATATTTACATTCTAAATTAACTTTGTAAAAGAATTTGAAAATTAAAAAAATCATTATTTTCTAACCGTATTAATATTACTATTTAGCATTTAGAATAATATTTATAGTATGTTTAGAGTGTGGGTGTGAAAGAGAATAGAATGAAATAGAAAGAGGGGAATGGAATGAAGGCAAATGGACAATGGACAATGTACAATTACCTTGTTTAAATTGTAAATTTGGAAAGTTTAAAAAAAAAAAAAGAACTTGTTTAAATTGTAAATTTGGAAAGTTAAAAAAAAAAAAAAGAAGTAAGAAAATATTTAAATAAAATCATTATTATATATTTTATTATTTTCTAAATATATAAAAATTTAAATATTATTTTTTATTTAATTATGTTTTTATATTTAAAAAATATTTAAAATTTTAACGGAAAATTAAAATGACTAAATATTGCCACATATTTTTTATTACTATGAAAAAGTATAAATATTTTATTATAAATGCAAAATATGATGATAATAAGATATAAAACTTACAGTATAATAAAATATTATGATGAATAAAAAAAGTGGAGGTGAATTTATTATTATTATTAAATAGGATGTTGGCCTAGTAAAGTCGGAGACGCAGCAAATGCTTGTTTATTAGGCGGGGGACATATGCACATATTCAGCCTCTTGTTGCATTTGTTTCTCTTCTTATTATCTCTGTTACACTGTTTATCATTGTCGCATGGAGCCATCACGCAATCAAATCCTGCTCCTGGTTGCAGCCCTGTCAAAATTATTTTTATTCATAGTGTACAGTAATAACAGTGTAGGTACTTAATCGTGTCAGTTATAAATAAATATAAAGATTAATTCGCAGGAAATAAATAAAATTTAAAATAATGGAAAAGAACTCACAAGAAATAAAAAGTAAGATTCCAATAAAGAAAGCTGATTTGCATGAAACCTTTCCCATCTGCGTGTCAAAAATAATAGTGTTTTGTTTATGTGATCTGATTGTGCTTGTGGTAGTGTATTATTCTTGATATTTATAGTCTTGAAGAATTAAATTGTCATTAATTTATTCAATATGCATTTAAAGATTATGAAACAATTGAATCTCTTAAAATATGGAAGTTCTAGAATTTACATCTTTTTAAAATGTCATATGTTAGGAATATGAATGTGAATTAATATTTTCTGTGCTATTTAAGGTGGATATGGATAGGGAAATAATTTCTCATTATTATGTCTATTAGGGAAAAGAAAATTATTTGACGTGTAAAATATGAGAATAGAAGGATTTGGAATTTCCATAATCAGAAATAATTTAAAATAAGTTCTTACTTTTAAATAAGTGAAAATACGCATTTTTAGACCTTGTATAAAAAAAATAAAAAAGATTTTAGATAAACTTTAAATTTTTTACACTTTTAGACTTTTTTTTTAAAAAAAATTGCAAAAAATGAGCTTTCAGGTGGACCAGGAAGCATCAGACTAGGAAACATGCAAATATAACAGTTTTCCGGTGTTCCGTTTCCCGGTCCGAAAAACAGTTATATTTTACCTGTTTCCCGGTGTAATTTTTGCTTCTCGGTCTGATTTGCCCGAGAAGCAAATTAAGACCGGGAAGTAGGGGTGTATTACGGTCATTTTGCCTTATTTTCTGCAAAAACTTTTGAAAAAAATTTAGTTTTGTAAAATTTTAATTTTGGTCTAAAAATATAATTTTTTTTTATAGAAAGTCCAAAAATGTAATGGACCCTTCAAATAAACATCATTAAAATTATAAATTTTATTCAATAATAAATATAATATAAAAATTATAAATAAATTTTAAAATTTAATGTGTTAATTTTATATATGAAAATTCTCCAAATAGAACATATAATATGGTAAGAATTATTTATAAATTATAATACACGTTAAAATAGTATTATGTGTTCTATATAAAAATAAAAGTATAAAATAAATATTATTTTTCCTATTTTATGTGTCATTTTGAATAATTTTATTTATTTATTATATCTTGCTATTAGAATTATTTAAAAAATAAATTCTAAAATTTGATATAATTTTATTTAGATGCCAAAATAATAAATTTCAATTATAAATTCTAAAATAGAAAATTAAATTGTATTCAATTTATTAATTTTATTATACAATGCCACCACCTCATAACCATAAACACGGTTGATTTAAAACGTTAACATATCATATATTTATCTAATTAAGGAATTATTTTTATTATTTTTATTATTATTTTTATTTTTAAATCAAGAGTAAAATTCTTACTAGCAACCACCTCATTCTTTCTCTTCCTCGCGATTTTAACATATGTTTGATAGTTCTAATTGGGTGTAAAAGGCTTAATAAGATACGAAGGCTGGTGGTGGACTCAAGTTTATCACCCCGGTTCGCATTGTCTCATTTCGGTTGGGATGTTGTGACAAAGGCTTCCAAGTTACACTTTGTAGCAAGATTAACAGATATATGAACAAGAACACACAGATCAAACACACATATTACGTGGTTCACTTCAAAAGAGGCTAATCCACGGGACCTCAACTTCAAACTGAGAGATCGATGGCACTACAATCAGATCACAAGACCACAGAGTATATCACAAAGAGATTACAATCCAAATCATAAAGAAACCCTAGCAAAGATGAAACCCTAGCAGAGCAGGAGGAGAGACGTATCAATTTCTCTCTCTAAGACCGCTCTGAAGAAAACATAATAAATATATATAGCTAGGTCAGGCAGCAGCAATCGGGTATCCAAAAGTAAAGGCGCGGATCTGAGGCGGGTCAGGGCAGGAGCCAGGAGCAAAACAGCTTCAAGAAGTCACAGAAGAAGTCCACACAAGGCCCAACAGTGATCAAAGCCCAAGAGCCAAAAATAACCACAAGATTACAAAGTTTGTAGAATGCACATATTACAACAATACTTCCCCTAATATACATTCTACAGGAATCAAAAAATGGTCTATAGATCATCACTTTTGATCATTATGCCTCCAAGCCTCTCTCAGTTTCTTTTGTCTTACTATTCAGATCCTGAACTAACCTTTTAAACACAGCAAAGTTCTCATTTACCGTCTTATTAGGGGCAAACCTAAAGCTAAACAGTTTATGAAGGCTAATAATCCTATTTGGAATATCAGATTCTAAATAGTTAGCTTCTAATGCTTTCCAGAGAGAGTCAGCAGTCTTAACATCATTCATAGCAGTTAAAACATCATCAGATAAATGCAATAGTATGGTATGATATGCACGCTTAGCCATTCTAGCCTTATCAGTGTCAGTAGTACCAGAAGGATAGTCATTATCCACAGCCCCTTCAATGCCATGGTGAACCAAAACAGATAGCATTTTCTTTTGCCACAAAACAAAGTCTTGAGATCCATCAAAGACCTCAATGTTTATTGGATTGGAACTAGAAGGTTTGGAAGACATTTTGTAAAGAGTTTTAATTAAAGAATGGTTTAAAAATTCTTTGTAATACACTGACACTAAAAGGAAGGCCAAAGAAATATGATGCACTATATTCACAAAGAATGAAAAAAATCAATTTCAGATATACAACAAATATATCACAACATAAACAGATGACGGGTGTCGAATCCGTCAATATAAATTAACCTGCAAATACAAATAATTGTAGCAAACAGGGTCGATCCACAGGGAACGGAGATTAATAAATGTATCGTATCGACCAAATCAAAATAAATGGGGGTTTCGAGATTATGCGAATATTTAAAATAAATCTAAATCGGAGATTAAAAATCAATTATAATTAAACATCCAGCTAAGTCAATTTATTCGAATCAGGTGTTGATCATCGAAGCTAAAAATATCTATATTGTTTAATAGTCACAATTATAGCTATTGACGTGCCTAATAACCAATCTTTTCCTAGATAGATTGACCGGGTACGACCATTTGAATCAATCACTAACCTAACACGTAGATTGCATTATGAATTAGAAAAGACCCGTGACCGTAACCAATTGAATCGGTACGACCGTTCTTGAATTATGATTATACACTCTCAACACTACCTAGGTCAAATTAACTACGAGCTATTTGACATGCAATGTGTTAAGCCTAATTAACCAATCAATTGCGCACTTAATTAATTAATCAGAATCAACATGTGCATTTAACCATGCCCATAGAGAATGCATAAATATCAAACAATATAGCAGAGTAAAACAATTCTCACAACACGGTAATTAGAATTGACTTAGCTGGATGAGGTTCGTTTAGCTCCTCATGGGCGCGGCGAACTTCATTTGCTTAATATAATTAATCGTTCCAGAGAGAATAAAAACCCAGCGTATTTTTCTATTTCTCTCGATCCAAAATTCCAATCCAGAGTAGAAAAAAAAAGTTTTACAATCGTTTTCTTCCGAAAATAAATCCTCCCTAGAAAATCTAAAACAAACTCGTAAAAATCTCTAAATCAAAATCTCAGTCGTTCAGATCACAATTTAAATTTGAGAATAACAACTCTGATAGAATTGACTTGGTCTTGTTGACTTGTCTTTAGCAAATCCAGCTTTAAACCCCCAAAATTCTTCAATACTTCGCAATTGCCTCCAAACTGTCAACAAATTCAAAAATAGAGCAATTAGATAGTATATATTCAACAAAGTCCCCGAATTGTAAGTAAAATAAGGTAGAAATGTTGTGCATTTCATGCCCAATCAACAGATCACTCAGATATTCACACAGAAGCAAGACAAATATTAACACAATTATTCCCAAAGGTTGAGAACCTCAAACAAGTCAGATTTTCACGTTACTGACACCGTTTAGGTCTTTTAACAAGAACTAAGCTTGTGACCCTCAGCCACGTTCAAACAAGCCAGTTTGTTCCGTACTGGCAGGCGGTTCGAGGCTTTAATAAGCAACTAAGGCTTGTACCTCTTCAGCCAAGGTTCTCAACCAACCAAAGATCCATAGTAATCTCAAGACAGTATATGATATCACAAAGAAGGAACAATTTCGAAAACAGAATGCTTAAAGTAAAGTGTAGGGTTTAGAGAGGCTCAATATATGCTGCAATCTGGTAAATCGACCTGACAAGGTTCGATTTTCCTCCTAGTGCCCCGGAACCTCTCTTAGGGTCACCCTTCTAGTTTCCTCTTCTTCTTCATAAGCCTCTTGTTCTCTTTAACAGCTTCAGAGGGTACCTGTCACTCAAACTAACTTGTTAGAAACAAGAAATGACAGAAGAAGCAAAATATCGAACAAGTAACAAACTGCTCTGTTAGGGTTTCACTACAGCAGATTATAACTAACTATAAGCCTCAGATCTACCAAAATCAAAGACCAATAGTTCGATTAAACACACAGGTAAACATATAGAATCACAAAGAAGAGGTAAATCACCAAGAATCACCAAGAAGCCACACAGACATTCAAAGATCTGTAAACCCTAAATCACAAAAACAGAACAAACAAACCCTTACCTGAGCTCTGATACCATTTTGTAGAAAGATTAACAGATATATGAACAAGAACACACAGATCAAACACACATATTACGTGGTTCACCTCAAAAGAGGCTAATCCACGGGACCTCAGCTTCAAACTGAGAGATCGATGACACTACAATCAGATCACAAGACCACAGAGTATATCACAAAGAGATTACAATCCAAATCACAAAGAAACCCTAGCAAAGATGAAACCCCTAGCAGAGCAGGAGGAGAGACGTATCAATTTCTCTCTCTAAGACCGCTCTGAAGAAAACATAACAAATATATATAGCTAGGTCAGGCAGCAGCAATCGGGTATCCAAAAGTAAAGGCGCGGATCTGGGGCGGGTCAGGGCAGGAACCAGGAGCAAAACAGCAGAGTAAAACAGCTTCAAGAAGTCACAGAAGAAGTCCACACAAGGTCTAACAATGATCAAAGCCCAAGAGCCAAAAATAACCACAAGATTACAAAGTTTGTAGAATGCACATATTACAACACACTTGAATTTCTTTATGGACAAATTGATTTTGATAACTGATTTTAATTGACGGTGGACCGGATTGATTTCAAGAATCATACTTGTAGAGGGCTAAAACACCTAAGTCGGATTCAGAATTAATATCCGAATCCAAAATTTCTGACAAGATAAGGCCCAGGGCCAATAATTCGAAAAGCTCAATAATTCCAAAACTTCTGACTAAGTAAGCTGCTGGGGAAATTCCGAATTCTGCGAGATCTTTCCTCAAGAATTTCGGTAGAATCTGTCAACGACTCCCAAAACCTTTATGAATAAAATGATCGACCTCACTAACGACACACTCTGGCACTTACCGAAACTCCGGTGCCTATTTCATGGTTTCGGTCATTCATCAAGCCATACTCAATCAAGCTTGGAGAACTTAACAAGGTGTCTGTCGCCTTCCTTCCGAGGCTATCACTTCCGATGGGAACCATTTCAAACAGGGAGTTATTTACTTTCTCCAATCTTTTTACTTGTCTTACTTTATTCAGTTCAGGACTGACTTGAGTGTCGGAGTACCTACGGCAGACACCACACCGGTGTTCCAAGGTCCGCTCTGACGCTAGTTTACTATTTTGCAGGATACCTTGACAATTGGGGTCGGTCTTCTTTGAACACTGAACCATCCGATTCGAATCAACTGTAATTCCGAACAACTACAATACTAAAATGTAAATTAAATATAAAAGTTATTGTGTAACATTTTAGCATAGTCCAAATCTTTTTAT
Organism: Cardiospermum halicacabum; assembly: GCA_031304145.1. NCBI lineage: Eukaryota > Viridiplantae > Streptophyta > Magnoliopsida > Sapindales > Sapindaceae > Cardiospermum > Cardiospermum halicacabum. The sequence goes on along the minus strand of CM062390.1, from coordinate 2,370,619 downwards.
ATGTATTAAATATGAACCGAAGGGTTAAACGTTATTTTTTCTAAATTAAAAAAATAAATAAAATTAGAGCATCAAGACGTAAGTTTGATTTTTGACGTGCATATACATACATATATATATATATATATATATATAAATAAAAATAAAGGTTGAATTAAATTTATTTACTTAAAGGAAAATATAAGGTTGGATTTAATGTTTAAATCTTTCATATTATTTATTTATTTAACATCCAATATAGCTAATTATGAGTGAGGAAGAGATGTATTTTATAAAATTTAAATCCAAATTTTTCAATGTATTTTTTAAAAATCTTATCATAATATATTATAAATTTTGTAAGTTAAAGATCAATTTATTATTTAAAATAAATAAATAATATTTTTAATATTAAATATGTTGTAGCACTCTATATTAACTAAACAAAGTAAATATTTTTTATTAAAATAAAAAATGTGAAATTTTAATAATCATCTTTTTTAAATAATTAATAAGAAAAATCTAACTAATTTAACTATTTGTACTATGTATATGATATTAGTTTGTTTAATTAACTATTTTAATTTTATAAAATTAAAAAATATATATTTTAATATTTATTGGGATTTGTTTCCAATTCCAAGGCTATAAAAATGTTTTTTATTTTATTTTATTTTATTTTAATATAATTAAAACCGTTTCTTTTTTAATTTATGGATAAATTTAAAAGATAATATTTTTTTAATAGAATAGTCAAATAAAATTAAAATAATTATTTATAATAGAATAAAATACTTATACTAAGTGTTAATTAAAAAAAAGACAAAAATCGTTGTTCGAATACAATTCAGATTTTTAATTAACTATTAAATTAATACTTTAAATAGCGGTAGCACTTAATTCTTAGGTTATATTTTAAATCAGCGGTCAGATTAAATGTTTAGTATAAATTTTACTTTTTAAATTAGCAGTAAATTATAAAATTATTTAAATTTAATATAAATAAATATAATTTAAAAAGTAATGATATAATTAATTATAAAAAATTTAATTAAAAAAACCACTATTGTCATTCTCAAATCCTATTTTAATTGAAACTCTAAACACAGTTATCACACACCATTTTTTTTTTCAAAAGCTAATTTAGAGTTTAAATACTATCTGAAAATCTTTTTCAAATGCACACTTAATTATTCAAATTTATACCAGTATTTAAATATATGAGCAACTAAAAATTAAATGTACTTAATAAATTGAGATTTGAATCATTAAGATCTAGAGTCTCATTAGGTTCAAACAAAAGTATTTCAAGATTTCATGGAAAAAAAAAGGCCAAAATTACTCCATTGTTGTTTTATTGGGGTTTACAGGAGCTTTTTGGAAAGTGAATTGCTGAGTTGGACAACTATGGAAAGTGCGATTGGAACCACGGATCGAATCGCAACCGTTAATTGAAACCACAGATCGAATCGCAACCGAAACGGTCCACAATCCTGACAGACAAAGTAATATTTTTATCTTATTTACATTTTTAAGATTTTACTAAAATGCTATAAATATGGTGATTTCTGCTTAATTTTTAAGTTTTTTTTTTATCTTAATAATAAAGTTTATGTTGATCCTATATGCATACTACGCAATCAACATACAAACAATAAGCGGAAAAGGAAAGAGAGATTACTGTCAATTGGTCGACGATAAATCTCCTGGAAATATCGTTCAGTTCACCGGCTAAGAACCCCAATTGCACTTCTAGAACACGAACGCGGAATCTCTTCAAAACTTAAACTCTTGGAAACCTTGGAATAGGTTTCACTTTGCAAACACTGTTTGCAATTCACGTTTCAGAGAACGCTTTGAGATGTGAAGATTTTGGGATGATTGAATGAGTGAGAGGAGGACTCTATTTATAGTAGTCCTTGGCTAGTTCACTTGAACTAGGACTCATTCGAATTCAAACTCTTGAATTCTAATCAGATTGTTATCTTACTATCCATTTCTTAATGGACAAGTAAGTGACTTGGGCTGGGCCTTTGTTGGGTGGACCAATCACCCAGGCCCAATAGCCCTAAGCCCACATCAATATGAGGCTTGGGCCAATCCATATAAGCCCCAAGTCCAACATTCTCCCACTCACACAATAGAGGCACAGCCCACTAAGGACCGTCAAGGCTTAAACAGAGAAAGCACGCGTCGTTCAATCAATTGGTTTTATACGGCAAATAACCGGTGTGACCAAATGAACCAGCTTCTTCAATAAAGAAGAACAATCTCGAAATTCACTTCATATCCCAAACTACCATGATTTGAATTCACTTCAGACATGTTCGGTCCCAAACGAACCAATGTTTTGAAAACTTCGAAGTACTTCTAATCACAACTGTGTTCCCAAGAACCACAGTCCGCTAGCGTGTGATTTAAATAGTGTGAATACAATCAGAGTCTTCCAATTCGCTCTTGTCCCAAAAGTCGATGAAAGTAACCGACATCACGGTCATGTCACATAGGCCGAATTTACCGTAGCCATAGAAAGACACGCCAATGACACAATCATTACCCCAACACACCGGATACAAAAGAGATTGTACTAAGGATAAATAAATATGGGACTTTGCACGATAAGGAGCAGGGAATGTTCTCAAACTTATCTCCCATAGGGTCAACTTATAGCTCGCACGGTATAAAAGCATGCGCGACAATGAACCTTGCCTCTACATTAGGCGCGTATGTCTATTATGATAGTTCATTGTCCGGACGAGAGCACAAAGCTATTCCTCAGACTTGATCACTCCCACTTTCCTAAGTGTGATGACTCAAAAGTCTAGTCCGGCTAGTCAGGTCTCATGATTGTGGTTTTCATGAGCAATTCTCAATCCATGTTGGAGAATCTCATCTTGACGACCACGTCAATGCGATCATTGTATACCTCTTAGTTCACGAAACTCCCATTCAGAACATAAGTGTATAGATCTCATCTTGCATTATCACTGGATAATCAAGGCAACTGCACGTGCAAGTGCGCAAGTCTTTCAAACCTGACGACATACTCTCGGATGAATCAACTCTCTATATGCTAGAAAACACATAAAGATAAACAATTATCATTAAAACATAGGCATAACAATCCAAGACATTACAATCTACGTAGACCCAAAGACCTAGAATGCTTGACAAAAACATCTCTAGTTACAGCCTTAGTAAATGGTTCTGCTACCATATCATGTGTAGATATATATCTGACTGTTACATGCTTCTTTGTCACTATATCCCTGACAAAGTGGTACTTAGTCTCTATGTGCTTAGACTTACTGTGATACTTAGCGTCCTTAGTGTAGACAATAGCTGCCTGACTATCACAATATACAGTGACTGGCTTTGGCTCACTCTCAGTTAGGTTAAGGTCATCTAAGAACCTTTTGAGCCAGACAGCCTCCTGCACAGCCACCGAGCAGGCTACAAATTCTGCTTCCATGGTGGACAATGCTATGCAAGTCTGCTTCTTGCTACTCCAAGAGATAGCTCCATGACTCAGAATGAAGGCATAACCGGAAGTTGACTTCCTCTCATCTAAGTCGCCACCCTAATCAGCATCAGTGTAACCCACTAGATGGCTTTCACCATCTTGGTAACATAGAGCATAATCTGAGGTTCCTTTTAGATATGCTAGAATCCGTTTCACAGCAATCCAATGCTTTTGTCCTGGATTAGACTGATACCTGCTTACCAGTCCTACTGCATAGCAGATATCGGGCCTTGTACACAATATAGCATACATCAGGCTGCCGATGGCATTTGCATATGGAACTTTCTGCATCTTTTCACGCTCTTGCGGAGTTTTAGGGCACATCTCAAGACTCAAAGTCTGCCTTTTTGCAATGGGTGTATCCATAAGTTTGCAATTAGCCATATGGAAACGTTCAAGGATCTTTTGAATATAGAGCTCTTGTGATAAAGCCAATAGCCTCTTACTTCGATCCCTTGAAATTTTGACTCCTAATATATAGGCAGCCTCACCCATGTCCTTCATCTCAAAAGTTGTCGACAACCAGTTCTTCGTTGACATTAGAATGTCCTTGTTGTTGAAAGCCAAGAGAATGTCGTCTACATATAATGACAGTAACACAAAACCGTCACTGGACTTCTTCACATAAACGCAATGGTCTTCTTGTGTCATTTGGAAACCATATGACAACACCGAGTCATGAAATCTCAGGTACCATTGCCTGGAGGATTGTTTGAGTCCGTAAATGGACCTCAAGAGTTTACACACTTTTTCTTCTTTGCCTTTAGTTTATAAAACCCTCAGGCTGTTCCATGTAAATCTCTTCCTCCAGTCCTCCATTGAGGAAAGCGGTCTTGACATCCATTTGATGCAATTCCAAGTCCATATGTGCGACTAAGGTCAAGATTAGGCGAATAGAAGCGAATCTCACCACAGGTGAGAACGTCTCCTCATAATCTATGCCCTCAAGTTGGGTATAGCCTTTCGCCACCAGTCTTGCCTTGTATCTCTCGATCGAACCATCAGCCTTCCGTTTAACGCGAAGGACCCATTTATTTCCGATGGCTCTACGTTCTGGCGGTAAGTCAACCAAGTCCCAGACATGGTTACTTTTCATCGATTTCATTTCCTCATCCATGGCTTTCATCCATAGATCCTTGGCGGGTGAATTGAGAGCTTCCTTTACGTTTTTTGGTTCATCGCCATCGTGTGAAGCCATCATGAACGTTTCCCCTTCAATCTCGTAACGTCGTCGGGGAATGGGGATTCTTCTACTTCTTCGATTCGATGACTCAGGCATCGAAGAATCAGGAATCTGTGTACTCCCACTGTCATGTACCAGTGGAGCTGATTCTTCAGGCACTTGTTCACTCCCACTAGGATCAATATCCATCTATGGAGGAACTAAGTCCTCTGATTCGTTTTGTTCAAAGAAGGAAGTCTCTCTTTCTACTTCACCCCTCTTGGGGAATTCATTCTCAAGAAACACAACATCACATGACTCTAATTCTGAAATGGTACCATCTGAATTTTCTCCTATTAGTACATATCCTTTGGATTGCTCGGGATATCTTATGAAGATACATCTTTTACCCCTCGCACCTAGCTTCCCATATGGGCTAGAAAGATCATGTACATAACACGCGCACCCCCAGGGTCGCATATAGGAGAGGTCAGGTTTTCTACCTGTCCATAACTCATAGGGTGTAGTAGTCACTAATTTCGTTGGAACCTTGTTCAATATGTGGGTCGCTGTTAGAAGTGCATCTCCCCAATAAGATATTGGAAGATTTGCTTGTGCCATCATCGATCGTACCATTTCTAACAGTGTTCTATTCCTCCTCTCGGCAACTCCATTTTGCTGAGGAGTCCTGGGAATAGTCAACCGTCTCACTATACCTTTCTCCTGACACAACGTCTTAAATTGGTCAGATAGATACTCTCGGCCTCGGTCAGTGCGTAGCACTTTAACAGTCCTATCTAATTGATTCTCCACCATAGCCAAAAATTTTCCAAAGCAATCTAAAGCTTCAGACTTATGGGAGATTAGATAGACTATACCGAAACGAGTGAAGTCATCTATGAAGGTAATGAAATATAATGCACCACTTCTAGCCCTAACATTCATAGGTCCACATATGTCTGAATGAACTATCTCCAAAGGAAAAGTGGCCCTATTTGCCTTTCCAAAAGGTTTTCTAGTGGCCTTCCCAGCTAGGCAATGATTACAGACTGGCAACTCGATCTTATTATAGGATCCTAAAATCCCCTCTTTTGCCAATCTGTTCATTCTATCTTGTCCTATATGACCAAGTCTAGCATGCCAAGTGGAAATATCAATATCACCAGATGCAGCAAGAGTAAAACTAGTATCACTATCGACATAAGAAGGGTTCACATAATCATCAATGCAAAGATAAATAAATCCATCAGCCATTCGTCCAGAACCAATAAAAACAGAGTCATAATACAAACTCAAAACTTTCGATTCAAACACAAGTTTATATCCAAAAGTCATCAAAACAGAGACTGAAACGAGACTACGTCTAATCTCAAGAGCGTAGAGGATATCATGTAGTAGTAAAACGTGGCCACTTTGCATCCTTAGTTTGCAAGTGTCGATCCCTTTTACTTCAACTCGAGAGTTGTTCCCCACATATATCCATCTAGTACCACGCGGTATGCGTCGGTACTCTACGAACGCTCTTCTTTCTCTAGCTACATGGTCGGTTGCCCCTGAATCTACAATCCACATAGAATAAGACTCGGCAAGCAAAACGGTGCTAGAAACAAAAACATTAGACATATTGAGATCAGAATAGGATACCTCCTTTTTCGGCTCGGAACAATCACGAGCGAAGTGTCCCATCTTGTTACAATTGTAACATTTGATCTTTCCCATGTCTCTTTTCTGCCCCTTTCCACGTCTGGCCTTCTTTCGAGGGTTTTTGGTCCCGGGCTTAGCAGGATTCCTCGAATCCTTATCTTTCTTGCTGCCCTTATTACCCCTCTTGAGCTTAGCATTACTGCCCCTACGCTCATTTGAATCAGCCATGTAAAGCTGACCAGAGGATTTTGTCGCCTCTAAGCGCTCGTCCTCAAGTTCCACATGACGGGAGATATCATCAAACGTTTTGATGTTATCATTATGTGTCATGTTTATCTTCATGTTTTCCCAACTGTTTGGGAGGGACCTTATCACTGTCTGCACTTGTTGCTCGTCCGTTAGGACATGACCAGCTGATTTCAACTCGCGGATCATGTTAGCCATCTCACGAAGATGTTGGCGTATAGTATGATCACCGCGCTTGCGATAAGTATCAAACTTAATCGTCAGCCGTCGGAGCTTGGTGGTTGAAGTCCCACCATATTTGTCCTTCAGTGCTACCCACATAGCCTGTGCAGTGTGGTAATCTTCAAAAGCACACATCAAATCATCAGCCATGCTCGACAATATGGTGATGCGCGCAATGCTATTCTTGCGCTTCCAGGACAAATAGGCGTCCATATCACGCCTTGCTTGTGCAGTGGAACCATGTGCTGGTTCGACCATCGTGTTCGAAAGGGTCTCGAGAGCTTCTTGCTCCTCGAGGATATACTGGATCTTGCGATGCCAGATATCGTAGTTGTCTCTATTGAGTTTGTCACCCTTGTTCAGCTCAGCGACAATAGACTTAGTAGCAGAGGCCATCACTGACATGCACCAAAGAGATACATAAGACCATCTATGTTTAATCTAGCATAATCATCCGATAGTAATATAAATGCACTAGCTAAAACAATCAAAAACTCATCGAATCAATCTGAGGGGGAATCGGAGAAGATAGGCAATCTACCCAATCACCATCCTTATCCTCAAACTTCATCAACTTGTCAATCATGCAGTGTGCAAACAAGTCTAAGCATGCAAGCCTAGAACATCCACTAAATTATTCACCAACCAAGGAATAATCATAAAGGATTCATGTTATAAAAAATATATTTATAATATATAAAAACTGCATACTAATCAGTTCTAAACAAAACATGAATAATCCTTTAAAAAGATATATGGTCTATGGATAGTCCTCTGGGTCCCAATCGGATGGTGTAAGAGGGGTGTACTCGAGCTCAGTAATCACACTATCGCCATCCTGAGCCTCGTCAGGTATCTCAGGTTCGTCGCCGTCCAAATCGACGATTTCCATCTCTTCGTCGCCATTCCACTCGGCGACCTCCTCCTCCTCTCCAGCCCCTTGGGCTTCTTCCTCTTCTTCATCAACCCACTCGGGGTTCTCTCCTTCACCAGCCCATTGGGCGAGCTCATCTTCCAGAGGTTCGTGCTCATCTTCGAACTCATCATCTGCCTCATGTTGTTGCTGTAACTCAGCTTCGGCAGCCGCTTGCTGCTCTGCAAGTATGTCATCCATGAAGTTGATGTTCTCTCCAGGCACATAAGCTCCATGCACATGTGGAAACGGTGGAGGTGCATGAGCTTGAGCAACCGGGTGTTGCTCAGGAGAAGGAGGAACAAAAGCTTGAGCAACCGGATGATGCTCAGGATACATTGGGGCCGGTGGTGGAACCATCGGTGGATGCTGAGGAGGCGGTGGACCGAAATAATATCCCACCGGGGGGTTTGGATGGGGAAAAAAATGTGCCCATCTAAAATCCATCGGCTGGTGTGGAAGTGGAGGTGGTGGAGCAGCCGGATGCTGCTGCTGGACTGGGTAAGCAGGTCCAAAGGGAGGTAGCACCGTCATTTGAGGAAGATTCGGAGGAAATATATAGACGAGAGCCGGTGCAAGGTGCCTATTTGTATACTGAGCAGCCCTCTCAGCGAGGACCCAGAAGTCGTTGTCCACAACATAACCATATCTATGAACACCTGTGCAAACAAAAATTGCACATGCCATAAGCATGCAAACGGCATTAGTAAATTAAAAAAAAATAATTAATGCCATAGTAAATAGAAAATAATATTTCCAAAGATTTTCCACGAAATTGCATGCTCAAAATACTCAAAAATGACATTAAAAGGTTAGGTTTTAAATAAAATTAAAAACCAAAAAAAAATTTGAAAAAAAAAATAATAACTTTTTTTTTTTTTAAATTTTCCGGTCGCCGGCGGCGGCGCGTGGCGGTCACGCGCCGCCGGAGGTCGGCGATTGACCGGCGACGCGCCGGGTGGGTGCTGCACGCACTGGTAACACGTGGCACGCCGAGGCGTCGCCGTGTGTCACAGGTGCGTCAGCCGCACAGTCAGCATTTGGGCTGATGTGGCGGCCACGTCAGTGCTGACCTATGCGCCACGCGGCACGAGGTGTCAGCTTGCCCAGTCAGCAAAAAGTGCTGACTGGGACGCTGACTGGGAGCAGGCCGCCTCCTATGCGCCTCACGCGCCCGCCTGGCGCGTGAGGTGCACGCGCCGCCTTGCCGTGGTGCGATGGCGGTCGGGCCGGCGGCCGTTTGCTCCTCTCGCCGTCCTCTTTCCAGCCGTGCCGTCGGTTTTCGTCTTCGGGGCTCTGGTCGTCGACGGTAAACTGCACTCTCCGAAGCTGTGACTGGTCAAAGTAGCTCAACATGAAAAACATTAGTGCTGTTTGGGTCTGATTCATTCGAATCTGTTCCCAAACTTCGGAAGGTCATAACTCCTTCGTTTCTCGTCGAAAAAATTCATATTATATATCGACGGATTCGTTATTCGAAGACAAATCCAACGATATATAATTTGCATGTTAGAAAAATTTGTGTAATAAATTAAAACTCAAACAAGGTCACGAAAATCACATGCAAAACACTATTTTCAGCACGTAGTTTATATTTCATTCAAGCAAAAATTAACGACAGCGTAATTATTACGACCAACAACAATAATATAGACAGGCTCTAATACCAATGTTGATCCTATATGCATACTACGCAATCAACATACAAACAATAAGCGGAAAAGGAAAGAGAGATTACTGTCAATTGGTCGACGATAAATCTCCTGGAAATATCGTTCAGTTCACCGGCTAAGAACCCTAATTGCACTTCTAGAACACGAACGCTGAATCTCTTCAAAACTTAAACTCTTGGAAACCTTGGAGTAGGTTTCACTTTGCAAACACTGTTTGCAATTCACGTTTCAGAGAACGCTATGAGATGTGAAGATTTTGGGATGATTGAATGAGTGAGAGGAGGACTCTATTTATAGTAGTCCTTGGCTAGTTCACTTGAACTAGGACTCATTCGAATTCAAACTCTTGAATTCTAATCAGATTGTTATCTTACTATCCATTGCTTAATGGACAAGTAAGTGACTTGGGTTGGGCCTTTGTTGGGTGGACCAATCACCCAGGCCCAATAGCCTCAAGCCCACATCAATATGAGGCTTGGGTCAATCCATATAAGCCCCAAGTCCAACAGTTTATTTTTGACATTCGCTGTTTATCCATTAAATTAGGGTTTTGATTGTTTATCAACCAAAAACTGATTTTTTCAGATTGGTGTGTTGATAACATATTTGAGAAAAAGTTATGATCAATAAAAATTGTTAAAAAGAGTGACATATTACAAGATTAAGTGTTTTTTAAGTAGTTTTTTTAATTAATTTATACATTTTTAAAGTAATGGATTAGATGTATCATTGAATTTAGGTTATGTTTGAACTTTAATTTCATTTGAATATTTGTCCATTAAATTTATCATTTCAAATTTTAAAAATTAAAATTAAATTTATTATTAGACAACTCCATTTAATTTATATTGCATGTATTTATAGTTACGGATTAATTTTAAAAATACTCTAATTTTTGAAATTTTTTATTTTCTACGCCTAATTTTGAAACCGGTATTAAAAGTATCCGTTGGTGTGAAAGACCTTTTATAATTAATTAAATAATTGTTCTAAAATTTTTTTAAAAAAATGAAAAATAATTTAAGGGAACGTATATGAGAAGCTTTTAAATTTAAAATACATCCTCTAATCTGAATCTGCCACGTATGATCCAATGATTCAAACATTTGCATCTGTCACGCGCAAACATTCACTCCTTCTCGCACCAAATACCCGACCAAAGAGAAAAAATGAGCGGTTGTGCTGACATTTGAAATAAATGGCAGCAGACTGATGAAATCTGGTGAGCTACAACCAGTGATGACTTATCCACGGAGCATTTTTTTTAGATTGGGGTTTTGTTTCCTTTCCGACCAGGTATGAAGATGGTGAATATTTGTTCAGGTAAACATCGCTCTCTTATTTTGCAATGTAAAGGGATAAGAAGATTTGGAAAAATTTGTGATCATCAACCTGAGATGAAGATTGTGAAAAATTGGTGAAAGTTTAATATAGAAATTTAGAAATGAAAAATCTACTCTTGATTCTTTTCACAATTAAATAATTGTTTTCTATTTTAAGGTTAAGCCTGAATTGAGAAATTAAGAAATATTCTCGAATGTATTTACCTCCAAATTGTAAATTTGTTTGGTAGACAAATTTTACTGGAATTTTTATAGTTATATCCATTTTTCACTTACCATGCAAGTGAAGTTTAGCTTATAATTTCTTCAATGACTATTTTTATTTTATGTTGTTGGTTGATGTGATATAATTCTGTAAATTGTTGATAGATATATTGATTAGATGTGATTGACTACTTGTGAAAATACTTAGGGTGATATAATTCTGTAAATTGTTGATAGATATATTGATTAGATTTGACTGACTACTTGTGAAAATACTTAGTGTGATTACTTTAGTGGTTATAAACTTTAAATAGTCTTTTTTATAGTATGTAAAATTGTTACTACTAATAGATAGTAACAAGTTATAAAAAGTAAGAGTTCCAACAATATAATTTTATAGTCTAGTTATAATTTCCTTTCCAAAATCATTAAAAAAATAAAATAAAATAAGGTAAAGCTTGAGATATATTGAATTTGGTTCAAATCAAACTCAAGGTGAATTTTTTAATTTATTTTCGTTTTTTATTTTTTTTATTTTCTAAAATGACTAGCAGAAAACTAGTATCTCATTTAAGAAATCAGGGTTGGTTTTTAAAGGTAGGGTGCTTTGGAATAGATGTAGAATAGATTTTAATAAAATATTTCAAAATAACCCTTCTTGTTATTCAATACTCTATAAATAGTTATGGTTATTCAATACCTTTATAATTAAAATTTTAGGAATATGGATATAAAATTACACAAAAATCGAAATTCAAAGATTTTATATATGAATTTTATATTCGAATTTTATTTGCATGACGAGTTGGATAAAATATCCAAATAAAGCATTTGGTAAATTTTTAAATGAAATAACCAAATATCCAAATAACCATTATGTAATTATATTTCTCTAAAGAATAAATTTAATTGGACAGAAAATTAAAATAAGAATAACTTTAACAAAGGAGAAGTTAAAGTGAGTTGTTACTAATGTTTCTAAAACCAAACCGGTCTCATTAAGGGGTCAAGGTTTTTAGGGTTCGATTGAATCAGATTTTTTTAATTTTAGAAAAATAAATATTGTAAAATATATTATATAAAATTAAAATGCGAAATTAATTTATATTTATTTAAAAAATAAATAGATTTTTAATTAAAATTATAATTAAACATACTTAAAATTAAATTTATCAATATGAATTAATTTTCAATAAAATAAACCACACCATATTCACTTGAAACAACATTTATACTATGTTTAAATTTCTAAATCTGTTCAAAAAATAAAACAATTATTCCAAACAAATCAAATATAACTAAAATAAATTAAAATTTTAATTTTTAAAAACAATGATTTTTTTTTAAATTCGATTTTAACCCAGTTTTTATCGGATTTGACCGATTTTTTAGAAAACCGATTTTATAATAAAATTGAACCAGCTGGGCGACCGATTTCCGATTTAACTGGTTCGACCGACCGGTCTGGTCGGTTTTTAAAACATTGGTTTTTACACATTAACAATTTACCAAGTTACTTATTTCAAGGAAAATACAAAACAAAATCCAAATAAAAAACAAGTTATGTGATTTTCCTTCTCAAGACGATACAATTTTCTAATAGAATATTATACCATTTTATTAGATAGGATGAAAACTAGTGTCCTTATTGATATATTAAACATAATATTAAATACTATTATCAAATACTTATATTATTTTTAAATTATTTAAATATTATTGAAAACACTAATTTATAAATTTTTCCAAACACATAAGATCAATATTAGCATGGTAATATGATATTAATTGTAATTACGTAGCAAAATAAAACTGTCAAATTCTAAATGGTATACTTTTTTAATTTATAATAATAATCAAAAGAAAATATTCATAAAAGTAATATAAATAAAGGTATTATAATTGGTAATATGAGTTAGAAAAAAAAATGGTATGGGAAAAGCTAGCTATTTGGGATTATATATTATTCATTTTTTATTTTAAAACCATCATTTACTCTTTCTCTCCACTTATTCAATTGTCATCTAATCTTCTCCAGATATTCATTATCTATTATTAGCGGGTTTGACCACGGTCATGGTTTGACCGTTATAGTTACGGACCCCAATGGGCCGGTTACCAAAAAGCCATAATTATTATTTTTATTTAATTTTTTAACTATGTCCGTGATGTTAGACCGTCACGACTTGACCACGGTCATAGTCGAAATTTTGACGATATTATTTACATATGGATATTTTTATTAATCCGATATATGATAAGCTATATACAATTGTATATCCGTGTAAGTGGTTGTACAATACATTTTTTAATATTAAATTAATTTTAAAGTATTAAAAATACGCTTTTTTTAGGTCTAATGAATATGAAAAGTATAAAATAATTATTGATAATGTGAAATATTTGAAAGGTGTTATTGGTAGATTTCTTTATAGTACATTGGATGGAAGAATGGCGGGAAGAAAATTGGAGTACTCTCATTTTTTAGATTTGTTCTATCATCATTGATCATTTTACTTCTTATTATTGTATTTGTTATTTATTATGTAATATTATTTTCAAAAATTATATTTTATTTGATAAAGGATGATATGATGATAATATTTCAGCAACCCAAATTGTGGTATATTTTTGTAATTCGGACTCCTTTTGTGTGCCTATCTTTACAAATGTAAGTGTTTTTATTTTATTTTATTTTAATTTTTCTATTTGTTTATATTAGGTTAAAAGACACTACAACATTTCTTATAATTTGGATAGATCCCCTTCATATTTTTATTAATCTTCAAGTCCACTGAAATATTAAAACTTCAATATTCTCCATTGGGATGTTGGTATCCGCATTTCTATACTTGACGAGAATATTGGGAATCTACAAATATTTATAGCAAATATTACTTTGAGGGAATTTATTGTTCTCAGAATCCTTAACAATCTTTTGCTTGATTGGTATGGTAGCCACGTAAGTTTTAAATTTATGTTTAATCTCTCTTTTTTGAAAATACGTCTTATCATATGCCGGGTTAATAAACCATCCATATAAAACTTTGTTTTATCTTTTTATATATTATATATATATATTATATGTAAATAGTACTGCGAAATTTCGACCATGACCGACCCGTACATCACGGGAATAGACAAAAATAAATTTAAAAAAATAATACGGGATTTTGGTAACCGGCCCCGTTTGAGCCCGTGACCGTGACGGTCAAACCCGCTAACAATAAATATATAATATAGTTATATATAAAGACCTATTTTTGTTGCAATCATAATGTATCGAGCATTCCTTATACAACTTACAAACAACAAATATGGTACACAATGAGGACCGGAAGAAAATTAGAGTACTCTCGTTCTTTAAATTTGTTCTATCATCATTGATCCTTTTACTTTCTATGTTCCGAGGATCCATGAAAATTAAAATTTCTTAATTTTGATAGATTATTTCTTATTATTGTATTTATTATTTATTGTGTAGTATCATTTTTAAAAATCATATTTTACTTAATAAAATATGATGTGATGAAAATATTCGGGGGACCCAAATTGAAAGGATTTTCCAGTAAAATATATGGAAAGGATTTTCTCGTAAGGTTTTCTTTATTTTTTTAATTTGTATTAGACACAGGGAGGTGGTTTTGGTTTGCACGTGTAGCATTAACTATATGGCAACATCTGCTTTATTGTATTGTAAGGTTAAATTAGGTAATATCTTTTCTAATCTTTATGGTCAAACTATCTAAACCAATTTTTATTTTAGTCTTCTCCTCTTTAGGCCAGTCCTACGACTGGTCGAACTGGATATTTTATTCGAAGTTGGTTCAAAACACAGCCGTATAATGTGCCTGGACCGTTAAAATATAAAAAGACACGAAGTTCAAAAAGAAGCCATCTATGTGTTAGGATTTTGACGAAAATTCGGATATATTTAAATATTCATAATTGGTTGGTAATTAAGAAAAGACTCGAAAACTGTTTTGGAAGTGTTATATTTGATTAGAAATGGTATTTCCTAAAGAGGATTCTAATTAGAAAATAGATCTTGGAAAATCCTAAATAGGAAAAGGTTTTCTTAATGGTTTAGGATTACTTTGTGACTAAGTAATCTAATGCTATAAATATGGTACTTGTATCTATTATTAGTTATCCTGAGAGAACAATGTAGATCTAGTTGGTTAGGTTTGAGAGGTGCCCCATGGGGGCCTAGGAACCATGGAGACCATGGAGATCTTGAGTTATGTGATCGAGTCTTGTTATCCTGTGAGAGCCATATTGGGAGAGCTTGTGTGTGAGACTGTAACCAATGTAATTGGATTGGGGAGTGAGAGAGTGGTATTCTGGTTGTAACTGTTGCTTTATTGTTACATAGTGAATTAGTCTCTCGTCGTCCCGACGGCCGTGGTTTTTTCCCGTTTTGGGTTTCCACGTAAAAACATTGTGTATTATTTTCTATCTTTATTTCTTGCCTTGTGTATGTTGTTTTACTTTGTGGTTACCAATACTCGTCTCCGCTGCAATGGATCACCGATTTGTTCAACAAGTGGTATCGGAGCTAGCCGTGTTTTCCCAACAACTGGTATCAGAGCCCTTGGTTTGTGAGCTAGCGCTGGTGTGGTCCGTGAGTTTTGGTTTGGTTAAAGTAAATATGGGTTAAGGTAAGATGAAAGCGAAAGGTTTTGAAGGATGGGTAAATCTCCCGGAGTCTCTAGAAGTTCTGAAAAATTTGATTTGGTTTCTCTGATCGAGTTTTGAGCTGGTTGCGTGAAAAAAAAAAAGGTTAAAGCTGAAAAAAAAATCACAAGTGTTGTCAAGATCTAGTCTGCGATAATCGTAGAGATGAAAAAGTTTAGGCGGTATTTCTCGAGCAACGGTGGTGGTGATCTACGACATGTATAATTGTGGTGGTAATGTAACTTTGAGACTTTTGTGTTTTCTGTTAACGCAAGTAAAGATCAAAAGATGTGGTCAAAGATTCAAGTTTGGTCAAATAGTCAAAATAAAATTGAGGGTTTGACTGGAGGTGTTTTGGAATCTTTTTGGGCTGAGAATTTTGATCAAGTGGTTGGTGAACTCGAATAAGGAAGGACTGTGAGGAGTAGTTCGGCAAAGGCTCCGACTGTACGTTGGGATAGGTGTTCTTATGACATGTTCCGAACCACCAAGGTTGTCATGATAAAGGATGGAATAATTCTAGCGTGTCCATAATTTGCACGGGCATCTGATCAGCATGGATGTGGGTGTAAGTATGTCGATGCTGAGGAGTTTCCTGAAAGCTGATGAAGGAAGCTGCACCATGGTTTATTCAGCAAGTGTTTTCGACATGTGCCGAGAAAAGAAAATCTTGGGTTGATGGTTTCTGAGTGGTTTGTCTTGGGATGGATCGTACCTGAGTGAGTATACTTTCATGGTGGGTATGATGACTCTGGTTTGAGTTGTGGTCGTCGGAGAGGGACAAAGGGAATTTTCGTCAAGGGGTGGTTTGTTAGGATTTTGACGAAAATTAGGGTATATTCAAATATCCATAATTGGTTGGTAATTAGGAAAAGACTCGAAGACTGTTTTGGAAGTGTTATATTTGATTAGGAATGGTATTTCCTAAAGAGGATTCTAATTAGGAATAGATCTTAGAGAATCCTAAATAGGAAAAGGTTTTCTTAATGGTTTAGGATTACTTTGTGACTAAGTAATCTAATGCTATAAATATGGTACTTGTATCTATTATTAGTTATCCTGAGAGAACAATGTAGATCTAGTTGGTTAGGTTTGAGAGGTGCCCCATGGGGGCCTAGGAACCATGGAGACCATGGAGATCTTGAGTTATGTGATCGAGTCTTGTTATCCTGTGAGAGCCATATTGGGAGAGCTTGTGTGTGAGACTGTAACCAATGTAATTGGATTGGGGAGTGAGAGAGTGGTATTCTGGTTGTAACTGTTGCTTTATTGTTACATAGTGAATTAGTCTCTCGTCGTCCCGACGGCCGTGGTTTTTTCCCGTTTTGGGTTTCCACGTAAAAACATTGTGTATTATTTTCTATCTTTATTTCTTGCCTTGTGTATGTTGTTTTACTTTGTGGTTACCAATACTCGTCTCCGCTGTAATGGATCACCGATTTGTTCAACAAATGGTATCGGAACTAGCCGTGTTTTCCCAACACTATGGAAAGAACTGATCCGAAATTTTAAATATTTAAAACTTATTAGCCGTAGCAAAAACAATCACTGTACGGTTTTTGAGACGGTTTTGCAATTTAAAATTTGATGGCTAGTTTTTCAATTTTACGTCAACGGCTACTTTGCAGGAAAGAGTGAGTTTGTTTAAAATTGTGAAGTTTCATGCGATTGTCGTTACTGAGTTTGTGTGATGTGTCTGTGGCTGTCCATGCGGACAGTGGAGTCCAGATACACTTCTAAGCTGAAGTTTTAATTTCACGGAATTTTGTCAGATTGATTAAAATGTTATTTAGAAGTGTTGTGTGATATAGAAACTTAAAAGGCCCACTTGAAATATTCGAGTATTGAAGGAGTATGTATATCTGAGATGGAATTACAAAAATATCCTTGCAATATTGAAAGTTGGGCCAACAGACTGATTCGACTTCCACGCAATTCAATGGTTTCAGGTGAGAAATCGTCGTATCATCATTTACTTATTTATTGTCTCTACTTTTCTATAGTAAAATATTTACAATTTAAATTTTATTTTGTTCAATATTATTTATTATATTAGAATTTAGCGTAATTTATTTTACTTTTTTAATATATTCTAATCACTTAATATAAAAAGGATTAATGATTTAAGGTATACGGGTTATTACTTTTCTAAAATCTTATTTTTTTAATTTCAATTATTATTGTAGGATGGAGATAGTAATAACAAAACTTCACCTGTAATTTTAGTAGGATGATATGATCTAACACTATTCATAATACAACTTAATCAACAATCTTTACTTAAAAACTCATTAAATATATTTAGAGAAAAAATATTTCTTTTAAAAGAAAATTTTTGTTATAAACCATAAAAAGTTTACTATAAAATTATAGATTACTTTTGAAAAATTTGCAAAACTAAAATTTGATTTTTACTTCATAGGTTATTCATAGACTGTGACCGTAATTTACGTATGTTATTCATAGAGTGGCCTTAATTTACAAACTGTGAGCGTAATTCACAGAATTTGTGAATTGTAAAATTCCGGGTATTTTGAAAAATCTGACCTATTAAGTGAAAACTGAACTTTTAAAAATTTGATTTGGTACGTTTTTTAAAACAGATCTATAATTGTATTTTGAACTTTAAAAAGTCCATTTAAAAAAATTCACTTTTTTTAATATTTACGAATTTCAAATCTCAATTATACTGCTTGTAATCAATAGATGTAGATGATAAAAAAAAATAAAATAAAAAATAAAAATAATAACCATGACCTCTGTTTAAATAAAAAAAAAAAAGTAAAGTGAAAATTTAATTATTTCATATATGAAAATCGTTAAAACATTGAAATATTTATATAAATTTGTATTTTAAAAAAAAACAATTATAGGTGTGTAGAGAATGGTGAGTTGGTAGTTTACGTGTCAAATTTAATATTATATCAGTATGATATTCATATATAAAACATTCAAGAAATTTTTATTATTAATAGATTTTTTTAGATGATAATTAAAAGTAATCAGTCGAGTTCAACTCTAATTAAAACAGACCATAAAATATTATATATAATATTATACATAATTTACCCCTTCAAACAAACATACATTAATGGGTTGAAACAGGATATAAAAATACATGCCATTTGTAATTTATTTTTTTTTATACATGGATGATTACTATTTTTTGAATTAAGTAATTTTTTAAAATACATTAACACTATATTATTTATAATAATTCTTTTTAAAAAGTAATGCTATTACGTATATATTTTATTTATTTATTAAAATTTAACTATTTTATTTATTAAGTGGGTAGAAAATTAATTATAAATTTTTTTTATTCTAAGTGATATTTAAATGTGGGAAAAGGTTAGATGAGTAATAATTTGACGACAAGAAGCAATGATATAATATATAGTCTCAATTAACTATATAAAAGCACAAAACCAATACAAAATACACACCAAGTATATAATATAGCAAATCATAATAAATACTATGAAGAACATCATAGACTACAGGAAATAAGCACCCACCAAAACATAATACATGCATACATAAATATCTCCACCTGTCAATGAAGAAGTAAAATCACACTGAAACCAAACAAAGGACATAAGCGATCTAAGGGGTGGTGGCGGTCTTGGAAGGAGGTGGGGACAGGAATGGGAAGTTGGGGATAGTGGTTGGAATAATGGGGAACGAAGGAAAGCTTGGGAATGGAGGGAGAGCTGTTGGTAATCCCGGAATAGAGGGTAAGGACGGAATAGGCAATGACGGGATAGTTGGTTGTGGGAAATTAGGGATATTGGGTCCTGTTGGAAGTTGGAGAAGATTACGAGCTGCTTCACTCACTTCCATCGATGAACACAAAGCAATCACCAGCACAACCAACGCTGCCAACTTTGTAGAACCCATCACTACTGCTTGTTGAAATCTGAAGATTTAATTTGTTGTGTTTTGTGTGGAAATGTTAAGAGGTCGTGTGTGGTATTTATACACAAATTGATGAGTCTTTAATATTTGGTTGTTTTGAATATTTGGTTTGATGGGGATTTTGTGGTTGGTTCTTTGTTAGGTTACCTTCTTAACCAAGTTGTTGTCTTACTTTGATTATTGGGGTTAAAATAATTATTGGGATTGACGATTGCGAGCATCTAACTCCTGCTAAAAGCTTTGTTTGGTTATCTATCTAATATGCCTATTATTTTATCAATTACATTTAATAATACATAATTCTATTGTAATTACAGCAATAATTAAGCTTTGTTTGCGAGCATCATTCTCTATAACAGCAATCACTATAACAGCTGAATTTTTTTCAGAACCGATTTTTTTAATGTTATTTTAATCCTCTATAACAGCAATTTGCTTATAACAGCAATAGCTGTAATTTGAAAAAAAACACTTTGTATAAAGCTCATCCTCTATAATGACCTACTCAAATATAATACATTATTTTTCTAATAAAATTATATAAAAATTAAAAATTTAAATAACTATTGTAATTAACTTCAATAAATAAAAGAACTTTTTTAATATTTAATAACTAAAAATATGAAGAAAAAGATTGTATAAGCAATAATAATGAATATGATTGAATTTAAAAAGCTTCGTAATTATAAATAATTAATGAAAATAATTTGAAACATTAAAACTTATATCATCCACAAGTGCTAGTCTATGAGGGAATCTCTCATCTAACAAAAGAACTCTGCATGGTCTCTCCGCATTAGATTACCTTCAAAGGAAGCCAATTGACTACCTCTTATTGGAAGCTTGGACCAAAATTTCATTAATTCAAGCGTTATATTACAAGTAAGATATTGGAATTTTCTAAACAAGATGCTATCGTAGACTTTTATTAACATCATATTTGAATAAATTTAACTTTAAAAAAGTTCTAACTTATGTATATTTTATTTAGTGTTTATTTTTTTCAAAAAAATACTATAAATTGATAACAACCAAGTGAGATCTATGACCTTCATATGACCGTTATATACGAATAACAACCATTCACTATAACAGCCAAAAAATTGTCAGACAAACAATGCCGATATAGAGGGGTTTGACTATATATACTTCGTTTCAAAAATAGTTGCAATATTTCTTGTGGTACGTTATCCAATGCTTAACTTTAACATCAAATATTTTTAATAATACATAACCAAAAATTACATAAATTTCATATTTGAAAAATATACATCAAGACAAATAAAATAAGACCCCACTTGACTATATTTTTTCATATATAAGGAATAACATATAAAATAAAATTGGTCCATGAATAGTGTATACTATTCAAATGTTGCAACTAAATCGCAACGGAGGAAGTATATATATATATATATAACTCTAATTTAATGATAAAAAATAAAATAAAAATAAATGCGCTTCTACCAAACACATCCTATCTCAAATCTTGCATGGGTTTATAATATTTTCAACTTAGTTTTATTATTATTTTTAAATATTATAATATTTATTTTATTTTTTATTTTTATATAGAAAAATGATGTTATATTCACTTAAAATATATAATTGAGATCTTTATCTTATTTAAATTTAAAAATATTTAAAAGGAATTAATGTATAAACTCTTTCCTGCACTAAATATAAAAGCTTTCATACCAAGCGAGAAAATCAAGGTTGGGCTTTAAATTTTTTTTTTAATTATTTTTTTAGAACATAAAAAGTTTAATATGTAATTATAGATCTATTTTGAAAAGTTTGTAAAACTAAACTTTATTTTTCACATTATAAGTTATTCATAAATTTTGACCGTAATTCACAAACTGTAAGCGTAATTTACAAAATTTGTGAATTGTAAAAATTCAAAGGTATTTTGAAAAACTCGTTTTATAGTTTGAAAACCAAAATTTTAAAAATTTATATTTGTATATTTTTTGAAAATAGGACTGTAATTATATTTTAAATTTTAAAATTCTCATTTAAATTTTTTTTGTTTTACTTTCTTAAATTTATTTAACTATGGAGTCAAATTATACGGAAATAATATTCACTAATTAAAATAAAAGTCTGTATAAAATTTCTATTTGACCTATTTTAAGAATGGTTTTGCGTTAATAAGACGCTAGTTAATAGTACGTGGAATTGGTGATATCAAAGAAATTTGTATACCATTAATGTTTTATTTCAAATATTTTCAATTTTTTTTTATATAGGTAGATTTTGTTTCTACTTTAATATTTACTAAATATATTTTAATATACACCATCTCAGTGAAACGAATTAATTATTACAAAATAAAAAAGAAATAATATTAAAAAATGTAAAAAGTGAATTGCATTTACTAATAAAATTTTAGTAATTTATTTGTAGAATTAGGAGTACATATCATCATTAGACCATTAACGGATTAACGACTCTTTCTCTGAGCGCCATAGATGTTGTTTTTTCTGGGAGGTGGGGGTGGACAGATGCATGCTTTCAGTATGGGATGACATCTTTTTATGCCTCCACAGTCCTTGTTAGACGGGCATGGGTGTGAAAGACAATAATATGCTGCTCCGGGTTGCGCTCCTGTCAATATTATTTGACTTAGTTAATTATATATATATATATATATATATATATTATCATAACAGTTCTAAACAATTGTAATAAAAAAATTTAAAAATACTATTCTAGGGCAAAAAGTTCTACTCTTTTTCTTTAAAAATCAAATTATCGTAAAATCAAAATTTGAATGATAACAACAAATATCACAGAGTTATACATCATTATTAAAATAAATAAATAAATAAATAAAATGAGTGGGAGTCAATTTACTAGAAATTAAAAGTAAGAGCATCTCCAATGGAGCGGTATATTTTCTCATTTGCACAGCCACGTCAGTTTTTTAGAATATGTGGAGAATTTTTTATCTACAATGTTACTGTGAAAAATAGATGTGAGGCTTATGTGGTGTAGACATTGTCTGATAGAACTTCTATTTGTAGAGGTCTTTCTCCACAGCCAAGTCAGCATTTTTTAATTTTAAATATTTTTTATCCAATGAAATTCAAACATTTAATCATATTTCATGTAAACAAAAAGAAACATTGCAGACTGAATTGAAAACTCTTGTCTTTTCCTTAAATTTAGGTATCATATCACGATTCACATCCGTTATTTGTGATGCCACATATACCCCAATCCACATTAGCATTGGAGATGCTCTAAGAGTGCTAGAAAATAAGCTAAGAGCATCTCCAATGGTCATATTAATCCTTTTATTTGCACAGTCACGTAATCTATTTAGAGAAGGAATTATAAAAATAAACCACAATGCTGCTGTATATTTGATTTGTAAGGATGAGGTGTCAAACTTTAATATCTGTTAGGAATAGAGGAGACAAAATAGCACCAACCAGAACAACAAAGTATGGAAAGTAGAAAGAGACACAAGAGATTTAACGTGGTTCGGCAATGTGCCTACTCCACGAAGGAAGAGAATAACAATCCACTATAATGATCAAAGGGATTACAAGATATCACACAAAAGGCTACACTCAAATCTCACAACCCAAGGCACCCAAACTAAAACCCCTAACTCTCGAATGTGTTTCCCACACTCACAATGTGAAATTCTCTTTAGAACTGGATGCTTTCTTCTTTGTGAGACGCCTCTATTTATAGTGATCACAAAACCCACTTTCCTAATAGTTTCTTTCCAATAAGGAAAAGTAAACCATAAAAATTGGGAAAAACAAATCTCCTCAAATTAGGAAAACTAGCAAATAGGAAATAGATCCAAAAACCAAAATAAAAATTCCTTCCAAAAAAGGATTCCTAGTGAATCAAGTAATTTAGGATTCCTTATGATTCAAGGCATCCTAACAAATCTCCACCTTGACTTGAATCACCTCAACTTTTCTGAATCTTCTTTCTTTGATCACTATCAATTATATCTTCACCTTGACCCATAAACAGACTTCGAATTGTCTTCCTCTTCCTTGTATCCCGTAAGGGAATCTTAACGATCACAAATTCCAATCAAGCTCAAACAATGCTTAAACTTGATTGTAGATAAGGACTTGGTCATCATATCAGCAGGATTATTTTCAATACCAATTTTCTGAACTGTAATATTACCTTCAGAAATCACATCTCGAACAAAGTGGTACTTGACGTCTATGTGCTTAGTGCGTTCATGGAACATTTGATCCTTTGCTAGATGAATCGCACTCTGACTGTCACAATGGACTGCCGTCACCTTCAAATCTTCGCTGAGTTCACCAACCAATCCTCTCAACCAAATTGCTTCCTTTACAGCCTCAACCATGGCCATATACTCGGCCTCTGTTGTTGACAAAGCAACAGTCGCTTGTAAAGTAGCCTTCCAACTAATTGCACAACCTCCAAGAGTAAAGACATATCCAGTAATCGATCTTCTTTTGTTAAGATCACCGGCATAGTCCGAATCAACGTAACCAACAACATTCCCTTTGTCTTTACCAAACTCCAAGCAAACATGAGTAGTACCCTTCAAATATCTCAATATCCACTTCACAGCTTGCCAATGTTGTTTTCCAGGATTAGCCAAGTAACGGCTAACTAAACTAACAGCATGTGCGATATCGGGACGAGTACACACCATTGCATACATGATACTACCAACAGCATTAGAGTAGGGAACTTGTGACATATATTCTATGTCCTCATCAGTTTTTGGTGACAAATCAGCAGAAAGCTTAAAATGAGAAGCTAATGGAGTACTTACCGGTTTTGCGTCTTTCATCCCAAAACGCTCAGCAACTTTCTCTATGAAGCTTCTTTGAGTTAAGTAAATTTTACCGGCAGCTCTATCTCTCTTAATCTCCATTCCCAAAATTTTCTTTGCTCCTCCTAGATCTTTCATCTCAAACTCACCATTCAACTGATTCTTCAAATTGTTGATCTCAGACTTATTCTTGGCAGCAATTAACATGTCATCAACATATAAGAGTAGATAGATATATGAATCATCAGATAACTTTTTGAAGTACACACAGCTATCAGAATGACTCCTTGTGAAACTATGCACCATCATAAACGAGTGGAACTTCTTGTACCATTGTCGAGGTGACTGTTTTAAGCCATATAATGACTTCTTGAGTAGACAAACATGGTCTTCTTTTCCTTCAACTTCAAAACCTTCTGGTTGAGACATGTATATGGTCTCTTCAAGTTCACCATGTAAAAACGCAGTCTTCACATCTAGTTGCTCTAACTCAAGATCATGAATAGCAACTAAACCAAGCAAAACACGAATAGAGCTATGTTTAACAACAGGTGAAAAAACATCGTTGAAATCAATACCTTGCACCTGACTATAGCCCTTTGCAACCAAACGTGCCTTGTATCTTGCTTTCTCGACCCCAGGTATGTCTTCCTTTTTCTTGTAGACCCATCTACATCCAACGATCTTCTTTTCAATAGGAGGCTTTACTAGTTCCCAAGTTTTATTTTTATGAAGAGACTCCACCTCTTCTTGCATAGCCACCAACCACTTACCAGAATCATCACTCGAGACGGCTTCACTATATGTGACTGGGTCATCAGATCCTTCGATTTCTTGTGAAGCGACACAAGCTATGGTAACATAATCATCAAATCTCGAAGGCATTCGTCTCTCTCTTAAGGGCCTTCCTTTGGCAATGATTTCAGTCTCTATCTCATTTGGCTTTTCATGATTTTCGGATGGAGACTCCACCCTAATACCTTGCATCTTTTTGTTCTCCTTCTCAGAACTCTCCACCTTAGTGTCAGAACTAACACTTTCCTTATTTGGATGAAGCATGGTATTCTCATCAAAGATGCAATTTCTGCTAATTATGGATTTTGGTGTCTTTGGATCAGTAAGCCAAACTCTGTATCCCTTCACACCATTCGGATAACCCAAAAATATGCCCTTATTTGACCTAGGTTCTAACTTTCCATTGTTCGAATGAACATAGACAGGACATCTAAATATCCGCAATTCAGAATAATTAGCAGGTTTACCAGACCATACCTCTTCAGGAGTCTTATACTCAATTGACGCGGATGGAGAACGATTCACCAAGTAACAAGCTGTCGCTGCAGCCTCTGCTCAAAAATCTTGCGTCAATCCAGAATTACTCAGCAGACAACGAACCTTTTCCAAAAGGGTTCTATTCATGCGTTCGGCTACGCCATTCTGTTGGGGTGTCCCACTAACTGTGAGATGTCTCACTATGCCCTCTTTTTTGCAGAATGAATTAAATTCCCCACTACAGAACTCCAACCCATTATCAGTTCTCAAGCGCTTAACTTTCTTTCCAGTCTGCTTTTCAACTAATGCCTTCCAATCTCTGAAGGTCTCAAAAGCTTCAGACTTATTCTTCAAGAAATAGACCCAGACTTTTCTTGAAAAATCATCAGTCAATGTCATCATGTAACTTGAACCACCTTTTGATGCAACACGTGATGGTCCCCAAAGATCAGAGTGAATATAATCCAACGTACCTTTAGTTTTGTGTATTCCAGTGCTGAAGCTGACTCGTTTGTGTTTGCCGAAGACACAATGCTCACAAAACTCCAAATTGGATATATTCCGATCACCCAAAAGACCCCTCTTACTCAGCATTGCCATGCCTTTCTAACTCATATGTCCAAGTCTCATATGCCACAACTTCGTAGTATCTGTTTCGTTTGTAGAAGAAACAGAGGCGGAACCCATAACAGTAGACCCCATCAGATAATACAGCCTACCAAATTTCTTCGCCTTCATAACTACTAGCACACCTTTACTAACCTTCAGAACTCCACCTTCACCAGTGAATTTGCAACCAGTATCATCTAAAGCAGATAATGAGATAAGGTTTTTCTTAATATCAGGAACATACCGAACGTCTACCAATGTTCGAATCACGCCGTCATGCATCCTAATCTTCACAGAACCAATACCAGAAACTTTACAAGGTTGGTCGTTGCCCATTAACACAACACCTCTTTCGGATTCCTCGAAAGAAGTGAACCATTCTCTTTGCCGGCAGATATGGAATGAGCACGCAGAATCAAGAATCCACCCTTGATCAGATCTAGTATTATCATCAATGACTGTGTAGACATCACAGTCTTCATCCTTATCTTGCACAACACTGGCTTCTGGAGGTTTCTCTGATTGTTGACTATTTTCTTTATTCTTTTTCTGAAGAGTCCAACAATCCTTTTTGATGTGTCCTTTCTTCTTACAATAATGGCAAACCACATACTTGGACTTTGATTTTGATCTAGAGCGATTTTTACCAGATTCTCTAGATTCGGGTCTTCCTCTAACCATTAAACCTTCAGCAGGATGATCTGCTCGGTTTTTGGACATCTGGTTATCAAATAACTCCTTCGAATAAAGTGCCGATTTGATGTCTTCCAACTTTAGAGAAGTATTACTATAGATCAACGTCTCTCTAAAGTTCTTGAAAGAAGGAGGTAGAGAATGAAGTAACATGAGGGCTTGATCTTCATCTTCATACTTGATGTCCATGTTAGATAGATCCATTACAATAGAAGAGAATTCATCAATATGAGACTTGATGGACGTACCTTCTGCCATCGACAGGGTGTATAAACGATGCTTGGCGATCAATTTTGTAGTGAGATTCTTTGTGATATATAGAGCCTCCAATCTATCCCATAATCCTTTTGCAGTATTCTGATCGATAACATCTCTCAGAACCTCATTAGACAAACACAATTGGATCATGGATAATGCTCTCTCATCTATCTCCACCATCTTCTCTTCATCCCACGATTTGGGAAATTCTTCTTTTTTCAAAAGCGCCTTCTGCAATCCATGATGTGTCAGAATTGCTTTCATCTTGACTTTCCACATAGCGAAACTCATATTTCGATCGAACTTCTCGATATCAAACTTTGTTGATGATGTTGATGCCATGACTAAACCCAACTTATGCTCTGATACCAGTTTGTTAGGAATATAGGAGACAGAATAGCACCAACCAGAGTAGAAACAGAACAACAAAGTATGGAAAGTAGAAAGAGACACAAGAGATTTAACGTGGTTCGGCAATGTGCCTACTCCACGAAGGAAGAGAATAACAATCCACTATAATGATCAAAGGGATTACAAGATATCACACAAAAGGCTACACTCAAATCTCACAACCCAAGGCACCCAAACTAAAACCCCTAACTCTCGAATGTGTTTCCCACACTCACAATGTGAAATTCTCTTTAGAACTGGATGCTTTCTTCTTTGTGAGACGCCTCTATTTATAGTGATCACAAAACCCACTTTCCTAATAGTTTCTTTCCAATAAGGAAAAGTAAACCATAAAAATTGGGAAAAACAAATCTCCTCAAATTAGGAAAACTAGCAAATAGGAAATAGATCCAAAAACCAAAATAGAAATTCCTTCCAAAAAGGATTCCTAGTGAATCAAGTAATTTAGGATTTCTTATGATTCAAGGCATCCTAACAATATCAACACTGTGCATCAAAACTTCTATTTTTAGAGGTTTCAATCCACATGCTGATTCATTTATTTTATTTTTTTAATAATATTTTGTTTGTTGCAGTTATATTTTTTATTTTCTCTTTCCATTTTTATTAAAAAAATATAATAATAATTAATTAAAAACTACCATAATAGAGATAGCATTGGAGAAGAAATAACAATACGGTCTGTTTAGATGTGAGACATGTAACATGTCATTGAAGACGTTGTCTATTTTCTTGACCACATCATCCCCAATCCACCATAGCACAGCACTGGAGATGCTCTAACTTCCATGATATCTTCTCCAGGTCAAATTTAAGAATTTGTTTTGGTTCATATGATGATTTGAGCTAGTTTTGCATCATTCTTCTTATTTATAATGACAGAAAATTTAGCAATAATCAAAACTTTTAATATGTATTTAAATTTTAAAAGATTTGGAATCTTTCAAAATAATAAATATATTAAAATTTTCCATAAAAGCATAAAAATAAATTAATATAAAATTTATATTTATTACTACAAAATCCGATCATATATAATATCGTATTAATAGAAATTTATTATATGTTATTTTGTAAATATTTTTAAAATCAATAATATATAAATATATATAATGTATTTAACTATATCAAAATATCTAAAATATTATTAAATATAATTTTATTTAATTAAATTTAAATTAGTAAAATAAATTTAAAATTGTAAGATATCAAACCGACATAATTAGATTATATTATTTATAAATATTAAATAAAATAATTTATTGAGATAGTGTTTAAATTAAAATTTTTGATATCTTTTTTAAAATGAAAAATAAAAGAGTTCCGAAAAGTACCTCGGTACATGATATATAATATTTATACACTATTTATCAAACTATTTGTGATTTAGTTAATTATTTATTATTGATTTAATTTCTTTTGTTTATATTGTGTAATTAAAATGAATATTACAATTCAGATGATTATGGAGGGCTGCACAAATAAATTGTCCATAAAATTCAAACTAGAGTAAAGACCAAATATGACATTAAAAGAGGTTTATTTTATATTTTGAATTTTTAGAGGTTTAGGAAATACTTTTTTATTTTAGTTTTTCTATCTTTACGTCTTTAACTTTTAGTTTTCTTTTAAAGGTGAAAACAAGTAAGTTCAGTTTTTACGTTTTTATTCTAATTTTTTAAGTGTGGCATTCAAACCCTAACCTTGAAGGATACGAGGTGCAAAACTTAAGGCACCATAAAAAAAAACATATATATACATAAACAAATATATATATATATATATACTTTAATAATTGATATTAAGATTTCTTTAATGGGATAAGTTATCCATATACTTCAATAATAAAGCCATGGATCATCCATCTATTAGTCATAACATAAATTAAGTTAGATCAAATTACAAATAACAATTAATCTCAAATTTGAACATCGTCACTAAGCAATGTGTATAGGTATCCAAATAATATGGTTTTATATTCATTTCAAATAAAAAATATGGATTTCATAAAAACAAATGCAATATATGATGTCTAAACTAATACTTCATGACTATGTTAACATTGTAGTTTCTTGGCTCTCTTGATCAACATGTTCAAACTTTGAGTATAAGGGGAAAAGAAAGAAGAAGAAAAAAAAAGTGTCAAGCTATCATTACCTGATTAACACATTTATACTCAAATTTTTAGGAAGTTTTGCTCTATCCCTATTCCTTTCTAATTCCAAACTCAATTCAACAAAAACAACAAGACATAACCATATACAATATTTAACGTGGTTTGACAAATTGCCTAATCTACATAAAAATAAAAACTTTACTATATAAAAAAGATTACAACATAGTTATGAAATAATTTTGGAAACTCTTTCTCTTTATATAAAATCGCTCTCTTTCTCAATCATACTCAAATTAGACATATTTCAAATCAAACAATCAATAAGAGTCTCTTTTAGGCAAACAACTCAATCACGACGAGAAAACTCAAATAAATATTTTTCCGGTGAGACCCTAACCTTCATACTCGAAATCTACTTATGACGAGACCCCAACATCCATACTCGAAATCTTCTTAATAGCGAGACCCCAACCCTAATGATTACTACCCTACTGGGTAGTACCCTAATCCAATAATCACCCACACCAGAGAGATGAGGTGCTTACTTCATCATGGGACAACTCTATTTATACAATCACCAAACATATTTTTCTAATTTGTTTTCTTTCCAACTAAAGAATACAATGAACAAAATTAGGAAAACTAAATCTTCCAAAACAAAGGAATTTAAAAAAAAAATAAAAATAGATACAAACTAAAAATAGAAAAAAATCTCTAAAAGGAAATCCTTGCGATTCAAAACAATCCCAACATAAACAATCATACACAAGATGTTTATTTACAATTATTACGTATGAGCACACAAAATGCAATCTGGATCATCCATTGTCAATTTTTAAAGCATCGATGAGCATTTTGAATCATTAACTTGAAGTTAGGGACTCATAACAGTAATCAACGCTTTGGTCCGCGCCCTAGTAGCCTTGACCAGGTCGCCAAAGTTATAACCAGGACGCCTAGAATGGTACTGAGGTTTCCTAGTGTCTTATTCTATGCCTGGGTCACCTTAACCAAACCGACAACAAGGCACCAAGAATTGTACCGAGAGTTTTTGGAATCTTAGCTTGCATCTTGGTCACCTGAACAACGATAAATCAAGGCATACAAAATATATCGAGAGTTTTCTAGCATCTTTGTTTGTGCCTTAGACACCTTGAAAAAACCGCCGACTAGGTAGCCTAGTACGTAAAACATGGCAAAAGTAATCAAACAATCCAAAGATCAACCCATCAAGTTATTCATTTGGATCTATTTGATTAGTGAGGTAATTTAAGCCCAAAGCACATAGCAACAACCAACCACACACTTAGCCATCTTTTATCTAATCAAGTTAATTGTAATCAACAGCATGTTCACAATCTTAAGACAGTTTAAGTTCGAAATATGAAACAACCAAAAGCAACAAACACAATAAACTTGTGTTTTAGTGTTTGCTCTTAATTCTAACTTTATATATTAAAAAAAAAAACTACAATGTTGAATTCAACTATAAGAGCAAAAACTCACTATAGGTCCAAAGACTAGATCCACAGAATATACCTATCACTACAAGTGACAAGAAAATAGAGCTTCAGTGAAAAAAAATTTGTTGGAAAATTGTTGTCATTGTTTGTGATAAATTTGTGAAGGATTATTTTATAAAAATATTGAAGTATATATTTAGCATTGTGTCAGATTTGTGACGGAAAATTCTATCACAAAAAGTTTTGTCACAATTCTATCACAAAAGTGTGTTGGACCCAATTGGAGCAATATTAGTGATGGATTTGTGACAAATTATATGTACGTCACAAATATACCATTACAAATCCATCACAAATATAGCAAATTCTTTACGGCCTCACGAATCCACCACAAATGTTACGAACTTAATAATAATTATAAATTAAAATTGAATATTTTTTATTTGAACTATAAATTATATTCTTATTTTATTCAATAAAATTTATATATAAATATTATTAAAAAAATATTTTAATTGAACAGTACAAAATATAAACCAAATGATTTTAAATAATTATATTGTAATGTTCAAATATAATACTAAAACAAGAAAAGAAAAATTACAATATTTTTAATAATAATTTTAAAAAATATAACATATTTGTCAATAATTATATTATTTATATTAAAATATTATAAATAATATTTTAAAAATAATTTTAAAAATAAAATAACATTTAAAAAATATTATAAATATTAAAATATCATTTAAAAATAATAAAATAATTATATTTTTAACCTTGTAATAAAATTTATTATAGCATTCTATTATAAAAAATAATCTCATTTCATCATATTTAATTATATATTTACTTACTTTTTAATTATTTTTAAAAAAATAATACATGAAATAAGGGAAAATTACATAAAGGGTCAATGAATTTTGGCATAATTACAGCTTTGCAGAGTTTTGCAGTTTTTAACTCTAGAGTGGTACAAGTTTTGTATAATGTTACAGAGAGGGTTAACGGCGTCAGGTCAAACCTTTGACTCCGTTAAATGACACGTATGTGCTGGGTTGGCAATGAGTTGGAGCTGAGTTAGTGGTGATGTGGCAGGGTATTATGGTAATTTATGTTTGTCATGTCTCATGTCATTCACTTGTCTATCTCATGCCATCATTTTATCTTTATTTTTATTTTTTAATATTATTTTTATAATTTATTTATTCTCATTATTATTATTTTTTATTTATGATTATTTTTTATTATTTAGTGACTATTTTTACTATTTATTATTGTTTATTTATTATTTTTATTGTTTTTTTACTTTTCTTTATTATTATTTATTTACTTGTTATTCTTTTTATTTGGGAAAATTATATAAAATAAACCAAATAAAGTTTAAAAATTCAAAACTAAACCAATAGAAGTTTAATTTCATTTTTGAGTCACTCAAACTTTAATTTTCAAAAATAGTGTGGTGGGAAAATGACCATAAGGTATCATAGTCGAAGGTAAGAGCAAGCAGAGGGAACCAAAGCCTAAAGCCAAGCTCGGCCGAAAACAGAAAGGTTACCCTAAAACCAAGCTCGGTCGAATATAGAGAGGGTACCCAAAAAGCTACCCTCGACCGAATAAGAGGGCCAAAGGCCCAAGAAACGTGCTAATCTAGCTCGACCGACATGGTCAAAAGGCCCAATGAAGTTCAACTCGGCCGAGTAAAGTAGAATCCAAACCGAAGCGCTCCAGCCCACCAAATGATTACCTAACTAAACACGGATTTCCAACACCAAATCCGAGAAGGAAGACTAATCATATCAGGCCAAGGATTTCCAAAGCCCGGTAGAAAAACGAAGACCAACCCCTATTGAAACAAGGATTCCTAAAGCCAAATAAATAAAAAGAGATCAAGCCCTAGAAGAGATTGAGCCCAGAAAGGAGACCGAATTCAAGGAAAATAAGGAGTCCCAATCCAAATAGAAATAGGACCCCAAATATCCTATAAATAAGGGGTAGAGGAGATTGTAAAATGATCCGATTTTTTTTATTCATTAGAGCTAAACTCTGTGAGATTATCTCTGTAAGCTTTTTAGCTATTTTCTCAAGCAATCTTAGCCTAATATTTGGCTGTGGTTTATTTGGCACCACAGTTTGGCGCCCACCGTGGGGCTCGAACCTCACACACAAGGTTAAGGTTGAAAATTCAAAATTCAAGTTACAGTCCACACCTGCTCTTATCAGACATGGCTCCAATGAACCCTGATACCATCAATATAGAAGATCAAGTTCCAAAAATGCCAGAGGAACAGCTGGCAATCTTGAACGAGAAGTTGAAGAAAGCTGAAGAAGAGAAGGAGCAATGGAAAAAAGAAGCGGAATCGAGAAAGAAGTCCACCAAAGAGAAAACCCGGCAATCAAGTCGGAAATACTCGCCCCTCCGGAAACGCAAGCTCAACTTTGAAGACTCCGGTAGAGTAACATCAGAAGAAAGTGACGGGTCGACAGAAAGCTGTAAAAACATCGACCAACGTGATTCGAGCAGCTCCGATGAAGAGACCATAGGCCCTAAATCCACCCGTAAAGACCGAGAGAGACGCCGCGATCGGGAAATCAAAGAACTCAAAGACCTAGTACAAAGAACTTCGGGAAAAAGAATCACAATGAGGTCGTCAATAATGCGATACTCCGACATGCCCTTCACATCTTGGATCCTAGAAACAAAGATGCCCAAAAGGTTCTCAATTCCAAACATGAGACCATACGACGGAACAACAGACCCTGAAGACCAAATCGCCGGATACAAAAATCGCATGGGAACCTGCAATATCCCAGAAGAGGATATGGAAGCAATTATGTGCAAAAGTTTCGGTTCCACCTTGATGGGGACCGCCCAAATGTGGTATTCGGCTCTGCCAGAGAAAAGCATCAAGTCATACTCATCACTGGTCACCAAATTCGTGAACCAATTCTCGGATAGCAGGAAGAAGGAGAAAGACGTAGATGATTTGTATGATCTAAAACAAGGAAGTGCTGAAAGTCTCAGACAATATGTCAGAAGGTTCAAAGAAATCAAAATGGCCATCCCCGACTGCCGAGACAAGAGCGCTACCAGAGCTTTCATCAAAGGCTTGCTGAAGACCTCCAAGTTCTACGAAAGCCTAAAACTGATCAAACCTCGCACTTTCGAAGACGTTCTGGAAAGAGCCGAAGACGCGATGGAGTATGAGGAGGAACTCCAACCCAAAAATCACAGAAGCTCCCAGAATAAGCCAAGCTCCCGCGGCCAAAACAGTACTGGAAATTTTGGCCGAACAGAAAGGCCAAGGAACAACTTCAAGGAGACTAACAGCAGCGGCCTGTCCAGACCGGATTATACCAGCCATAATTCTTCGAGGCCAGATTACTCTGAACACGGCCGAAAGAGAAAAGAACTACTACCTTATCCACTCACCATTCCCACAAGAGAAACCCTTACAATTCTTAAAGGAATGGGAGACAGAGTCAGATGGCCTGACAAGCCAGCGAACCCCGCAGGAGCATGGAAAGATAAATCCTGATACTGCCAATTCCATGGAGACCATGGCCACAACACGGATGACTGTTGGACCCTCAAGAGAGAAATCGCCGAGCTAATAAAAGCAGGCCACTTACGGGAATATTTATCCGAAAAGGGGCGAGAAATCGCGGCCGAGGCCGATAAGAATCGCCGATCTCCAAAGACGGTCCCAATCGCGAATGCGGAAGAAGAAAGGGTGATCAACATGATAGCCGGGGGATCCGACATATGTGGACTAACAAGCTCGACAGCAAAGAGAGAACTGAGAAACTCCCTCAGCATATATAGCATTAGAGACGGACCCACAACCAATAATTACTCTATCACCTTCACAGAAGAAGAGGCCAATGGGGTCAATGCGCCGCACCACGACGCATTAGTGATCAAAATCTCGATAGCAAACTTAACTGTAAAGAGAGTATTGGTGGATAACGGAAGCTCGGCCAACATACTATTCCTCGAAACATTCAAAAATATGCAACTGGACGAGAGGATGATGCGAAGAAAGGCCGTCTCTCTTATCGGCTTCGATGGTAAAGCCACCTCGACAATCGGGGAGATCGAACTACCAGTGTTCACAGAAGGAATCAATCTGCACACAACCTTTCTCGTGATAAGCTCGAGGTCCGCTTACAATGTAATACTCGGAAGACCTTGGATACACAACATGAAGGCAATCCCATCTACATATCACCAACTTATCAAGTTCCCAACCCCGCGAGGGATAAAACAGATAAAGGGTGAACAAAGCTCCTCCAAGGAATGCTACGCCAACTGCTTAAAGCAAAAGGGGGTTGAGGAATAGCAATTAACGTCTCGGCCGAACGCACCCCAAAGCCCGGCCGAAGACGAAGTAGATGAAGTGTCCCCCTGGACCAGGAGGGGACGAGAACGGTGCAGATTGGGGCCTCAGTAGAAGGCTTAGAACGGGAAAACCTGATAGGCTTCCTCAAAGCCAACCAGGACTGCTTTGCCTGGTCACATGAAGATATGACTGGAATCGACCCAGCAATCATAACCCACGAGCTGAACGTGAAAGAAGGCGCAAAACCAGTCAAGCAGAAACGCAGAAGGTTTGCCCCCGAAAGAAACAAAATTATCAATGAAGAGGTCGAAAAAGTCCTCGCAAATGGGTCCATCAGAGAAGTCCAATACCCGGACTGGCTTGCTAATGTGGTAGTCGTCAAGAAAAATAATGGGAAATGGAGGATCTGCATAGACTTCACAGATCTGAATAAGTCGTGCCCAAAAGATCCATTCCCGCTGCCACATATCGACCTCACCATCGATGCAACTGCGGGCTACGAGATGTTGAGTTTCATGGATGCCTACTCAGGTTACAACCAGATCTTGATGCATCCCAACGATCAAGAAAAAACTGCATTCATCACGGAGAGGGGGATCTACTGTTACAAAGTAATGCCTTTCGGCCTAAAAAACGCAGGGTCTACATACCAGAGGCTCATGAACAAGATGTTCGCTGACAAGTTGGGAAAAACCATGGAAGTCTACATCGACGACATGCTGGTTAAATCCGAGGACGCGGCTCACCATGTACACCATTTGAGCCAGGCTTTCGAGACACTCAGAAAATATAACATGAAGCTCAACCCCACAAAATGTCAGTTCGGGGTAAGAGCAGGGAAATTCTTAGGCTATCTAGTCATGAAGAGAGGGATCGAGGCCAATCCGGATCAGATAAGACCCATCCTGAACATAGCAGAACCTCGGAGCAAGAAGGACGTACAAAAACTCACGGGGAAGGCTAGCCGCGCTAACTCGGTTCATCCCTAAGGCTTCAGAAAAATTCTAGCCTTTCTTCGAGGCTCTTAAAAAGTCCAAAGAATTTTAATGGACCGAAAAATGCAGCAAGGCCTTAGCCGATATCAAGGATTTCTTGACCAGGCCCCCGCTCTTGGCAAAACCAGAAGATGGCGAAAAACTTTATTTATACCTGGCACACTCAGAGATCGCAGTAAGCGCTGTTCTGGTCAAAGAAATCGGGGGAAAACAGCAACCAGTGTACTTTGCAAGCAAGACTCTAACATCGGCCGAAACCAGATATCCTACCCTGGAAAAAGCCATTCTAAGTCTTATTTTCGCTGCGAGGAAACTTCGGGCGTACTTTCAAGGGCATCCAATCGCGGTCATAACCACGCTACCCCTTCGAAGCGCAATCCACTCCCCCGACAGATCCGAAAGATTAATGAAATGGGCTCTAGAACTTAGCGAGCACGACATATCCTTCGAAGGAAAGAAAGCGATCAAATCTCAAGCGCTGGCAGATTTCATGGCTGACTTCGAAGCTCCACCGGCCGAAACAGCCTCGGTCAATATTAACCAGCTAATAACACCCTCAACTGATGAATGGATACTAGAAGAAGACGGGGCTAGCAGGCAAAGCGGCAGCGGTCTAGGCGTATACCTCAGGCCCCCAAATCTACCCCCAATACTTCAAGCAATTCGATGCGAATTCCCAGCCACCAATAACGAGGCCGAATACGAAGCCCTTATCGCAGGGTTAAGAGTGGCGAAAGAAAGTGGAGCGCACAATTTGACGATTAAATGGGACTCCCAGCTGGTGGTAAATCAAATAAACGGTACATACCAGGCCCGAAACGAAAAGATGGCCAAGTAATTGAAGATAGCCAAAGGTCTTATGAAACGCTTCCAAAAGGCCACAATAAAACAGGTCCCAAGAGAAAAAAACGAAAGGGCCGACGCTATAGCAAACCTCGGAGCTTCAATGCATAAAGACGAGCCGACGGGACCAATTGTATACGCCTTCCTTCCCAAAGCAGCCATCGAATACGAAAAAGCCTTGGCCATAGAACGAAGTGATTGGAGAACCCCAATCATCAGCTACATCAATCATGATCAAGTACCTGAAGACAAGGCAGAGGCTAGGAAGCTGCGAGCCCAGGCTGCCAGATTTTGTATCATCGGAGGGTTACTTTTTAAAAGATCCATAAGCGGTCCCTTCCTAAACTGCATCTCCCTCCCTGAAGCCGAACTAGTGTTGAAAGAACTCCATGATGGACCAGCCGGAAACCATTCCGGAGGAAGAAGCCTAGCGTTCAGGGCGCACAGAGCCGGGTACTACTGGCCAACCATGAAGACAGATGCGGCCGAACTTGTAAAAGAGTGCGACAAATGCCAAAGACACGCCAACTACTCCAACCTTCCCGCCGGAAATTTACACAGCATCACCTCCCCATGGCCATTTGACAAATGGGGGATGGATATCATCGAGCCTTTCCCGATATCCACACAAGGTCGAAAAAGATATATACTGATGGTAACCGATTACTTCACAAAATGGATAGAAGCTGAAGCACTAGAAAGAGTCAGAGAGCAAGAAGTACAAAAATTCATCTGGAAACACATTGTCTGCAGATTCGGCATACCAAGAGAAATTATCACTGATAACGGCCCCCAATTCATAGCGCAGACTCTGAAAGAGTTCTGCAACCAGCTAAACATAAGACTTACATACTCGACCCCAAGGTACCCCCAAGCCAACGGCCAAGCCGAAGCATCCAACAAGGCGGTGGTAGACTCACTTAAGAAAAAACTGGAAGGAGCCAAAGGATTGTGGCCCGAAGCCCTTCCCGAAGTCCTCTGGGCATTCAGAACAACCCCAGAACTTCAACATTGCAAACCCCTTTCTCAATAGTATACGGAACAGAAGCAGTACTCCCAACGGAAATCCTGTCACCACAAGAAAGACTAAATGGAAGGGCCAATGAACAAGTACTAGCTTTCGAGAGAGATACTTCGGATGAAAAAAGAAATAGCGCACAGCGAAGAATAGCCGAATACCAAATGGGGATAGCAAGGCAGTACAACAAAAAAGTCAAGGCACGAGCCTTCCAACCTGGAGATTGGGTACTCAGAAGGGTATTCCAAAATACGAGAAACCAAGCCCATAGAAAACTGGCCGAAAGCTGGGAAGGACCATACCAAGTGGGACGAGCATCCGGAAAAGGGTCCTACAAGCTGCTCACAAAAGAAGGAAAGGAGATAGAGCATAGCTGGAACATACATCACCTTAAAAGGTACCAATTTTGAAAATAGTATGATAATTGTAATAACGGGCACTCTTCTCCCCGAAAGGGGTTTTTAACAGGGCCCCACCTCAGTGCAATAAAATAGCCTTTTTATCTCATCCACTACTCAACGACTTATGGATTGCCAAAAACTGCCCAAAGGGCAACCCGAAAATTGCCAAAGGCAAGCCCCCGGTAAATCTGGAGGATCTCGGGCGAAGACCAGCTGCTCAAAGAGCAAAAACTGCCCAAAGGGCAACCCGAAAATTGCCAAAGGCAAGCCCCCGGTAAATCTGGAGGGTATCGGACGAAGACCAACTGCTCAAAGAGCAAAAACTGCCCAAAGGGCAACCCGAAAATTGCCAAAGGCAAGCCCCCGGTAAATCTGGAGGGTCTCGGGCAAAGACCAGCTGCTCAAAGAGCAAAAACTGTCCAAAGGGCAACCCGAAAATTGCCAAAGGCAAGCCCCCAGTAAATCTGGAGGGTCTCGGGCAAAGACCAACCGTTCAAAGAGCAAAAACTGCCCAAAGGGCAACCCGAAAATTGCCAAAGGCAGGCCCCCGGTAAATCTGGAGGGTCTCGGGCGAAGACCAACCGCTCAAAGAGTAAAAACTGCCCAAAGGGCAACCCGAAAATTGCCAAAGGCAGGCCCCGGGTAAATCTGGAGGGTCTCGGGCGAAGACCAACCGCTCAAAGAGCAAAAACTGCCCAAAGGGCAACCCGAAAATTGCCAAAGGCAAGCCCCCGGTAAATCTGGAGGGTCTCGGGCGAAGACCAACTGCTCAAAGAGTAAAAACTGCCCAAAGGGCAACCCGAAAATTGCCTAAGGCAAGCCCCCGGTAAATCTGGAGGGTCTCGGGCGAAGACCAAACGCTCAAAGAGCAAAAACTGCCCAAAGGGCAACCCGGAAATCCTTGAAGCAGACCGGTCGAAAAGATCTCCAACAAATATCAAATAAAACACGTCTCGGCCAGAATCAACCGAACTACAGCCACGAAACCCTAAAAGAATCAAGAACGGCGAGCGTAGAAATAATATGCTTAAATTGCAATTAAACACCTGGGGGATTACACCCCTCACAAACAAATTCAGCACAAAGTACAAGGAAAGATAGAAATTTCATTAATCAAAAAGGGGGATTACAACGAGTACACAAAAGATCGAAAAAGGTACACGATACTCGCTCAACTCTCCTCACGAAGAGCAGCCAACGCGTCTAGTTCCTTCTGAGCAGACTCAGGAGTCAAAGACCCTTTGATGACCTGCTCCAAAGAAAAGGACCTGATCACGACTTCGGTTTGGGCTGCCTCAATGGTAAGGCTCTCAACGCGGCTCTCGAGCTCCTCTATTCGACCGAGTGAGGCTCGTTTCGCCGCCCTCAACTCCTCCAACTCCGCCGCTTGGCGCTTTAGCTCCGCATCCTTCGAAGCAATCGAGGTCTCTAGCCTAGCGTTATGAGCCTCCACCTTCTCAACTCGGCTGACAGCCTCAGCACATTGAGCCACTGTTTTGCCCAAGTCATCCTGAGCCGCCTTTAACTCGGCCGAGGCAGACTGATACTTAGCCTCAAGAGCCCGCCTGTCCCGCAAAACAGGGCCGAAATGCTTGCGCATACCAACTGCCCCTTGGAGCCCCTAAAGATAAAGAAGGTAAGCAAAGAAACCACCTAAGAGAACAAACAAGAGACGAACTTACCCTATAAAGGCTCGAGATAGACATCTCGTAGAACTTTGTAAAGGACAAGGACTCCAACCACTCCTCGTCCTGGGGAAAGAAAAAACCATCCGCGGCCGCAATCATCTCGGCCGATATCTCCCTAGTAGAAGAATCCCCTGGGAAGTCAATCACATGACGACCATCGCCCCGAGGCTTTTGACCAACATGCTTGGTCCGCTTCTTGGCCGGCCCCACGCCACCCGCCATCGGCCGCTTCTCCTTCGAAACCGGGGGCGAGAAGGCTTCCGAGAACCCTCTGGAACTGACGGGCGAGAAGCCTCAGCAGACTCCGAAGGAACTGGACTTGGAGGACAGACAGGATCGGCGGCCGGCTCAGATCGTTCTTTGACCAGCCCTTCATTCCCAGCAGAACCGGATGCATGGGCTTTCTCTTGCTCCGCCTGGATCTGGCGCATGATGGCCCGCATGGCCAAAGCTCTCTGACCCTCAGGCTTGGACATCACGTAGTCTGATAATTCTGAAAAGACAAACGTCAGCAAAGTTCAATCGAAGGAACTTGAAACACGACACAAACTTACTTGTTTTAGTGAAAGCCCAAAGACGACTGACAGACAACTCGCCCAAAAACGTCCTATAATCACGAGACTCGACCGATAAAGCGAAAATAGCCTCGCTCCTAACACGCGCCCGAGGAGAAGACCTGCAATTCTTCGTTCCGAAATTCGCTGAAAAGAAAAGCAGTCAGAACAAGATCAAACTCGCCAAAAAAAAAAGAACCTACAAGAGTCCCGCCAGTATGGAGGATAACCCAGCCCCTTTAACAAACGGGTCACCCCTTTAACAAAAAAGTACTTGTCCTTCCACTTGGTCTCGTTAGAAGAAAAACCTAAGACCAAGAGCTGGGCATTCGACCGAGCATTCAACACATACCGTCCAAACTCGGGATTCTCGCATTTCACAAAGTACGAGTAGAAAAAATCTTCGACCGTAAACTCTAAGTTGTACTTCTCCTTCAAACGGTCGACGCATAGGAGAAGCCTAATATTCATGGGAGTTAGCTGACTTGGATGAATCTGGCACCAAGTACACAACTCTTCGACCAATCCCATGATTGGAAATCTAAGCCCTATTTTGAAATGACGAAGGTAGAAGGGCTCCCAACCATCGGCCAACATATCATCAACCTTTTCCTCGGGCTCGGGCAACCGGGCCCTAATCCAACTAGGGAACTTGTAAGCGAAAAAGGCCGATTCCAGCTCGTCCATAGTCATGGTGCTCCTAATATTAAAGAAAGGAGGCAGAATGCCCTGAGGGTTAGACTCGACCGGTGAATTACGGATCGATGAACATTCTTCTCCTGCGTCCTCCGCGGTCGAGAATTCTGAAGTCAAACCCCCGAAAGAAGATGTGCCTATGGAATCAGTAGACATCTACAATCGACCGAGAAAAAGCAGCAGGTTAGAGACTCTCGACCGAAGTTAGTACAAACAAAAAGACAGAAAGCAAAGGCAAACGAAGTAGATTAAAAAAAAAAAAAGAGGAAGGAAAACAAACCAAGCAGACGAACAGACACACAGATTCAAACCTAGCAACTCATCAAGAACTAGAATACAAGTAAAACAAACAAACAACGACAAAGAACTGAGCAAGGAAGGCTAACCTTGGCCGGAAGTGAGAGAAGGGACCTCGAAACGCCGCCGGAAAGTCGAAACTGGCAAGGGAGGCAGACGGTCTTCGAAGCTAGAGAGAGAAAGAAGATTTGAAAGTGAAGAAATTAAGAGAGAGAAGTAAACCACCAACCTTTATATAGGCGAGCCGTCATGATAGCAAATCTTGAACACGGCAGTCGAGGAGTAGCCACGATGGCAAATCTAGGGCACAACAATCGAAGAGTCGCCAAATCTAATTGAGACAAGATAGCAAGGGCTGACGTGGCCCACCAAGAAAACCACAGAAACCTCGGCCGAAAATAAAAATAAATGGAAGCCCAAACTCGATCGAGATAACGACAGATATTGCCATGCTCGAAAGATTCAAGCCATGGCAATGGGGGATTACTGTGGTGGGAAAATGACCATAAGGTATCATAGTCGAAGGTAAGAGCAAGCAGAGGGAACCAAAGCCTAAAGCCAAGCTCGGCCGAAAACAGAAAGGGTACCCTAAAACCAAGCTCGGTCGAATATAGAGAGGGTACCCAAAAAGCTACCCTCGACCGAATAAGAGTGCCAAAGGCCCAAGGAACGTGCTAATCTAGCTCGACCGACATGGTCAAAAGGCCCAATGAAGTTCAACTCGGCCGAGTAAAGTAGAATCCAAACCGAAGCGCTCCAGCCCACCAAATGATTACCTAACTAAACACGGATTTCCAACACCAAATCCGAGAAGGAAGACTAATCATACCAGGTCAAGGATTTCCAAAGCCCGGTAGAAAAACGAAGACCAACCCCTATTGAAACAAGGATTCCTAAAGCCAAATAAATAAAAGAAGATCAAGCCCTAGAAGAGATTGAGCCCATAAAAGAGACCGAATTCAAGGAAAATAAGGAGTCCCAATCCAAATAGAAATAGGACCCCAAATACCTCCTATAAATAAGGGGTAGAGGAGATTGTAAAAGGATCCGATTTTTTTTATTCATTAGAGCTAAACTCTGTGAGATTATCTCTGTAAGCTTTTTAGCTATTTTCTCAAGCAATCTTAGCCTAATATTTGGCTGTGGTTTATTTGGCACCACAAATAGACCATCACATATGTGAAGGTCTTCTTCACAGACCACTTTCACACCTTCACAGATCAGTGTAAAAGATCTTCACAGAAGGATAAAATGGTCAATTTGGTTCATTTTTGAAAAGTGAAAGTTTGAAAGATTATTTTTGTAAAATTTTAAAAGTTGGGCTATATGATGTAAATAAAAGTTATAAAATAACAAAAATGAAAATAACCTATTTTATTTTTATTTATTTAGAAAAAATGAGTAAAACAAATTTTTCATAAGATTCATTTCCTTAATTTTTTATGATTAATTATTTATTTTTGTAACAATTTATAAAATTATATAGATTAATAATTTACTAATGTAAAACAAATATTATTAAATATATATTTTTTCCTTCCAATAAATGTTATTTTAGAGTTGGATATTGAATTTTAAAGGAAAAAAAGTAT
Organism: Cardiospermum halicacabum; assembly: GCA_031304145.1. Lineage (NCBI taxonomy): Eukaryota > Viridiplantae > Streptophyta > Magnoliopsida > Sapindales > Sapindaceae > Cardiospermum > Cardiospermum halicacabum. The sequence continues at coordinate 2,327,074 of CM062390.1, read as the reverse complement.
TTATGTAAATTTATTTATTTAATACAATTGTGAAATTCATAAGAACAATTATATTTTGGGTAGATTTAAAATTTTCAATTCATTAAATTTGAGGATAAATTGGTCTAATTAAATTAGAATTTAGCATTACGGATTAAATTAATTTTTACATTCTATTGAACAATAAAATTAATATAATTATATAATTTTAATAATTATTTTTTAAATTAGTTCATTAATAAATTTATTAATATACTCTATCTACTATAAATCAATTATTGTTGTATATTGTTTTTATTTATAAAAATTAATTTTTTTTTTATATTTTGATATATTAAAACGTTATAATAAAAATTTTAATTTAATTTAAAAATGAGACACTAATTATTATAAATATGTTCATACTATTTTATTTTATTAAATAAAAAAAATAATATTAAATAATTAAATATAAAAAATAAGAAAAAAATCCGACTTACTAGTATAAATACAATCTTATTTTTTAAAAAAGAACATTTAATATTATTATCATATTGTAAAAAGGACAAGTGATGATTATTTAATCACTAAATTTTTTGTCCCGTAGATAAAATAAGAACAAACCTTTGATTAAACAATATTAGCTGATACGGCAAAAGAAAGAAGGGTAAAACTGTCTTTATACATGATGATGTGTCATTTAACAGAGTCAAGCGTTTGACTTGACGCTGTTAACCTCCCGTGCAACATTTTACAAAACTCATGTCATTCCAAAATTGAAAACGGCAAAAATTCGGCATAACGGTAATTATGCTAAAATTCACTGACCCTTTATCTAATTTCCCTCGTGAAATAATCGAGGGTGTATAAAGTAAAATTATAAGAAAAAAAAATAAAAAGTAAAATAAAATAAAATTAAAATGGGAGCACATTCAAAATTTTAGCTCACACATGTCACATTTTAAATTTCCAAAAACAACTTCACATCTTTTCAATCGGAAAAACCTAATTTATCTCTGAAGATCTCACTTCCTCTCTGCCGAACCGCCGCCCTCTCCATCGATCTGCCGCCGTCCCTAGCAATCCACATTCGCCTCCACTTCTCCGGCATCGGTGTTGTTTTCCGATTTCTTGCAAGTTCATTGATATCGATGTTCACTCGGATCTCCAATCTCAACTTTGGTGAGTGTTTACATTAGATTGGTTGAGTTGATTTGGTGAAGGTTTCACAATTGAATTTACATAATTTCATGAAGTCCTCGCTGCTGATTGTGAAGAACCGCTTGGAGGTCTTCGATTCCAGCAAAGACGACGAGCTCATAAAAAAGGATTCCTCCAACTTTGTAAGTACTCCAAATTCAAACTCGTCTCCTCTCACCAAGATGTGAGTCGCTTTCTTTCCTTTGATTTCGTCATTTGTTGCTTTCGTATGTTTGATTGTTTCATATCCCGGCAAGTATTTTGGTTTTGCGATTGGAATTTTGATTGATTTTGTGAATCGATATTATGTGTTTGGATCCGTCTCTTGATTGTTATAAATTGTTTTGGTTATCAAATGTTGCATTGTGTTTTGTGTTGGTTATGTTTGTTGATCGAAGCTTTAAACCTATGTGTTTTGTTAAACCCTTTCAAATTCTCTTCTGGACTTACTTTGCCCCAACACTGTTTTCAAACCAACATGTGCTCAATTATTCTTTCCATATTTTATGGTTTTATATTCTGCTATTGCTGCTTATTCATGCCATGTAATAATCTGCTAGAGCAACAAGTGTGACTGATGCGCCTAATTCAACCTTCTGGAGTTGCTCAAAACCTTATTTCTAATGGCTTCCAATATAAGTCCTCTTTTACCGGGTATGATATTCTCCCTGCTCTTTTACCAATATTATAAAATATTTGCAACTAAAAGACACCACATTCAATAAATTTTGTTGACATCTATTTTCTTTGACAGTGCATCAGAATCCTACTTTGTATCCTTCAAGCCACTCTGGACCAGCTATGAAGCAGGGGAATATGCATCATCCCATGGGTTCCAGTTTATTTCCCTCTTGATCACTCTATACCATTCTCCCATTTTCAGTTGGAAAGGTGTGCAGATGTACCAACATCAACCTGTTAAAACTATTACTTTATTTGACATTCTGTTTGACGTTTCTTAATAGAGTTTGGTTGGTCCGATAATATTCATTTGTGTCACTTTTAGAATATTGATTATAGAATATAGAGAAGTCTCTAACAAAATCTCAGCTCCTACTCAATTGGCAGGTTAATGGAGACAATGCAAGTTATGGTGATCAAATTTGTTACAGAGCAAAGGATTGTAAGTACATGTGAATAAATTTCTTTGACTTCCACATTTTCAAGTCATGTTTAATTCTTTTATGTAGATTTAACAATCTTTGTCTTGCATATTGAATGATGTTGGTGTTGTAGAAGAGGGGACATTGAATGCAACATTGGACAGAGTAGATCACCAGGCCTTGATATACACTAGAGCCTCGATAAATGAATACCTTTGTGACCACGAAAAAATATTCGTTTAGCGAGATTATTTATTTATCGATTAATGAATAAAATATTTATTTATCGAAAAATGAATAATAATTCATTTATATGATAATTTTAGTTTTCTTATTACATAATTTTGTATTAAATTCAAATGTATTTAGAACTTAAACTTTAATTACATGCATGTTTTTAGAATTCTAGATTAATTAGTTGTAGATGTATGCATTGAGTAGAATAAGTGCGAGTAGAATAAGTGCAAAATATCACGTACATGAATGTAGAATTCTAAAAACATGAATGTAGAATTCTAAAAACATGAATGTAATTAAAGTTTAAGTATAAAGTATCACGTACATGAATGTAGTGAGATTGGATAAAGTGTAGATGGATGCATTTTTCAAAAAAATATGACTTATTAATGTGCTTGAAAATTATTCAATGGATGAAATGTACACATGATATATTATATAAATAAAAATATATTGTTTGAAATATAGTAATTATTCATTTATACCTAGAGACTATATATATTTCATTTATATTTATTCGTTAATGCATTAAGCGGGGTTATTCGTTAAGCTCATTAGTCCAAGTCGGGACCGAAGAAATTTATTCATTAGACGAGATTATTCATTTACCGAATATTCATTTATCGAGATTCTACTGTACTTTCAAAATCACAATGTATTCATCTACACTTACTTCTTCTTTTTTTTATTTTTTTATTATTTTTTTATTATTTTTTAAATCCTATAGCCAAAAGCCATTGTTGATCACGGAGTTGTTTCCAAGTCCCTGTAAGTTTATCCATTCATGCTCTCTACTTTATGTTTTCTTTATGTTTTCTAACACTTGAATCCATATTAGTGTAACATATATACTACCGTAACATACATTTTATGTCCCCGTAGGTTCAATGTTGGTGAATTTTGATAATTTATCACTGAAGTCGGTTCCTTTTATGTTGTAGTTGTTGAATATTTCCCTTGATTATCTCTTTGGATCGGTAGAATTTTAGCTGCGTTTTGAGCTTAGATTGCGGAACAATGCTCATTAATGTAATAAGTAATTTATTTGATTGCCGTAGGTGTGAGGCAACTGGTGAAATACCATTTGAAAAAAATGGAATACTATCTCATATTTTATTCTTTTATATGTTCATATGCTCATGGCTTTATGTTTTGATTTTGGTTAATTTTAGTTTTGAGCTTGAAATGGATCATAGCTGTTGATGGTGTTGGATAATTTAGAATGTTTTATTGTTTGAATGATTATTTAAGAGATTAATGGAAAGAAATAAATTCAATAGTATAGATATATATATATATATATATATATATATATATATATATATATATATATATATATTCGATCATCATGATTTCTCACAAATTCGCAAATTTGTCATTTAATTTGTCGCATTCCATTTTAAATATTTAATTCTAATTTTGTCAATATTCTATCACAACAAATGATATTTTTTTTTAAAATTTATTATAATTTCTTCAATAAATAAATTTATCACAACTTCATATCCAACTTCATGTTCGTGATAAATCTATCACAATTTTGTTATAAAAATTGCACCATAAATATCTCACATAATTTATGAAAACATTTTCTCATAAATATATTGTAATAGAAATAAGCGGCAGTGTGTTCATATTCACATAAAAGCTAGTTATATGTCTTCTGTTAGGTTCATAAAACCATCTAATCTTAGTTTAAAATTACATAATAAAAATATACATTAAATGATGCACTAGTATTGTGAAAATAAATACTACTATTGTCTTTTGAATGTAACTCTCAGCAGCTGCGTTTTTGTTTATGGTTATGGAGGAACCTATTTAAGTGAGTTAATAAGGATTAGATAACAAAATTAATTAGTAAAAATACAACAAAGAATGAAAATAAATAAATAAACTTACAAAGGGAATTTTTCTATCCAATTTGTTGTCTTTCAAAATCGTAAATGACCATTTTATCTTTAAGATGAGTTCTGCAATTATATATTTAAGATATTTAAAATAATATGCTGCTTGACAATCATTAAAATTGGAAATGGACATGTTAAGCATACCTCCCAATATTGTTTTGTGAGAAGATTCCATAATTAGGAGACAAAATTTCTGAAAAAGAAAAGTGAAAAAATTGGTAACAATTAAATAAAAATTATAATTCAATGAATGAAAATTTAGGAGGGGTGGAAATGTTTACTCACATCAGAAGGAAATTCCATAAGATAGTTTTTGGGATGTAATTTCAGAATGCTACCTCCAGCAAAATTAAAATTGAGTTCAGAAAATTTATCCCGAATGCTAAGTGATTTAATAGAAACAATAATTAGTTTTTAAAAATTTATATTAAAAAATTATTTAAAAATTAAATTATAAACCTGGAATTGGTCATAAAACAGCTATTCTTGTCCAATATATCACTTAAATTGATCTTGGGAACAGTCAAATTGAACACCTGAAAATATACGGAAGTAAATATCAGTAATTTTTCTTAAATCAAACATATATGAAAATTAAATTTTAAAATGTATTTAAATACTTACTACAGTAATGAAATATGGATATATATTTCAATAAATGTATACCAAACTTGATCCACTGTCCACTAGTGTCTCTCCTTTATACGTACTTAATTTCTTCCCATGAAAAGATATACTTTTCAAATTTACATTATATTTAGACCTACCAAATTATTTTATATAATTAATTAAAATAAATATAAAATTATAAATAAATTTATGAAAAAATAATTGATTACTTACTTGAAATGAAGAAGTGGAGTATAAATGACATCAGGAATAAGAACTTCACCCAAAACTAGTGTACCTCCACCATGCTCACTCCCGGATAAGCAATGTGAAAACACTCTTGAAATTAGCTTTTGATCAGCTAACTGTGAAAGAATGGAAATGCTGTGTTGGCTTAATCCCAACACTCCATCCTATGTTATATTGTCTTGAGCTATTTTCATAGTGGTACTACACCTATTTTTTTTAATCAATCAATAAATACATATTAAACAAAATTAATAATAAGATATTTAATAAAAAAAAAGAAATTAAAATAATTTTTTATTTATCCGAAAACAATTTTAGTGGATGAAGTGAATTTTTTCGTCGTACTCATAAATAACGAAATACTATTAAACAGATAGTAATCGCTTGTATGAGTATTGTCTCCAAATGTGATATTATAACTACATCGCTGATCATCACAAATGGAGTAAGATGGAACACTCTCTGAGGTGCATATATTATCGGAACATGATATAGGCGAAGAATTTATAGGATCAAAATCTATAAAACGAAATTTAATATTAAATTTATAAAAATTAAATAATAACATATTATATTAAAATGAAATTATTTTTTAATAAAATAAAAATTAATTACCTGGACATTTTGCACAACCACGGCAACCCACCCAAGATACGTCACTGGCAGTATCTACTAAAACTCTGAATTCTTTTGGCGGAGATCCCAACGCAATTTTAGTAGTATTAGATTATAATTAAGAATTTATGATTATATTAGGCTTACATCACCATACAGTTTGAAATTAAATTTTGTACTAATGAAATTATAATAAATCATAGATTAAGTAATTAACTTATACAAACTTTGTAGTCTGTGATGAAACGGAACAAGCCCAATAACATTTATAAAGCCCATTAAGGAACTTAACAAGCCCAATAACATTTATGAAGCCCAATAAGAAACGTACAAGCCCAATAACAGTTAAAAGACCCAATAAGAAACATAACGGTGCAATAACCATCGTCTTCCCCGAACAAACACCATGACCACCACCTTCACACCGGAATGGAGTAGATTGTAGGATCCCGACAACGGAAGGTTCCAAACTTCATGTCCGGCGTCGGACTTGAACAGAAGCTTGTGTCTTGCTTCATCTCGCAGACGGTTCAGTTTCAAAACAGCTTCGTTAACTTGACTATTACGTTCAAGTTGCAATGTAGTGTGAGAAGAGACAGCTACTGCAAACAACATCAATAATCCGATCGAGTAAATCAACATGATTGTTCGTTTTTGTTTAGTTCTTGCGGTCGACATGAAATTTTCCGTCCCTTCCCTTGTTTTTGATTGCTTTAAGAATTTATTTATTTATTTATTTTTATTTCCATTAATGCACAAAGTGACTTTGTTTATGTTTAGTTTGTTATGTAAATATGATGATGCGCTCGGATATGAAAATATTTTTTGTTGATACGTTTGCTTCAGGTTATTGGTGTTGACCTGGATGTTTACCAACTTTGGACAAATAGAAATGATCAAGTGATTTTAATAATTCTGAGAATTCAGTTTGAGAATCAGCCTGTTAAGCTAAGTTTGCTGGATCATAATACATGTTACCACTAGTTCAATTTTAATTTCTACTTAGTAGTCAAATCAAATATTCCCAACAAGTATAATTTTCAAAATATAAGTAATGAATTATATAACTACACTCACCCTTGTTCAAATGATAAATAAAAAATAAAGGTGATATATATTAACCTTCAGTGGGTGTATATGTTTGTTGGGACTATGAATTTATTTTTTCTTTTTAAATAAAATACTAGTATGAATTTATGTATTGGAAGAGATGTGCACAGGAGGTATTTAGGTTATTTTATTTCAGTTCCTTGGATTAAAATTTTCAAAACTATTATTATTTATTTTTTATATCAAAATACGACATTTACTACAGAAAATTGAAAACTATGTAAGCGTGTGGTTGCTTCTCATGCATTTTTAAGAAACAAATTTAAAATATACTTGCACACACTTTTACTATAAACAGAAAAAAGTGAATATATACAAGATTAAATTTTATAAACTGGTTTTTCTTAATCTTAAATTAATTCTTTTTTTTTTTTTTTTTAATATTCCTCCATACATGCTTGTTCTGCCTTTTAATTTACCTAATATTTTCACACATCACCATAAAATATTAAACCATAAATGGAAACCTTTCCTACAAAATCAAAAAAGTTATGGTGTTTCAAAGATGCTGAGTAAACCCATGCTTACACGTGTCACCATGATACTGAATTAGACTTTTTTTAAGTAGTAGAGGCGAATAAGTCCGAACCATTGAAATGACGCATTTACCCTACACATGAGCATATCTACTCTGTTTAAATCATAATATATTTTCATATAGTGGATGTCTATATCGTTACCTTTACCATTTAATCTTCTAGTTTAATAATTTTATTTTATTTTATTTTATTTTTTCTGAACTGATCAAATTGATTTCATCATCAACACGAACAACTTTACCACTCTCCAACCTCCTTTATTTCTTTACTTACTATATTGGAATCAGCATATATTATCATTACCTCTTCAAGCTGAAAATTTCCAACTCACCATTCCACTCCATTCATCTCTATTAATGTCTTATAAACTTTAATTTTTGTAATCCCACATTCATTTTCAGTCACTTTTATTTTTTTTTTTTAAGCATCGTAATCATGTGCTGCTTGAAATTTGCTGTCATCACACAAAACACATGATGCAACAACTATGACTAACAATTATCTCATATTGATCTATGCTTAAATAAAGATACCCTACCTTGATTTCATTACGGAGTCAACTCGAGTTCTTATATATTGTAAATTTATTTATTAATTTTTACATATTCTTGTTTGTGTTCTGACTTTTTACGTTTTAATCTACCCTCCATAGATTCGATGGAATTCAGTTATCTAAATTCGCACTATTTACATATTATTTTATAAATTATTCGAATTTTTTTATTTTTTAAAAATAATAATGAAATTAGTATTTTATCTGTCAATATTTTAAATTTTAAACTTAAAATTGTGATGAACTATAATTTTGATTTTAAATCTTTTAGCCATTCGTTTTTTTTTTCATAGTGTTTTTATAACTCTATCAAGTATTTATTTACAAAAAGAATAAACGTAAACTTTTTAATTTTAATTTTTATTGAGATTTAACCAAAGTTTTTTATTTATTTTTATTTTTTATTTTATATATATAGTGATCATATTTTGCGGATTTGAAATTGTTATATTTTTTGAATTGATTTTTCCCACTTGCATATATTTCAGCACTTGAGAAGCTTAACAGACTACTCGAGGAAATATGCAACTGGAGATTAAGTATACTTGGTATGCGTATCTACTTATATGCATTTAGTATCATATTTAATTGTAAACATTCATATTTGAAACTATGAAATTGTGTTGTTCAAGACAACATAACTACTGAATACATCCTTAATATAAACTATAGAAGCTGTTAACAGACTACGCTGAGAAATATGTAACTGGAGATTAAGTTTACTCAGTATACTTTTCTACTTCAGTCAAAGCATATGCATGTAGTATTAGAGTGTATAAGATTTAGCTGTAAACATTCATGTATGAGGCTATGAAATTGTTATGTTCAGGACAACATAACCCCTGAATACATCCTTAATATGAATTAGAGAAGTTGTTAACAAACTACACTGGGAAATATGCAAATGGAGATTAAGTCTATTTAGTATACTTTTCTAGTTCAATCAGTGCATATGCCTTTAGTATCAAATTTAACTGTAAACATTCTATATGAGACTATGAAATTGTGTTATTCATGACAACATAACTCTTGAATACATCCTTAATATGAACTTGAAAAGCCGGAAATATGTAAATGAATATTAAGTCTACTTGGTTCCTTTTTTACTTCAGTCAGTACATATGCATTTAGTATAAGATTTAACTGTAAATATTCACGTCTGAGGCTGTGAAATTGTACTATTCACGACGATATAACCCTTGAATACATCCTTATTAATTTGTGAAGCTGTTAACAAACTACGTTGAGAAATAAGCAAATGGAGATTCAGTCTACTCGGTATGCTTTTCTACTTTAATCAATACATATGCATTTAGTATCAAATTTAACAGTAAACATTCACATCTGAGGTTATGAAATTTTGTTGTTTAGGGTAATATAACCCTTGAATACATCTTTAATATGAATTGGAGAAGCTATTAACAGACTATGCTAGGAAATAATTAATTAGAGATTATGTCTACTTTGTATGCTTTTCTACTTCAGTCAGTCATCTACATTTAGTATCAAATTTAACTGTAAATATTCACGTTTGAGGCTATGAAATTGTGTTTTTTAGGACAATATAACCCCTGAATACATTTTTAATATGAATTTGAGAAGCTGTTAACAGACTACGCTGTGAAATATGCAAATGGAGATTAAATCTACTTGATATGCTTTTCTACTTCAGTCAGTGCATATGCATTTAGTATCATATATCTGTAAACATTCATGTCTTAAACTATGAAATTGTGTTGTTCAGGATAGCATAACCCCTGAATACATCCTTAATATGAATTTGATCTTGAGATCTAATTAGTTGTATTAAACTTAAGAGTCGCTCAACTTGGATAGTGAGAGCGATCAAGTTTGTGAGATAGCTTGATGCCATCATCTGTATAATGAACTCATATAACATATTGACATATGCACATTTAAATATGGCAAGGTTCATTGTCGCACATGTGTGCTTTCCAGATACCCTATGAAAAATAAGTATTGAGAATGTCCCAGCTCCTTATCGTGTGAGTTCTATCTAATTTAATCCTTCAATTGATCATTCTTTTATTTGGAGTGTTAGGGTAATGTATGTGTCATTAGCGTGTCTTTATATGGCCATGATAGTTTAGTCTATGTTGCACGTTTATGATGTCGATTACTTTCATCGACTTTTAAAATTAGAGTAGACTAGAAGACACTATCTGTTTTCACACTTATCACATGCTAGCAAATTGTGGTTTTCATGGACACAATAGTGATTATGGAGAACTCTTGAGATCAAAACACTGGTTCAATGAGACTGAATGTGTCTGAACTGAATTCGTGTCGGTAGTCTGGGATGTGTAAGATGAATTTCAAGAATGTTCTTCTGAGATTAAAGAAATTGATTCATTTTGTTCACACCAATTATTTGCAAATATAAAAGCCAATTAATTGAATACTTATATTATACATTATACTTATCAGTAGTCAGTTGTGGAATGATTGTCTTGCCTCTTGTATAAGTGGGAGAATTTTGGTTTTGGTGCTTTGGGTTTGAATAAGATTATCACCCAAGAGGTCATATTTTAAATAGTGGGTAGTTGGAGAGCGGTTATCAAAATAATAATGAAAATTTTCCGATATGGATATTAAAAAAAAGAGTAGTAGTTGATATTTGTGTAAGAGTTAGTTTAGTACTTTAGTATGTGTGTCAGAGTTATTTTTTACATAAGACACTACTGCAAAAGGAAAAAAAATTATCTCAATCACCGAAACAGAAGAAAAGTAAGAGGAAGAAGACGAAATGACTAGTTATATTTATATTGGTGAAACGAAATTTGTACTCCTAAATCAATCAATTATCATATTTATTCGATGAATTCAAAAGTAAATGACATGTTCTCTTTCCATTTTAAATAAATTAGTAGAGATAAAATATGGTGGTCGATAGTCATTCATATATACATATATATATATATATATAATATTGTTCTGTATGATATAAATACTTGGCACCTATTAGAAAGTACCGACAATTTCAAACTAAAACAGAAAACAGATATCCCAATATTGATTTAGGCATGGTAGCAATCTTTCAACATAACCAAATCAAAATGAATGGACTAGAACCGTACCAAAACATCAATAACATTACGTGCAAATCAATAATCATGCTCTTAAAATCATCTTTCAACAACATATGCATACTACAATCATAACAAATTCCAAAGGAACACTTGGTTAAATGGAGCGAATTTTTACGTCCGTAGACTTACCCTTCTTAGCATCTGCCTCCGTCTTTTTAAAGTCGACGTTCTCATGATTTTGTTAAATAGAGATGATGAATTTTCTGTTGGGAAAACACGGCTAGCTCTGATACCACTTGTTGAATAAATCGGTGATCCATTGCAGCGGAGACAAGTATTGGTAACCATAAAGTAAAACAACATACACAAGGCAAGAAATAGGGATAGAAAATAAGACACAAGGTTTTTACATGGAAACCTAAAACGGGAAAAACCACGGCCGTTAGGATGACAAGAGACTAATTCAATATGTAACAATAAAGCAATAGTTACAGCTAGAATATCACTCTCTCACTCCCCAATCCAATTACATTGGTTACAATCTCACACACAAGCTCTCCCAATATAGCTCTCACAGGATAACAAGACTCGATCCTAGAACTCAAGATCTCCATGGTTCCCAGGCCCCCATGGGCACATCCCAAACCTAACCAACTAGATTTACATTGTTCTTTCAGGATATCTAATAATAGATACAAGCATCATATTTATAGCATTAAATTATTTATTCACAAAGTAATCCTAAACCATTAAGAAAACCTTTTCCTGTTTAGGATTCTCAAAGATCTCTTTCCTAATTAGAATCCCACATTAGGAAATACCATTCCTAATCAAATATGACACTTCCAAAACAGTCTTCAAGTCTTTTCCAAATTACCAACCAATTATGGATATCGGAATATTTCCGAATTTTCGTCAAAATCCTAACAGTTTCACACTTCAACAAGCAGCAACATGAAAATAAGACTGCGACCATGATATGGGGTAAATATACTCATTTGATAACACTGAAGAAGTGACAAACAATGACAGCTACAAAATCAGCTAATGATCTTAGGCAAGTTAAATGGCAACCTGACGCATGTATGACCCTAGGCAAATTAAATAAATAGAAGCCCATGATGTTAGACCCAAATCAGATCCAAGATCCAAATCTCGACCTACATTTTTGTAACATCTCTAATGCACTAGTTTCATGAGTCCCAACTCCTTATCTCTCTCCTATGTGTGACTTAGTTGGAACTTCAAATCAAGCCCACCCATTGTAATGGATTTGAAAACTTGGGACCGTCCCTGACCGTCCCAACTCCTTTTATTTTATTTATTTAATATTTATTTACATTTATTTCATAATTAGATTACCATTTGGAAATATTAGCATTGGAGACGCTGATTTGCAGGCATAATATAATATAAATGACACAACCTGGCATATTTTTCATTTACGAAGATGTCTTAGAAGCAAACCAAGATAAACTTCGTAAATCCTAGATGTGACACGTGTCATCCAGCAATCCAACTCAACCATTCTTATCATATCTCGTACTAAACCAATTTACAAGGTTGTCTAGTGATGTTCACATCCACAATATAAAACAAAATCACACACGTAAACGAATAGAAGAGACAAGAAGAAAAAATTGCCCAGTTATTATAACAAAGCTTATCGGACGGTCATCAGCAAGGAAGCAATCTCAGTCTCAGCGAGCGAAAACATGGTACCAGCATTTGTTCATCTAAGTCCTATTTGATTTCATCTCTTAACCATTTAATTTGATGAGCAGGCAACTGGTTCCAATAAGTTACAGCTTTATTCATACTGGAGGAGCTCTTGTTCGTGTCGCGTCAGAATCGGCCTCAACTTGAAAGGTCTAATCTTTTTCTCTCAATTCACTTACTTTAGTTTTCGTCTCTTTAAAAGTATTGTGGGTTTTGTCATCACAGGGCTGGATTATGAATACAAAGCTGTCAATTTGCTTAAAGGAGAGCAACATAGTCCTGGTGAGTTGTTCTGTTAACTCGAGATTGTTGAATTTGTTATGTGGTTTGATTTCTGTGATATATGGTTTTGTAGAGTTCAGAAAGCTGAATCCTATTGGTTATGTGCCTGTGCTGGTAGATGGAGATATTGTTATCTCTGATTCTCTTGCTATTTTAATGGTAATTGGTTTTATTTGCTAATACAAAAGTTGATGAAATAATTTGGCTTCTCTTTTTTATTTATCTGAGTTTTGGTGATGATACATGCCTGCAGTATCTGGAAGAGAAGTACCCTCACCATCCACTGTTACCTTCAGATCTTAAGAAGAAAGCTATTAATTATCAGGTATGTTCAGTGCTGTTTTCAGTATATAATATGCTAGTCGTCTTACTTTGAGCTTTTTGCTTTTAGCAAAATAAAATTGTATGAAATTGTAAATTGCATTATTACTTGAATAAATTGTAGGCTGCAAATCTTGTTGGCTCTAGTATACAACCTCTTCAAAATCTTGGAGTACTGGTATGATCTAAACCTGTTTTAATTGTGAAATATAAATGTTATAGCACTTACCAAATGATTGTTTTATGGGTGTTTAAAGAAATTCATTGAGGAAAAGGTTAGTTCTGATGAGAAGATTCCTTGGGTTCAAAAACAAATTGGAAATGGTTTTGAGGGTAAGTTATCAATACTTCTGCATATGAACTATGATTTGTATTCTCTGTCATGGTACTTTAAATCCTTTTGGTATATCTTACTAGAAAATCTCAACCAGCTTGAAAAATGTCATCCAGCTCTGTTTAAGAAGCTGTGATAGGTCCATTGTCTATGGTCTCGCTTCTGTTATTGCATTCTGGACAAAACTAAACTAGTTGATAGATAGAATTAACTTATGTATTTAATATCATCATTTTTGTCACCTGGTAAAGTTTAAACATGCTAAACCTGGTGGAGAAAAGTCTCTGTGTACTGCAGTAGTCCTATTTTTGTGGACTAGTGATTGTATATGTTTCTTGAATTGATTCTCCGCACTTGCATGCATTTCAGCACTTGAGAAGCTGTTAACAGACTACGCTGGGAAATATGCTACTGGAGATGAAGTCTACTTGGTATGCTTTTCTACTTCAGTCGGTGCATATGCATTTAGTATCAGATTTAACTGTAAACATTCATGTATGAGGATATGAAATTGTGCTGTTGAGGACAACATAACCCCTGAATACATTCTTAGTGTGAATTTGGTCATATTATATATTATTTTTAGCTGAAATATGTGATTTTGCAGGCTGATCTGTTTCTAGCTCCACAGCTTCATGCTGCAATCAAAAGGTTCAATGTTGACATGGTAATGATTGCCAATCTGATTTACTTTATGTATTAATGTTCTCAAATTGACCTGTGGTGTTACTGCATTTTTCAAAATCTTAATAGAGAATCTCTATTTGTCATAGCAATGAATCATTTAATTTTTCTAATGCAGACTAAGTATCCTATTTTACTGAGGTTGCATGAAACATACAATGAACATCCAGCATTTCAAAATGCAATGCCAGAAAATCAACCGGATACCCCTTCTTCATGAAATACACAACTGAAACTATGCTGAGGTATGCTATTACAATTTACTAAATACAAATTATGTTTCAGTAGCATTTTAAGTAGTGTTAGGTTGTATGTAGAGTTAGCTGTCGCATCTATTTTGGTTAACCAGTAATCTTTGTTTGGGCAATTTACCACAGAGGAAAGAGAATACAAGTAGTGTATGTTGTCAAGTGTGCTCTTATTTTCGATCAGAGATCAAAATTATTATGTTTACATTGTAGCTGAAATTGGTTAATTTCTGTTTTTTCAGATCTCAGCTTGCAGCTGAATTACTAGGAGCGTCTCAATGAATAAGTGATAGAAGAAACACTGTGATTTTAATGAATTAATGAGACTTTGCAGTTGAAATCTTTACTGTCACTTGTATCTTTCATGTTGATATTTCTTTTTTCTAATAAAGATAAAACACCAACACCAAATAGAAAGAAAAATGTCAACTGCCTCAAGATATTATATGTCCTTTGTGAAATTAGTTTATCTAATTTATGGTATTTAATAACAAGGTTTATGTCACCCTGGAAAATGATCATTCATAAAGTCATGCTGGGAAACCTAGGCTTGTTTGAAAGTCAAATCTTAGAACCCAATTCAACAAAAGTCGTACCTTTTTTCCTCTTCTGGGTTTTTATTTGGTTCTTCTGGTGTATGCGGAGAACATGTTTGTTAGATTATGATGATGCTGATGTTTTTGTTTCTCAATTGGGTATTTTTATGTTGTGATGATGAATTTAGTATGCTGTTAATTTGATTGGTCTTGTAGTCTGATTATAAGTATATGTCCTGTTTATTCAAAACATAACTAACAAACGTGTTCAATATCATAAGTAACATCTTACAGGAACACTTCTTGAACTGGATAAATAAAACATGTTGGTTTTCTTCCATTCCATTAGAATGCCTGAATTCAAAAGAAAAAGAAAATCAAGAGCACAGGTCCATGCAGATAATGCCTTCAATTTTCTGCAGAAGCTTCTTCACTTTCTTCTGGCACCCTTGACAATGCATGTGAACTTTGATAAAACAGTTCTGTTGACAAAGAATGTTGCAAAAAACAAAACCACCAAAGAACATATAAAGGTAAAAGCAAATGATTACTTGTATGAGTTTGGGGTGATTACTTGTGAAACTGAAAGGTTATTAAAACTAGCACAGAGGTAGAATATATTTTTGAATAAGTTGATAGATAACGATTAGTCTCCAACCACGGACATGCTGCATAAATGCGGAGGAGAAAAGTAGGCTTGATGGGGGTCCCTGGAAAATTCAGCTGGTTAGTTTTTCTACGCATGTGTTTGACAGAAAACTGAGTATAATCAAAGTGGAGAGAGTGACACACATTGACTGAGAATGGCTATAAAATGCAGGCAGGCCTCATCATGTAGGTGTTTCAAAAACAGCAATGTGGGGTGGTATTGTGAAGTGCTTGTTGATATTTGGTTTGGTAATGTTTGTTGCATTAGATGTAGTCTCATCTGCTCGTACTCTGAAGTCATCAGTGCTTCCGCAGGAGCCATCTAATCCAATTGTGCCTTATTTTCCTTTCTACTATATTCCCTCTCCAGCTCCCTCTCCTTATTACTAGTCACCTACTTATTTCTTCAATAAATCCATCCCATGTCATGTCTCTCTACTGCTACTACTCTTGTTGTTTGAATAATATAATATAGTTAATGCTTTTGTTTTCTAGTTATTTGAGCCCATCTTTGGGCCTGACTTCAACTAGCTAATGGTTACCTTTTCATCAAATCTGTCTATTATTATAAAATAATTTGAAGTTAAATTATTAGATTTTAAAATAGATATGTATTGATAAAAATTAAGTGGAGATTATGAAAAGAATTTTTAATTTTTTTTAAAATAATTATAATATATAAATTTGATTGTTTTTAATAGTATTTTTAAAATTAATATAACAATACTAAAAAAAAAAAATGCTAACAGAAGTAAGAATCAGTTGAAATCACTAAAAAAAATAACAATAAGTTGCAGCGGTAATCCTCCTTTATGTACTCTAAAACTCAATTCTATCATAATGCCAATTTTTTTACCTCCGAATAATACATCGAAAATGTAATAAAAAAACAATGGATTAATATTCATAAAATAATTAATAAGGAGAAAGGATAATAAGTCACCATTATATTATGGGTATTTTTATTTTTTCATTCATATTATAAAATTAATCTAAAAATTCATCTATTTTTAAAAATAATACGACACCCACTTTATCTAAAAAGTGATTTTAGGTAAAAATTGTGTGGTTTTATTCTATTTCTAATTTTTTTATTAATTATATTAAATATTTAATTTAAGTCATATTATTAACCAAATATTAAATTATGTTATTTTTAATAAAAATACAAATAAATTATTTTAATTTTAATTAAATAATACATTTTAATTTATTATTTTTAATTAAAAAAATTCAAAATAAATATGAATTTATTTTATTTTATTTTTTAAATTAAATAATATATAAAATAAATTCATATTGATTTTGAAATTTTAATTAAAAATAACAAAATTAAAATATATTAATTAATGAAAAATAAAAAAATTATATTTATTTTACAGTTGTATTAAAAAAATAATTTTATTGTTATTTTAATTTTTTATTAAATAATAGATTTAATTTTTTTACTTTTAATTAAAAATTCAGAAAAATATGAATTTATTTTATATATTATTTAATTTAAAAAATAAAATGAAACAAATTCATATTTATTTTGAATTTTTTATTAAAAATAATAAATTAAAACGTATTATTTAATTAAAATTAAAATATTTTTTTTATTTTAATTTTTATTAAAAATAACATAACTTAATATTTGATTAATAATGATATAAAAATAAATATTTAATACAATTAATAAAACAAATAGTTTAGAACCACTAAACCTTTCTCTAAAACTATTTTTCATATGAAAATAGGTGCTGTATGGAATTATTTTTATAAGTAAGGAGATTTCTAAATTATTTTGCTAAACCGGATGGAAAAATAAAAATAGCCATTGTAATATTCAATAGATGTTGGAGTACTAATTTTGATTTGTTTTGCACTTTATTGCAAAAGGGATTTTTTTTTTTTTGAAATTACTAATTTTTTATAAAAAATAATTTCCATATGCAAATAAAATATAAAAATAATATGTATCGATAATAATAATAATATATAAATCAGGTGTATGAATGTCCTAGTTCGACATCTGAGCCCATGCCGAATTTTTACATTTTCATTTTTACTTTTTCTGGAGTCAAAATGTGACATTGTTGAGGGCAATAAGGTCAAAACATCTATAAACTACAAACACCCTCTCTACCTCCTCCTCTCTCTCACCTCCCACATCTCACACCCCCACGCCACCACCCAACCACATCAATCTCATAAATCGTTCTCATAACCACCGCGCCGGCGTCGTCGCCGTCATCGACGTCCGTGTACTCTCTGTCCTCACCTTCAGCCGACTCAAGCTGTTCTACCTGCTTTCCACCGCTAACGTCAACGCGCTGGAGAAAGAGCTTCGCTTGGTGGAGGAGAGCGACACCGCCGCACATCTGCTTTAGACGAGGGGGGCGATGGCAGAGTCGTCGTTATCGTCGTCAAAGGAGGACCTGATTCAGCTGATCAAGCGATTCGGAGCCTATATCACTGTCAAGATGTCCAATCTCTTTTCGATCTCTTTCCACAATATGGTAATTGTTCTTCTCTTTTCATTTTCTACGGATCGGAGACTGATTTGACTGATTGTTACAGCGCTTTAGTTACGTGAATTGCAATCGTGTATTTAGCTGCTAGTCTGGTTAATATT
This sequence comes from Cardiospermum halicacabum, assembly GCA_031304145.1. Lineage (NCBI taxonomy): Eukaryota > Viridiplantae > Streptophyta > Magnoliopsida > Sapindales > Sapindaceae > Cardiospermum > Cardiospermum halicacabum. The sequence continues at coordinate 2,308,552 of CM062390.1, read as the reverse complement.
TGGTGTCTGCTGTTTGTAGCGCATATTAGTAGAATTCGATTTATTCTTCTCGTCGGATTTCCATCCATGTTTATGTCTGCTTAAGAATTTTCGGTTCCCTTCTAGAAAATTCAAGCTGAAGCCTTTTGAACAGTTTAGTGTTGTTGGGAGTGTAGTAGAAAGGTACTCTGTGCAATTAGGGGTTCTTAAGGTTTTGAATGGTATCAGGATTCACGATCAGTGGGGGCAATTGCTGGGCTTGCTCTTGCAATTGTCTTTACTTGGAGGTTGGCTAGATCACCTGGTGGACCTCAAAGAAGGCAACCAAAACGTCAAGCTCCTACCACTAGCTCTTCTGTTCAGAGCAATCAATCTAATGCAACAGTGATTCCATCAGGAGTTGCTTCTCAGCCAGAGGATTTTAGAGCCCAAAATGTTGTTGATGAATTCTTTCAGCCAGTCAAGGTAAGTTGTAATTGCATTTAATTATTGCTTTCTTTATGAATATCGAGCATATGAATTTATATTCTTTTTTTCTTGTTGATATGTTCATGACTAATGTTCTTCTTGTTTTCTTTTTCCCTTAAATTTCAATTTATGCAGCTTACTTTGGGACAAATAGTCAGGCAGAAACTGAGTGAAGGAAGAAAGGTATGTTTCAGCTTCTCTTGCTAAACCTTATATTCTTTCTTGTGTATGCATTTTTTTTTTTTTTTTTTTTTGTTGATGATGCTCATGATTGGGATTGTTAACAAATCAGTAGTCCTCCTATCGTTAACAAGGCTTTTGTCCAGAGGAGACTTTTCTTGCTTTAAATTATTGATAATGGTTGACTTATTTTCTGTAGGTGACTTGTCGTTTGCTAGGGGTAGTATTGGAGGAAAGCAGTCCAGAGGAACTTCAAGTTCAAGCTACTGTGAGGTCTTCTGTGCTGGAGGTTCTGTTAGAGATTACAAAGTTTTGTGATCTTTATCTTATGGAAAGAGTTCTTGATGATGAAAGCGAGGTCTGAACCACTTTTCTTGTGACTTTTATCATGTTAATAGTCTTTTGCCATTCCTAGATCTGCCTAAATGTGTTGTCTCTGTTGCTTATTTATGTGATATCTTTGTACATGCTAAATGAGGACCTTTCTCTGCAGAAAAAGGTTCTTGTCGCTTTGGAAAATGCTGGGGTATTCACATCGGGTGGTTTGGTAAAAGACAAGGTAACTGTTAAATGGATGAAAAAGTTAGGTAATTTCCTTAATATGAATAATAGTTGGCACAATGATTTTACTTCAGTTTGCTAGGAAGGGTAGTTATATACACCTTTTGGTTGATCATGTGATATTATAATGTTGGCTGATAGAAATTTCTTTTCCTCCACATTTTTTCCTTAATTGTGAGCAGATTTACTGTAAATAAATGAAAGACAACTTCTTAGTTTCTTTCTTGTGCTCTAGAAGCTTGTTATAGATCTCAGTGCATTTATATAGTTGTTGCTTGATTATCTTTGGTAAGCATCAGTGTGTTATGAAACATCAATTATGCGAAAAAGTAATAGAGCTGTCTAATTTTCTAATTGACACTGTATATTCATACTTATTGAATGAATTTTGTACCCAGGTTCTCTTTTGTAGCACAGAGATGGGGCGTTCATCGTTTGTGAGACAACTAGAACCAGATTGGCATATCGACACAAATCATGAAATCGTTTCTCAGTTAGCTGTATGTTCATATTTCATCTGCCATAACCATCCTTTTATTCTGATAGGCTTTCTCAACACTTAAATAATTGACTCCTTTTTTGTTGCAGAGATTCATCAAATATCAGCTTCACATATCCCCTACCAGACCAGATCGAACTGCGTCTAATGTGTTCAGTTCACCATCCTTGGAACAGTTCTTCGGAAGCATTTGACTCCAGAGTTTCCCCTATAAGAGAGACGTTCAATCATTTAGCCACTATCTGAACTTCCCTTATGCTACAACTAGCTCTGGAACAGTCTACCACAGTTTTTTTTTTTTTACTAGGAAGTAAAGGCCTCCTTATTTGTTTGAAATTTGTGAAATAGTTTTATCTACCAGAAAATGCCGCCAAAGATTTGATGTCTGTAATTTATGTTGCCTAGAGTATGCAATTGTGAACAATAATTATGATGTTTTCTTGATACGGTAATACCATTGTTTCTCTGCACTCATCATTCAACTGGGATGACCAAATCATCATTTACATACAACTGAGTACGTAGTCTACTGTTTATTCTTGGCAAGATATTGTTACACGTTAACCTTAGCAAAGCTGTAATCATATTCTCTACTGCTGTAGCTATGATATATCCACCAAAGCTAATACTCATCTTGCTTATTCATCCTTCAAGGTGCATGCCACCATCACTATAGATCAACTATTGGCATGATTTAGTGCCGTCTGTTCATTTGTTCCAAGTCACAACACTGGAGTCCACATTCAGCAGCAAATTATGAGAAGCTGATTGAAACATCTCCTCCATTCCTTACTTTGCACTGGAGAAAGCTGAGAATGTTCCCAATAAAATGGAAATCGACTGGCATTTGTGGGCTCCACATAAATGTTAAACAAACAGTTGTAATGAGTTTTTTTTTTTTTTCTTTCCTTTTCCTTATTTACAAGGAACGACCTTCGCTGCTACCATCTATCTACCTATATGATCTACACCTTAATAAAGGCAAGACAAATCATGTAGATATTGAAAATCTCTACATCAGTTGATCTTCATCCAAGCTTGGCTTGCTACACTCGGTATTTATAAACAAATATTTGGTTGCAATAAGGATTAAGATGTAAAGAAATAAAGTTTAGCAAGTCTATGATCATGCTGCTACTATACACCGGCTGGTGTGCCTAAAAACTGCTTCCTAGTCCAAGTAGAGACTCCTGCTTCTCTTCTCTTCTCTTATGATAAAGACCAAACATATATACTACAATATAATGCAAAATCAAATAATCCACTGTTAATCAAAATATATACACATATATATACACGGAGCATCAATGCAAAATTTAGTATCAAAACAGATGGTTCTAAGAGTCATTCCAGAGAGTTTTATTGGATTCTTTCCTTATCTATCTTCTATGCTCATCCACATCAACATCCTCCTCATTAACCTCATACTGAAAGACAAAAGGCTTAGATTCAGATATAAAACGAGATAGAGAGGTAGGTAATGGCAAGTCCATGTTAAGATTATATATGCTAGTTATCATAATCATTGATAGAATACCATGCAAATAAGATCAAACGCAAGCACAGATAAGTAAAGAGATATGAAAGATTTTGCTCGAAAAACTGACCTCTAAATAGGTATTAGGAGGAACAGGTGGAGGAGGTGGACGCCGTGATGTTGCTCCTTTCTCGATTTCAGATGACGTTATTTCAACATCTTCAAGCTTCTCAGTTTCGATTTCGATATCATTGATTGCATGGGCAGCCATACCAGTTGACGGCAAAATATGCCCTGATCCTGAACCCTTTGACTGCATTCATAGTTTGACAATGTCATGCTTTATAATCTCTTTCCCACCTCAAAAGATAACATTTATTTACTATTAACAATATTCTAAGGATATACAAGGTGGAAACTGAGACTTCATATAGCTGAGATAGTTGGATGGCACTGTGGCTATAGTATTTAATGTTTCAGCAACATTCCTTTTCATCTTCAAGCCACTGCCATTTAATATTCAATTCAATACTAAGCTGCCCAAGGAAACATTTAGCAGTTTATTGTTTTGCGGCAAAACTTTTGCCTATCATTTAACTTGTGGTCTGTCTAATGACAAATTGCAAAATAATTATATGCATGTATGCACACAATAGTTCGACAGGATTCTATAACAGAACATGAAAATATATCCGATGCAAGAATCAAATTAGAAATTGCACTCTCATATGAAATGAAAAAAAAAATAAAAAAATTATAATAATGCAACAAGCAAATCAAATCATGTATATCTAAAAGGATTCATAGTGTTAAAACAAAATAATGCTAAAAAAAATTGTGGTGAAAGTTGATAATCAAGATCTATTGTGTTTTCCATTGTATAAATCACTAATTTGTCAAGACAAGCACAATTTCATTTGCTAGAAGCAATATTTCTGTTATACATTTCAATGATTATGTGATTCTCAATTGCTTCTAAGTTCTAACTGCTGTCCTTATGTATTTGCTAGAAGGAATATTAATGTTATTCATTTCAATGATTAATCAATTCTCAGAAGATTGTGCTTACCATTAAAAATACTGTTCATAAAATTGTGGTAATAGTTTATTATCATGACCTATTCATTTCTCCATTTATAAATCATTATTTTTGTCTTAATGTCTTTTTCATATAAAAGTTGGATTTTTCTTTGCATAAAAATCAACATTTTGTTTAAATCAAAATAAAATTTTAACAGACCAACCTGTTCTTTGTAATTGTCTGGCTATAGTATCTATATTTGTGAAGTAGAAGAATGCACCCCATTCTAATGCATAATTCATCATTTTTTTTTAATTTATTTTAATTTTTTTTTTTTTTAATTGTAGATAACTTATGCATTGTATGTACATATGCATAAATATTAATATTCACCTTATCAGCAAAGGAGAAGCTAGCAGAGACATTCTTTTCCCCTTTCTGTTTGCCTTCATCAACTACAGGTCTATGATTGCTGTCTACATAGTTTCCAGCTTCAACTCCTGAGTTTATATTTGTCTGAGTAGTGTGCAAACTCCACCGTGAAAACTTCTCAAGTTCTCCAAATTCAGCTCCCCCAACTGTTCTCAAGTTCGCTAAACATAAAATTAACTCACAAATAAATATGTGATAGGATACCAAATTAATAACTATGAGAGTCTGTTAGGGCTAAATAGTGATTTGCTAGCAATAAGTTAGCTGGTGGTTACCCAAAACACATGGCAGTGAGTTATTAGCTAGAGCTCAGAAATCAGCTAAGGTCATTCAAAGAAGTGGTAGAAGATATAGGTTGGTTGAAGAATCTTTATAAGGCATGATTGATTTGTAAAGGTAATAAGGGGAACTTCTGAAAATTGTAGAGTATCAGGATAAAAAAATGGAGATTCTTATCAATATATACATATGAAATACATGCAAAATAAGTAAGTTAGACATTTTGATCCAAAATAAATTGCCTAGGAGATGGTTGTAGTATATATGAGCCGCTGGATATGGATGAGGCCCAAGGCCTAAAGACAGAGAATTCTTTAAGGGCAAGAGAAGTATAAGAGGATAAAGAAGACAAACAGCTAGAAAATGTTGACAGAAAAATAATGATGTCAATAAACTGCAGGAGAAAATATTAAGTGAAAAGCTGGCATGCAAAGATAGTTTTTGGATAAGGAGATGTGCGATTAATTTTTCATTGGCCGATTAGACCATCAACCTAAAGGCAAAAGACAGCAAATGATGGACAGCTTAGATATTCAAGAGTCAAACCAATGCTGAAAGGACATTAGAAGCCACATTTAAAGGATTTAAGATGATGCGGGAAAAACTCTGATTACTGAGTTAAGAAGGCACTTGATGCATCAGACACACCGGCATAGAAGGTCAGTTATAGTGTAGTGTTTAAACAGAACCCTGAAGAGACTAACCACAGTTATCCAACACCCTGACATCACAAGGACAACATTTAGACCTGAATGCAGTGGGAAGTTCAGGGCTAGTAACATTCTAAAGATTTGAAATTTCAGAAACTTACCTGCTGACATAGCGACATCACCATTGTCACAACTAACATGTGGTTTTTTCTTTTTTGGAGAAGTTATAGTTTGCTTTTTGTTCCCTGAGCCATGAAGATGATAATGAGTGACCTCTTCATCACCAATGATATTAATGCTCAAATCCTCTTCACTACCAGCAGCTCTAGAAACATCTGAACCAAGTTGATACCCAACCTTCTGGAGTCGAGCCTGTGACCTAGAAATTCAGATAGGATAAACCAAATAAATATTAGGTATGGAAATATGAATTTAAGGTCACAAAATCAGTGGTATCATATGTATTATTGATGAATAATAAAATCCTATTTAAATGTACAAAACAAATAAAGTATGAAATTAAATTTGTATAATACATACTTATAGGCGGACTAACTAATTAGTCAATGATTGTATCAAGGCTAAAGTAGAGCACTGATTAAAAGAAACTATAACTTGCCTTTTAAGGTCCTCTTGTGCTCGCGAGTAACGTGTATACGCTCTGACAAACTTCTGGATTTTTGAAGTTATCCTGAATTTAATAATTAAAAACAAAATGGTTGAGAGAGGAGAATCAACATTTGCAAGTAATTGGAAAGTATATACAACCTATCTTACAAACAAAGAGAAGAAAAGGCTAGTGCTCAGTTCAAAATTTTGAAAAGACATATTTGCTATGCTCCTTTGAGTTTGAGATTACTAATGTAGAGTATACGCGCAAGAGCTAATTCTTTTAAATGTCTCTTACAAAGTTTTATTTATATGTAGGCCAGTTTGAAAAAGTTACACAAATAAATTTTAACAAACTTTGCTTTAAAAAATAGACCATGTTTCAGATCACATTTATGTGATCAAATATCACTGAGGTGTAATTGCGGATCACAAATATATGAATTGGCAAAATAAAGTTTGTAAAAGTTTATTTTTGAATTTTTTCAAATTTTGGCCTATTTTTGTAACTTCTTAAAAAATTTCTTATAAATTTAAATCAAACTACATAAGGTCTTAAAATAAAAGGATCCCTAATTACAATGTTTGTTTGATATTAAACTTATTACTACATACACACAAACTCGAAAATCTTTTAGTTGCTTCAATTGACCCTGCATGCTTTAATTCTAACTGGGAGATACAGGGCATACAGAAAACACCAACCAGCATAGTCATTTGGCTCTTCTTCCTCTCTATAACAATTTTTTTTTTTTTTTTGACTTAATAGAAACAAATGTGTAAAAAGATCTAGTTATCACCTTTTAGCTTCCTCTTCCTCCTTCTGTAATTGAGTCTCAAGCTCCTCAATCCTAGAAGTAAGGATATCTGCTTCTTGAACCTTCTCTTCCATACTAATCTATTGAATAAAAAAGGTAATAGTATAATTAAATCAAGCACTCCATAATAATGCAAGCGTGATCAGTTATCATCAAGGTCACATGAAATAATGGATGCAAACAGCAGACAATAAGATTGTTATTAATTTCCACAACACTGTTTCAAAGATAAATAAATAACTTTGTCGTGACAATCTAGAATATACACAAGGGCTTTTAGTTTATATAAATCAAGGAAACAGAAATATGTAATTTCAAGAAAACTTTGAGGCCAATCAAACCCAATGTCTGCAAGGTGATTCAACTGACCTCTAGCTGTCCTCTCCGATTATCAAGTCTGTCAATATCAGACTGCACTTCTTTTAACTGCAAATTGTGCCAATGTACATGAATAAGTATGCATCTTATAACAAAGTCAAAAAGAAAGCAACATATAATTCAAGTTTAAATTAGCTCTTCGAACCTTCTCCGAAGGAAAGACCTTTGAATCAGAAGATATAAAATTTTCTTCTCTATCTTGATCTTCCATCCCATCTACATTTCTCAAACTTCCAACAAAATCACTTTGCTCTTCAGAAAGCTGTTTCTTCCTCCGTTTTCTGTCACTGTCATAGAATAAGCAATTGCTTTTAGCTCTAATTTGCATCATACCGAGATAACAATAGAACAGAAACTGAGACAGGATGATAATATATACGAACCAAGAAGAAAAAGAAAAATAGCATAAATTTTTTTATCATAGTGTATTCATGTTTGCTTAAGAAAATTGGCTCATTCATTTTAACTATTAGAAATGAAATATATTAAGAATTTGAATGATAGATCAAGAGGGAAGCAACGAAGTTTACCCATAAAAAAGGAAAAAAAGAAAACCATCAAAAGTGAAGGATCTTTAAGTTACCTTTGGTTCAAAGGCCTTGATGGGCTATGACCTGCAATTCTAATTCCAATCAGAGATTTTGTATCCACCATCGGTGCAAAGAGAAGCAGAAAAACATCCAGTGCAATAAATTATTTGCAGAGACAGAGGAAAGATGTTGAAGCTAGATTTTTCTTCTAAGACCAGGCACAGCCAAAGCTTAAAAGGGTACAGAAAACAGAATACAAATACTGACCACTAAACCTGTCTCGGGCTCTTGCATTCCTTCCCATAGAAAAATTTCCCTGCAAGGAATGCCTATCATCAAACTTAACCCTTGAGTCACCACTTCGATAGTCTCGCCCACCTGCAATTAGAAAGCAAGATCTTTCAAACAGAGCACGACTAGCCATTTTTAATCTGAAATTTTGTTAAAACAAACAAGGACTATCAAAACAGGTCAACGCTAACATTTTCATCGAACAGAGAAAAACTGAGCAAGATAAGAAAGAATAGTAATACACCTCCTTGCCAGTTCCATTAGGGGATATAGAAAGAATGTCCCATATAATGTATAGAGATAGAAAACCAATGTTGGAACTTCTATGAATCATATATCAAAGTGTAACAGGAACCCACAATAAATCATAGTCCATATCAGCATTTCTATGTGCAAAAATATGCAATCTGAATAGCACTGATTCTCTTGGATCCCATATCAGAATGTAGTCACATCCATAAAAAAAGATGGATTAACCGATTTGATAACCAGAACTTGTGTGAAATCATTTGCGAAGGAGGCTGCAAAGGACTCGAATACTACTCATGCCACACATACATGGAAGAATAACATAAAGAACATCCAAACGAATCAGCAAATGCACCCTCAGGTAGAAATATGATTTACACGATACATGTTCCAAAAGTAAAACTAACTTTAGATCCTTCAATAAGTCATAGCTGTTTCACAGACACAATAAAAGCAGAAAAATTTCACCAAAAATAACTATAACAGCCTCTAAAGAATAAACAGCAGTACAATCCATCCACTCCGTTGAACACAAATAAACTCAATCTTTAACAAAAGAGACAACATCATACAATAAAATACATAGAGGGTTTAAAACGGGACACTAAAACCATATTGTCAAGCAAACCGTCCCTAATATCACCAAATTACAACAATAAAAACAAAAAAGTAGCACTGTATATAATAAAAACACGAGAGCGGAACAATTTAATTCTGAATGATAAAAATCGTAATAGTGTTACCTTTAGAAGAGGGAAAGGATCGACGAAGGTCGGAATCGCCATGAGCAAAAGAACAAGTGTGGCGAGAGCAGCGACCCTGTCGATAGAGCTGACACAGCTTCGTTTTGAAGAACTTCCCTTCTACCATTTTCAAGATTGCAAATGCCGTTCTATTCTCAGTCACTTCACTTGGGTGGTGTGGGTGGGCTGCACTAGACGGGATGGAAGGAAAACAGAATATCAATAGTCTGTTTCAAATATATATATATTGCAAATGCCTGTCTAGGTCTCAAATTAGCATGAAGGTCAATAGTATGCTTGCTTCTGGCGCTAATGTGAGTCTGATTCTTGAAAGAAAACTAGAGCACATTCTATTTAATTATTTGTTTCACATTTTTTAATTTTTATCTCCTATATAAAAATATTTTAATTTTATTTTAATATTTTTTAAAAAAATTATTTATCCCTATTTTCAAAAACAATTCGAATTATTAAAAAAAAATTCATAAAATTATGGTGAATAGAAATATATTTTGAAATAAATGTGAACCCATCATATTTATTTATATATTTTTTATTTATAAAAAATATAAAAAATATAATTATACTGTAATAGCCCCTTTTTTTCAAAAGAAAAAAAAAATTAATATATAAAATGTTACATTCTAACTTTAAACATTATATTATACTTTAAACATTATATTATAGAAAGTAGTGAAATTTGTTAGTAAATTACGTGGATATTATAATTTTTTATTTAATTTAATAATAATATTTATATATTTAAAATTATTGTTGGTTTACATATCCTAAATTTTTAAAATTTTTCTTTTAATAGTTTTTGTTTTATAATTTGCAAAAGTATATTAAAATTAAAGTAGAATAAGCTGATTCAAATCATTGAGTAAATTTATAACTTTTAAAAATGGAATAATACTCGGTAAATAAATTAAATTTGTATAAATTTTCATACTCACCTTGTGAGGTATTTATTAATTTTGAAATAAATTTATTATTTTATATACTTTTATATTTTAGAAAAAATTGTAAGAGAAATTTTATTTCTAACTATACTTAAAATAATACCATATATATATATATATATATATATTTCATACTAAATAATTATTTCTCCCTAGCATTAGATATAATTTGATGTAATATTTTTAGTTAACTAACAATTTTAAAGATTTGGATTGTTATTGAGGAAATTTAAAATTATTAAGCACGATTTTATTAAAAAAATTAAATAATTGAAAATAGTAAGAGATTTTATCTTTTAATTTTATTTTAATTTCATTCATATTATTAAACTAATATATATTTTGTTCCTAAACTATATTAAATTTATTATTTTTTCCTTTAAATATGTTAATATTTTGTTTTTTTTCCCCTTATCTTGGATAATAGTCATTTTGTTCTTTAAACTAATAAATTTATATGGAATAACTTGATTTAGATTTTAAAAAGAAAAAATTATCTAGGAGTAAAATTTTATAATGAGCAATGATTTTGCCACCCCCTAAATTTGTTTTCGCACCCCCTTTATCATTATTTTTCTCAATATGTCAACTTTATCCTAACAGTTACCATCTATTAATAATATTTTATAGGTATCAATAAATTAAAAATACATCAATATTTTATTTATTTATTTTAATTTTTAATATATTTACGTATTATTTTATTATATATTTATGATTATTTATTATTTATTTTAAGAATATAATTATAACCGCTTAATTACTAAAAAAATTATAATTATATTATATAAATAATAAATATTTATATAAAAAAATCTGTAATATAAAATTTTATAATTTATATAATAAATAAGATTATATATTTAATTAATTTTATAATATAATTTATGTAAATTTTAAATATATATTAAATACATTTAAATAATTAACATCAAATTTTTTTATATTAAGGACAGGATTGTAATTATATCACCAATGGGTGTAGAAGCAAATTCTTATAGGTGTGAATATCAATCCTCTTTTATAATTGAATTAACAATATTCAAATGAAATGAATATTATTGGACCAAATTCACCACTAAGGGATCTTATCTTCGGCCGAAGGGTGTTTCTGGCATACGACCGAAAGGTAAGGGCTCATTAACTGTACTTGGGTTTGTCTTGGGTCGCGCTGTATTGCAACTATTTCGGCCCCAATATTTTGACCCCGAGTGTTTCAACCCCGAATATTTCGACCTCGAGGTTTTCGGCCCCGAATATTTCAGGCCCAAATATTTCGGCCCTGAATATTTTCTGTCAATGTCTATGAACCCTAGAGTTCTTAAGGTATGGACACATATAGATCATACCTTCTGCGGCCGCACATTCAGGGGTCCAGCCTATGCGGTCGCACTTATCTTAAATCTTATAGATTTCCTCACAGTTGTCCTACAGCTGGTTACCTAACAAACTCGAAGGATCCAGCCTGTATCCTTATCGACCGCTCCCTATAAGAGTATCTCTAACGGGATGCTTGAAGTCGATGCTTGGAAGAGAGAGAATGTTAATTATTATTATTATAGTTAGAAGTCCAAGTAGGAAAGAGAGAACATCAGATATAACTCCTAACATCGATGTTAGGGAATAAAAAATAATAAAAATAGATACAAGGATAGCATGCATTTAATATTTATTATTATTTTTTAAATAATCCAATAATTGGATGACACTTGTTAAACTAGTTTTTATTAAAAATGCTACCATTGTAGCAAATGGATACTAAAAGAGGTGCACACATATGTAGGACTGTGGATACTCTAAATACGGTTCACGCTCTTTACCTAGCAGGTGATCGGAGATCCAAGCGAAGGAGAGGATACCCCATATCCAAAGGGGTTCACCGTCCTACCGGAGATTTACCCCAACAAATACTAAGAGATCATGTTTACATATAAAAAGAAAAACATAATAAAAATTATCAAAATTCAAACTGAAATGCTAAGAGAAAATGTTTAAAGATAAAAATTTAAATATTTTTCTTTATCAAATTTTTAATATAATAGTTTTTGATAAATTTTTGTTGATATTATTTTTTTTATTATCCTAAAACGTAAAATAAGCTAATTTTCAAGAACACTATTCAGAAAACTTTGATTTATTTAATACCTAGGATAAATTTAGCAACTCAATTTATTTTATATCAATGGTAAGAAACAAACTATTTTATGATGATTTTTTTTTTTTTTTGGATTTAAGGATGTGGGCCACACTAAATGGGTCAGCCCCATTTGCTAAATACCTCCTACAAAGGGATACTGGAAATAATTCAAGGTGGAGTGCACAGAATATGATCATACAATTGTAAAATAATCAATGACGAATAGAATATAAATTATGGGTCAACAAATAAAAAAAAAAAAAAGAAAAGAAAAACGCCAATAACAAAATTGTACAGTTGATTAAAAGTAGATATTATCATACTTCCTCCGTTTTTTTTAATTACTACATTTACTATTCAAACACTAATACATCAATCATTTTATTTTACATATAGTTCATTATTTATAAAAAAAAATATAATGAAGCGAGATCTTATTTTACTCGTCTTAACGTCTATATTTCAAATATAAAATTCTCATAATTTTTAATTATATACAATTAAATATATTTACTGTTAAAATTAAGCGTGTAAAATCGTGTATATGAAAGTATAGCACTTAAGAAACAACGGAAGAAGAGGAAGAATTATATAGGATGAAGAGACAGGAGCCCATTCCAACATGTATGTATTGTCAAAGGAGTCTTTATATATTTATGATTAGCTCAATAACAAAATTGTACAGTTGAATAAATACATATTTTTGTTTATTTTAGTTGAGTTTATTTTTATTTTTATTTTTAGTATGTTTAGGTTAAAGAATCACATGTTATACTTTTTTTATTTTTTAATCATATCATGTTGTAATATATTTAATATAAGAAAGGATTTGAATTTATCATTTTTTTTTTTTTTTTATAATTTCTATGGGTAGTTTATCGTTACGCAAAAATTATAATTAGATTGAATCAAATGATATATTATTTTTATTTCATCATGTTATATTTGTATAATAACCTTTTTTTTTAAAAAAAATTGTCATAATTTTTTTAATATAATAATAATAAATAAATAACTTTGTATTAAGTATTTTTAAAATTATTATTTAGAAAAATTATCAATTTTAGAATAAGTAATGATAATGAATTTAGAAAGGATTGATCAACATAACGTAAAAAATTAACAAACTCGGAAAATTTTTATATAGATTAGGTATGCTAAAAAGAAATTGGATGCATGTGTGTTTAATTTTAAGTAGATATAATGTATTTATTAAAAATAGATAAATCATCATAAATACTTCTAAGCAGTTTGAAAAATAATCATAAATATGATTAAGTGACATATAATTTTTTTTTATTTTTTATCTGGATCAATTTAATCTATTTAGCATCTCTCTTCTAATATTGGTAAACTAACTCCGGTTATAAATATAAGGAATAATATATTAAACGAAATTTAATGCAATGTATAAATTTAAATTTAAAATATATTAAATTTAAAAAAAAAAAAAATTGGGGGCGAATCATTGCATTAAATTTCGTTTAATATATTATTCTTTATATTTATAACCGCAATTAGTTTACCAATATTAGAAGAGAGATGCTAAATGGATTAAATTGATTCAGATAGAGATAAAAAAAAATAGTGATAATAAGCAAAATTAGACTTTTTCAACTTTTTTATTTTAGTTTTAGACCAACTCTAAATTTTTTATACTTTTAAATTTTTTTATAAAAAAAATTGCAAAACTAAACTTTTAAAAAAAAAAAATGGCAGAAAATGAGCTTTCCGGTATTACTACAGGGAAGCAAAATTTTGCTTCCCTGTATTACACACCGGGAAGCTGGCTTGATTTTTGCCTGCTTTGCTTCCCTGTATTACACAGGGAAGCAGACAAAAATCAAGCCAGCTTCCCGGTGTGTAGTATCGGGAAGTTGAAATTCGCTTCCCGGTACTACACACTGGGAAGCTGGTTTGAATTTTGCCCGCTTCCCGGTACTACACACCGGGAAACTACTGGATATGTGTTTTCTCGGTATTGCAGGGTAAAATGGTCATTTTGGTCTATTTTTTTTAAAAAAATTTTAAAAATTTAGTTTTGTAAAAAATTTAATGTTAGTCTAAAAATATAATTTTTTTAATAAAAAAATCAAAGTGCAAATTAAAAAAAAATGTCATTTAATCATATAATTATTTAACAATTTAAAGCATTATGGGCATTGATGGAGGGGTAAACTCCCTGATTATTAATTAGATATACCAATTTTCATAAATATAAATACTATTTGCACCACTTAGAATTTCAAACTATACAGTAGAATATAGATATCAATCTATCTATCTACTCGAACTCGCTTCTCATATATAGATATATGAAATAAGATCACATGGTAATCCAAAAATTTCTTTCATTATAAAATCACATGGGACTATTTGCTCCACAATCAATATGTAGCTATTATATTTATAAAATCATTTAATATTTAATATATGAATAAATATTTTACTTATTTAATGGATACTAAAAATATCAATAAGCTGAAACGGAACTAGACATTTGCAGCGGATTGACAAACAATGTTAAAATGAAAAATAGACATATAGTATTATTTTCGTTATTGACTCCGTGGAAGTACTTCTCTCTCAGAGAGAACGTGCAGGTGGAGGTGTAAATGTATCTTAAGTGAAGCGAGCACAGATCTTGTGGCACTCCTCTATAGTTTTGAAGCAGGGTCCGCTTGGATTTGGATCTCCTATGCAGCAATATATTAGTGGTTCTCCAGGAAGCGTGTAACGTTATACAGGGATCATCTCCCGCCAAATTAGCAATTAAAACAAGTAAAAAATAATTGGTAACCTATACTGGTAAAAAGCGAACATCACCGTCAAAATCATAACAGCATATGATAGTCGGGTTGCCATCTTTTTCTTTTTAATTTAGAACCAAATTAGTACTTTTAACTTTTATGATTTTTAATATAAATTCACTAATTTATATAGAGAATGAGGATTCACAATTTAAGGGAATAAATACCTAATTATAGAATTTGTTATAGTGTCTAATTATAGAATTAAATAACAAAATTTTAGAAATTAGATGCGTAGATTAATGCAAGATACACTTTGATTTGTTGTAATATCTAATTATGGAATTAAATAACAAAATTTTAGAAATCATCAATTTTGATGGACAAAGTTCAAGGTTACCTATTCCAAAACCTCAACAATGAAATCAATAAAAATTATGGAATTAAATAACAAAATTTTAGGAATCATCAATTTTGATGGACAAAGTTCAAGGTTACCTATTCCAAAACCTCAACAATGAAATCAATAATTTAAAATTGTAATGACAATGATGTTGTTTTGTAGCGAGTTAAATGATTATGAATACTACACAATCTACTCTAGTAGTTCACTCTTACCGTCTATTCATCGGTGGCAAACTATGATTGAATGATAATATATATATATATATATAAATTAAAATCATGTAATCATAAATGGTATGAATTAGGGGTGTATTCGAGTCAAGCTGAGTCGGGCTCGGCTCGTTTAGTAAAAGTTCGGGCTCGAACTCGACTCGCCAAACTTTTGGAACCTAAGCTCGGCCTCAGGCTCGCGAGGTTATATACAAGCTCAAACTCGGCTCGGGCTTGATTCGTTAAAATATAGTATTAAATAAATTATTAATTTAATATATTTTTAATATAATATTATTAAAAAATATAAAAATATATATTATAGTAGGCTCGTCAAGCTCGCGAGCTTTTATCTTTGAGGTTCGTGGCTCGGGCTCAAGCTTGGCTCGCCAGAAGTTTGTTTGAATCTGAACTCGAGTTGAACTTTACCCAAGTCGAGCCCGAACCGTTCGTGAGCCGGCTCAACTCATTTCCAGCCCTAATTTGAATAGACAATCAAAATAGACTATAGGAGTAGGGTGTATCATTACTCATAAATAATACTATATATTTCAATTAAAATTATATATAGTTATTCAGTGAGTCTAATACGTGGACTATCTGCATATTAATAACGTGTGGATATAAAATCAGTATCGTTCAACTTATCTAACCGTTAATAATGCAGATTGATTTTCAAAAACCTTTTGATTGGTTTAGGAAATCAATGGACAAAGAAGAAATTTAAATAATAAAAAAATACTAACTCCTGCCCTTTGATACTAAGAGGGAGGGAATTTTAAAAAAAAAAAAAAAAAAAAAACTACTTTTTAATTCTTCTCCCAATTAATCATGTTATTCCGATTTAATTTGTTAACATAAATAATCCGCATAAAAATTATAGATAAATTGTTTGGTTTTGGAGTTTTCAAACTAGACGTAGACACCATCAGAAACATAATTCAAACCGATAATATTATTCAATAATACACTGTATATTAAATAAATGAAATTAAAATTAAAAGAAAAACATTAATAATGTTAAAATTAATTCAAATGAATTCAAATAAATCAATAATAATTAAAAAAAATCGTAAAAGAAATATACCTGAAAACAAGAACCTGATAGCCTTTATTTGTCAGGTTTTGATGACAAGGGACACTACTTGGAACATCTTGTTCGTAAGATAAGTTTCTGCTACATCTCAACCATTCATTTACTGTTCCCTACGCATTTTTTATTCAATAAATTTAAAATAATATTCTAATTATTTTATTTTTTAAAAAAAATTACCTCTCGAATTTCCTAAAGCTTTTTGAACGTCTTTGTTATTAGCCCAAGTGTAGACATAAACCATGTTGTGACTCTGATTGATTTATATATGAAAATAATCATCAATAAAAATAAATGATAATTATGAAAAAATGAGTGAGATATAGAATTTTATTTACTCGACACCAGGGTGTTGAAGAAGCATTATAAGTTGGTAAAAGAATAAAATCAACTAGATCATCCATAATTGTTGGTTTTGGCACATGATTGACTTTACATTTGGGTTCCAGAATGTGTACACCATTTATCTTCTCAATGCACTGCAACTCAAAATTTCTATTAGTATTCATTAATGGTAAAAATTTATATTATTTTTGTATACATATTATTTTACTCACTCGTGTATAGTCTTGAAGATCGGCTTTGCATAATCCATTTTCAGGATCAACGTTAATGTAGTCACCTTTACAATTTCTTTCCAGAGACTAAAAATGTAAAGTAACATAATAAAAGTAATAATTATTAATAAAATCTTTTTTTTTTCCTTATAGAATGATAAGTACCTGGTAGAGTTCAAATGAGATAAGTCCCTTCATGTATGCAAACTGAATTCTTGAGTTTTCATCCATAGATGAATCTGTAAATGGGTTGCCAATCATATATCCCTGTGTGGTAGTATAAGATAAATAATATTTTTCATTTTTAGTGAGTAAATTATCATGATTCAATAAATAGAAATAATAGTGCATGAAATAAAATTCTAAAAGAAATTCAAACTTATTTTAAGATTCATTCTTGGTTCTTGCCCAACTTCATTACCAACAATAGAATATGCAAAAGCAGAGGTTAATGATCTTTAAGAAAGATAATAATTGAGATTTAAACATAAAATGATTAGATAAGTTTGTCCGGTGGTTACTTCCAGTTTATTAATTAAAATAATAATTATTATTTTTATAAAATTAATATTTTTTATTTCATGTATAAAAAATTTTAATAATTTTTTAATAATTATTTAAATACCACCTACAATAATTTTAAAATATTAAAAATTAAAAATCAATAATTAAAATTTAGCTGAAGAAATTCTTTGAACAACCATGGGAACAATTTTGCCTAAATAGGAGTCACCACCAATAAATAAATAAATAGAAAGTCTATCACAACCAAATAGTCTATTAAATGATACTTAGATGAACTGAAAACTAAATAAAAATAAAATTCGGGAGAGATAGAAACATCTGATTAATCAAATCTAATCAGATACGAATGTCTTTACACTCTATAATTGTACTTGATTAAATAAGATGGAGTAAAAATATCATGAATCTCGTTACTATATATTCCCTTAGGGCTCTCAGAGTGAAGTACCCTTGATCAAAATGAACACATATATTAGTCTTGCGAGTTTTATACTATAAGAAAAGAAAATGTTATTATTTAAATTATCCGATATATTACCGTGTAAATATAATAATAATATAATTAGTAGTTCAATTTATGAATAAATATTATGAGTATTAAATTATCATGAAAAATTAATTTAAAATCGACAATGGAAATGAAAATTACGACAATCACACAATCAATAAATTATTTATTTAAAGTATATAAATTGATTTTTTTTTTCACATAGATGAAAAATTAAACTATTTTTTTTATATGACACTTCTTGAAAATTGTGGAGCAACAGTCTTTTTGCAACTTTGTAAAGGAATCACGAACACTTTATCAATAAAAATTATAATTTTAACATATAAATAAATCTTTTTAAGTTATTAACTTTTTTATTTTAAAAATTAAAAAGATTAATTTTAACATAAAAAAAATTAAAATTAAAATTACCCCATATTGTAGCCTCAGACATATCACGAGCGGTCCGAAATAAGCACATGCGGCTAGACATCAATATGACTTAACAATTAAAAGCCTATTTCAATTAGCAAAAGTAGGATGAGTTCTTAAGTAGAAAATAATAATAAATGGTGCTGTATATTAATTCAAATTGATGGGCATATTAGAAATGTGGATGGTTAAAAGCTACTTTTGTCATCACTTTTACAATAATTACAAACTTCCAAGATTTGTGTGAAGGTGTAAAATGATTGTCCTAGGAGGATAAAATTGGAAAACTAAAATCAAAGGGACAGCGTTGGAAATAAGAAAATGAAAACAATCACGTGCTCTCGAATCTTTATATAGAGACATCACCACACCATATTCCTCGTCCACTCCACTTACAATACAATCTAGTCCTTGCAATGGGTAGCATAAACCAAATGTTGTGTATCATCTTGCTCTGGTTTTCCATCCAATCTCTTCTCATCAACACTCTGAAAATAGGGTTCTATGACAATGTTTGCGCAGAAGTTGAAACCATAGTGAGGAAGACCACTCACAGGTTCATCTCCAGAGACCCAAGTCTCGCAGCTTCACTACTGAGGCTTCACTTCCACGACTGCTTCGTCAGGGTAAGACAAACAACATGAGTCATATTTTTTTATCAATTTGGGACATTTAAAAGGACTGACTATTAGAACTGTGTCTGATGTATGTGCGCAGGGATGTGATGGTTCGGTCCTTCTGAACTCTACGAAGGATAATCAGGCGGAAAAAGAAGGAAAAGCAAATCTGAGCGTCAGAGGATATGAAGTCATCGATGCTGTCAAATCCAAACTTGAGAAGAAATGTCCCGGAGTTGTTTCATGTGCCGATATACTGGCTTTGGTCGCCAGAGACGCTGTGAAGCAGGTACTATACTAACAATGTTTGCTTTTATATTTTGAGTTATACACTGAACTAAATAGGATTTCAACTTTTTGTTTTTTTAGAGCAATGGTCCATTCTGGTCAGTTCCAACAGGAAGAAGAGACGGCAGAGTTTCACGTGCCTCAGATACAGGAAACTTGCCTGCTTTTAACCATGACATTGCTGCACTCAAACGTATCTTCACTTCCAAGGGTTTGAGTGTGAAGGACTTGGCTGTGTTGTCAGGTAATATTAATAAGAGCCATTAAAATGAAATGCTTTTATATATATATTATTTATATTGAATTGAAACGGCGTGCAGGAGCACACACTATTGGAACATCACGGTGCTTATTTGTTCAAAACCGTCTTTATAATTTCACCGGAAAAGGCGACGCCGATCCATCATTGGATCCCAAGTATGCTGGTCAGTTAAAGATCAAATGTAAGCCTGGAAACTCCCAGACAGTTCTGGAAATGGATCCCGGAAGTTTCAGGACGTTTGATGAAGATTATTACTCAGTTGTGGCCAAACGAAGAGGGTTGTTTCCATCTGATGCTGCTCTTCTCAATGATAATGAAACCAAATCTTATGTGCTTCGTCAGGTGGCAACTAAGGGCTTCACCTTTCCGACCGATTTTGGTGAATCCATGGTCAAGATGGGCAACATTGGTGTCCTCACCGGAAATGATGGAGAAATCAGAAAGCATTGTGCTTTTGTCAATTAATTCTGCATTTATCACCAGTTTATGTGTTCACTCTGCTTTTATATGTTTCGCTGGCGTTTGTGATTAATAATAATAATAATTTTGTGATTAAAATATAATTTTAAAAAGTTGGCGAGATATTGGTAACTAAAATTATTATATAAAATGTTTTTTTTTACTTTTTGCTTCGGTTTCTCTTCCGCCACATGATTTTATTTCTAATCTTTTAATTTTTGTTCGACTAATTTTTCAACTATATAATTTCAAAAGTAAAATATAATTTTTATAATTTTGAAATTTAATTTCCAACTTATGATCCAACACGGTTGGATTGGATTGAAATATTAATTGGATAGGTTGGATTGAAATTTTATCAACCAAATTCGGAATGGGTTGAACGATTTTCAATCCAACCCAATCTGATTATGTCATATATATATATATATGTGAGTAAAATAAAATTTTAATAAAAATAAATATAAATATATTTTTTTAAATGTCTAACATTCTTCATTTATGGTACTTAATAAATTATAATTTGGAGTAAATATATATATATATATATATATATATATAAATAGGGATGAGATTACGGTCAAAATGATTTAAATTAAATTGAGCTTTTTCAGTGATATGAATAATTAGGAATGATACTTGATTAAATGGACTGTACCTTACGATGATTCAAATACTACTAAGCATATATTTTCTGTGAATGTTTGTGATAATATTTAGATGAATTTGTCTTAGGAAAAATAAAATTTCAAGACCACAAAAAGTTTAGTTATACAATTATAATTATAGATTTATTTCAAAAAGTTTGCAAAAATAAATTTTTAATAATTTAAATTTCACTCCCTGTGCTATTCACTTCCGCTCATAGACTATAAATATAAACATAGTTCATAGATACGTAAACCACGTGATTTCAGAGGTATTTTGGGGAAATTAGGCTTATGCCGTAAAAACCAAATTTTTAAGAATTTATATTTGTATTTTAAAAAAAAAAAAGCAAACTTATAATTATATTTTGAACGTTAGAAACCCAAGAATTATCATTTTATTTTAATTTTAATTTTATCTTTTTTTAGTTTCTTTTAGAAAATTATGATCAATTTTGTACTTAAAAAAAGTAGTCATCAGGGACGTAAAATTACTCTCACTATTGAGTAGTAAATTATCTAAAAAATTATCTAAATATAATAACATAAATATAAATCATAGATATCTAAATATAATAACATAAATATAAATCATAGATACCCTGAATGTACACTTCTACTATCTAGCCAGGGATATGTATTGCATGAAAAAAAAAAAAGCATTCTGCTTATCAGGATATGAATGAAATAATGATAAATAAAAATATGCTACCCACATTTAATATAATAAATATATACTAATTTAAATTATATTACATTATATCTCCATATTTTAATAAATTAATAAAATTAACCAACAAAAATTGAAAATTCAATGAAATTACGAAAATGTCAAATATAAAATATTTTATTCTCATAGATTATATCAAATCATGATACTACAGCTTTACATATTTGTATGAAAATATAAAAATAAATTATAAATCGTTATAACTAACTCCGTAATATACCCTCAAATTGTTGACATCTATAAATTATGTTCGTCTGGGAGTGTAACTGAATGGTGTAGGTAGATAAACACAAATAAAAATAATTTAAAACGATCGCAAATCAGTTCAGATGATTGGTAGAAATTTGTGGTCAGCATCTTCTTTACAATCTTTCTTCCAAATTTTATAAAAGATTGTTCTCCAAAATTTAACTACATATTTTTCTTAATTAAAACAATATAATTAAAGGTCAATCAGATAGTGTGTTTTAAGGGAGCACAGATCTTGTGGCACTCCTCCATAGTTTTGAAGTAGGGTCTGCTTGGATTTGAATCGGTTAGACAGTAATACGTCGGTGGATCATCCGGAAGCGCATAAGCAGTTACACACGGATCCTCTCCCACCAAATTAGCTCTAGATCCCATTGTGCCTGTCAATTTCTATTCTTATTAGATATATTAATTAAAAACATTTCAAATAAATTAAAAAAGAATTGGTAACCAACACTAATAGAAAGTGAACATCACAATCAAAATCATAACAGCAGATGATACTTGGGCAGCCATATATATATTTTTTAAAATTTAGAATTAAATTAGTATTTTTATTCTTTATAATTTTACTCATTTATATAGAGAGTGACTATTCACAGTATAAGAGAATAAACATCTAATTATAGAATTTGTTATAATACCTAATTTTAAAATTTGTTGTAATATCTAATTATAAAATTTGTGGTTCTATTTAACTATAGAATTAAATAACAAATTTTAAGAATTAAATGCGCAAGAAAAATAATAGTTTGTTTGTTTGTTTTGTTTTTTTTTTTTTTATCAAAGGAGGGAGATATCCAAAGTAGAAATCACTTGACGAACAATACGTGGCAAAGCCACCTCTTTTCTATCCTAGATAAAGATTTGCAAAATTTTAGTAGGAGGATGCCGCCAAATATTCCTTCTAACAACAGACAGACTGCATCCCCCAAATTAGCGAAAGACGTAACTCAATATTACAATTCAGTCTTTGCAACCATCTATGCACTTAAGATATAAAATCCGTAAGCTTTTGATTCCTCACATGACCCAAGACTAAGTTCACATCAATTAGAGAATCCATTTCCATTTTCTGGATTGTAAATTTTGCTGGACACGTTTAAGGTTATTTATATGATATCAAAATCTCTATAATTAAATTAATAATTTAAAATTGTAGTTAAATAAAAATAATTATGCTTTGCCTTAAAGAGAGTTAAATGCTATAAATTTTAATAAATTTACATAAATAGTTATTTGTCTTTCATTATTAAAGGTTTCTTACATTATTTTTTTATTTTTTTAAAAATTATATATATATATATATATAAATACTTATAAGTCATTCTGTCAGCCAGAGATGAAAAATTCGATTTGAATTTTGAGATTTTCCTACTTAAGACTTCTGCTTTTCTTTCTTATAATTAACATATCCAAAAAGTTAAAAGAAAAAATAAACAAATAAATAGAAGAAAAGAGATAAAAGTGCACAAATTTCAACCACAAATCTCAGGGTTCAAATTGAAATTCCTGACAAATGACTTTTTCATCCAATTTAATAAATAAATAAATATATATATATACATATAAAATTTATATCTTAAATTTTAAAAAAAAAATTTACATTTTGAAAATTGGATAATTTTTCCAAATTTGAGGTTATTTTTATTTTTGTATCCATTTCATAAAAAATAATTTTAAAAGACACCCCTTTTTATAAATAAAATTTTACGGAAAAATTTTATTAATTTGTTTTCTTTTCCAATTAAAGAATACAATCAACCAAATTAGAAAAGCAAAATCTTTCTAAAATGAAGAATCAAACAATAAGGAAGTAGATATAAATTCAAAATAGGGAAAACTTTCCTAAAAAGAAATTCTCGTTGAATCAAGGAAATCCTAAAAATACTGCTGCCCATGGATTCCAAGAGGAAGAGAAATTTTCTTTTAAAAACATAAATAAATAAAATTCTTTTCAATTCTTTTCTCATTCAATCAAGTTATTCGAATTTGATTTGCTAACCCAAATCATCCGAATAAAATGTATAGCCAAATTATTTGGTTTTTTAGTTTTCAAACTAAGCATGGGTATCATTACATACACAACTCGGATAAATGATGTTATTAGTTCGGAATGGTTAACCGAACGACACACAAATAATCTAATTTGTAAAAAATCCTAACACTAGGTAAGTACTTGAATGTGATTGTGTAGTTGATGGGTGGAGCGTATAATTACGGTGATTTTGTGTTTTGGTGTCTTGTTATATAAAAGCATCTCCAGTGGAATGTGAATTTATTGGTTTGCACATCCACGTGGACATTCTGAATTTTTTATTTAAAAAATCCACTCCAATGGCAATGTGAATTTTCAATGTGCAGGTGACGTGACAGAAAAAATAATAGAGGGTGTGGAGTAGAGCTTCTATTTTCCACGTCCTAGTTGACGGTGTCAATCATCAATTTTAATATTTTAAAATTGTAATTACCATATTTCTATTTAAACTATAAATTAAAAAGGAAATAGAAACTTAATTCTAATGGATTATAAATTAGAGAAATCCGAATAGACAATAACCACAGTGGACAATTTTTAATTTTTTTTCTCCAAAAATATTATTTTTGACACATCATTATCTACACCCTCTATTTAACATGACACATTTGCCTCAATTCACTAAACCATTGGAGATGCTCTAAATAAAGAGTTAAAGCGAGAGGTGATTTTGTTGGGTCTCGGAAACTTTCAATTTCATTTAATGGTGGTTGTATATAATCTCATTTCTCTAAAATTTGATTAGTCCAACAAGTAAGCAATACTTATTTGCTGTACCCACCCACCTTCATAAATCACTCATCTGGGTTTTTGTTTTTGGTTCAATTAAAACCTTACACAAATTGAAGCAAGCAAATGTCTGACAAACAAGCGGAGGAAGCAATGGCCTCAATCATCAACGAAGCAGAACAGAAAGAGAAAGAGGACAATAGCAACAAGTCCACGTTTGACTTTAAAAGCTTCCTCTGACATGGTGGCTCTGTCTATGATGCTTGTTTCAGCTATGTTTCAGGAATGTATGTATGGATGTTCAATTCACAAATCCTAAAACCCTAATTCGATTTATTAATTAATTATTTTGTGATCTGGATCCAAAATATAGTCATTCACGCGCCTTCGATTGCTGTTAACCCACGACAAATGCCAACTCAGCTTCAAGTATCTAATGTTAGCATTTTTTACAAATTGAGGTATCCAGGTGGGAATCTGTATAGTCTAGGTATTACCTAGGAAAACAGTACAACTTAAGGGAGCTCTAACCTATTTTTGCCTTTATATTTTGCAAACTAAAAATAACTCTAAAACGTTTTATATTATGAAACAGAGGGAGTATTAAATAATTTATAAAAGTTTTTTTGTAATTTGAAGATTTGAAAATAAGCGTTGGAGAATGTCTAAATGCTCGCTGATTTTATTGAAAATTTTTAAATTTCTCTAGGTTAATAATTGAATTATTATTCTTATAAATTCTCAACAAATAAGGTTAACTAACGCGTGTACAACTTGAGCGCTTCACCTAACAATTCCAAACTCTAAAAACATTGATAATTTGGTTTCGGTTGTAATAATTTTTAATGTCATCGTATCATTATTCCACTTTCTATTACTTGATAAATAAGAATACTTTATCACCATAATATAATTTTAATACATAAACAACTTCTTTCTATTTTTAAATTTTTAATTTTTTTATTTAAAAATTATAAAAAATTTAAATTTTAACATAGAAAACTTAGAATTATCCATTTTAGTGTTAATACTCTAAGTCTCGATATATCATGAGCACTTGGAGATCAACCTATATGGCTAGATATCAATTTGACTTAATAATTAAAAGTCCTATTTCAATTATTAAAAATATCACGTCGTTAATAAAATAGAACTAAAAATAGGATGGCCTCTTAAATAGAAAATAATAATGAATGATGTTGTATATTAATTCAAATCGATGGATTATATGAATCGTGGACCACGACCGAAAAAAATGTAAACTAAATATACTATTTTAAAAATTTTTACTATCAACAAAAAAATGAAAAGAAAGTCTATTGTAATCGAATATTATATTACAAGATATCCAGATTAACTGATAATTAAATAAAAAATAATAGTAAAAATAAACAAACAAACAAAATTCGAGAGAGATGGAAACACGTCTAAGTAATCAAATCTAATTAGATACAAATTTCTTTACACTCTACCATTATACTTAATCAAACAAATTTGAGTAAAAATGAATTTTATTACTATTAATTTATTTGGTATCTCTCGCAGTAAATTATCCATAATAAAAATAAACATATATATTAGTCTTGTGTTTTTTATGCTTCAAGAAATTAAAACATTATTTTTAAATTACCAGATAAATTATTGGTAAATATAATAATAATAAATCAATAGTTCAATTTATGAATAAATATTACAAGCATTCGAATTTGTTATGAAAAAAATAATTCAAAAAATTATAATTGAAATGAAAATTATCGGCAATTACATTATAATTATTTATAAAATAAAAAATAATATAAATTAATTCTTTTCTCTAAATACATAACAAATTATTAATTTTGCTTCTTGAAAATGTAGAGACGGATAAGACTTCTATATTAACCATAATAATTTTACAACTTTGTAAAGTAATCGGAGATACTTTATTATCACAAATATATATTAATATATAAACAACACTCTATCTTTTTAATTTATTAATTTTATTTTAAAAATTATTTAAAATATTAACTTTTAACATAGAAAAATTAAAATTATCCAGGAGAGTGTGGATAATTAAAATTAAGATAATATAGTATTATCTATTGAGGACACCTCTAAATATTCTCAGAGAGAACGTTGGGGTGTAAATGAATCTTTAGTGATGGGAGCACAAATCTTGTGGCACTCCTCGACAGTTTTGAAGTAGGGTCTGCTTGGATTTGGATCGGTCAGACAGTAATACGTCGGGGGATCATCCGGAAGCGCATAAGCAGTTACACATGGATCCTCTCCCACCAAATTAGCTCCAGTTCCCGTTGTGCCTGTCAATTTCTGTTCTTATTAGAAATATTAATTAAAATAATTTGAAACAAGTAAAAAAGAATTGGTAACCTACACCGGTAAAAAGCGAACATCACCATCAAAATCAGAACAGCATATGATACTTGGGCTGCCATATTTATTTTTTTTTAATTTAGAATCAAATTAGTTTTTTTTTTTTATGATTTTTAATAAAAATTTTCAATAATTTATATAGGGAGTGACTATTCACAATTTAAGGAAATAAATATCTAATTATAGAATTTGTTGGACAATATAAATATAGCATTTGTTGTGATATCTAATAATAGAATTAAATAACAAATTTTCGAGATTAAATACGCAGATTAATG
This sequence comes from Cardiospermum halicacabum, assembly GCA_031304145.1. NCBI lineage: Eukaryota > Viridiplantae > Streptophyta > Magnoliopsida > Sapindales > Sapindaceae > Cardiospermum > Cardiospermum halicacabum. The sequence goes on along the minus strand of CM062390.1, from coordinate 2,281,154 downwards.
TAAAATAGATCCTGATTTGTTGTAATATCTAATTATAAAATCGAAAAAACCGAAAATCTATGCATGGTCAATTTTGCTGAACAAATTTAAGGTTATCTATTTCAAAACCTTTATAATTAAATCAAAAATTTAAAATATTAGTGAAAATACGTAATTTTAGATTTTATATAAAAAATATTAGTTAGACCAACTTTAAATTTTTTACACTTTTAGACTTTTTTTTTAAAAATTGTAAAAATGAGCTTTCAGGTGAACCGGGAAGCATCAGACCAAGAAACAGGCAAATATAACTTTTCCCGGGAAACAGTTATGTTTTGCCTGTTTCCCGGTGTAGTTTTTGCTTTCCGGTCTAATTGACAGGGAAGCAGGGGTATTATGGTCATTTTGGTCTATTTTCTACAAAAACTTTTGGAAAAAATTTAGTTTTGTAAAAATTTTAATTTTGGTCTAAAAATATATATTTTTTAATAAAAAATCCAAAAATGCAATGGACCCATTAAAATTATGATTAAATAAAAATAATAGTGCTTCTCATTAAAAGAGTTAATGATATAAATTTTAATAAAATTAAATAAATAGTTATTTATTTTTTATTATTAAAAGCTATTATACTATTTTCTTTTATTTTTTTTAGAAAATAAAAAATAATATAATTTGTATTTATAAATTATTTATCACCGAAAGATGAAAAAATCAATTTGATCTTGAGATTTTTCTTCGTTATTTCTCATAATTAACATATTCAAAGTTTAAAAATAAATAAATAAATAGTGATATAAAAAGAAAAGATAAAAGCGTACAAATTTATACCCTCTCATAGTTCAAATTGGAAGTTAGGGTCCTTAGTTGGCAAATAACTTTTTCATCAGATTCAAACCATAAATATGAAAATAGTGATAATTTTTATTTTGGATTTATCCAAATTGAAAAAAGCAGTTTTAGTCCAACATTGAAAAATTTATAAAACTAAAATTTATAAATAAATTTTTAAAACTAATAGAAAAAAAACAAATCTATCCATTATATTAAAAATATATAAAATAAATAAATAAATAAAAGAATAAATAATAGAATAATAAAAATAGGAAATAGAATTCCTAAAACAACCCTAACCATGTGACCGTTTGAAATCTAATAGTTTGAAATCAAACCCGACTCTAACCTTTTGTACTCAGAACAATCGAATAACAGAGGTCATCTTCTCCAATTCCCTTCTTCGATTCTTCTCCTACAACCATCGTTTTGGTAGATTTTCTTCAGTTTTTACGACCAAATCCCTCATTTCTCATATGCAAATAACTCCAGCATCTTATTACTATCAATAACGAAAATGAATAAAAGCAAGTATAGGTTTGACAAACCTAAAATGGTGCCTAAGAAGTCAAAACAAAAGTAGAAGGTTAAGGTAAAAAATCTTTGTTGATGACTTCGGCTAGGATTAGATTCGTAAATAATATTGATAATTAGCTGTTTTTGAATATTTGCTGGAATTTAGGGTTTTAGATTCGTTGAAATCTAAATGTTTATGTTTGAGTCTTAGATTCGCAGGTGTTTTTTTTTTGGAGGTAACTGTTTATAATTAGCTTCTTCTGTTTATTTGTTGTAATTTAGGATTTTATGGCATTTCTTTGTTTAGCAAACTAGGAACTTGGTCCTTATCTACTAATGTTTCCGGTGAAGCTACGATATATAAACAATTGTTTCCTAGTTTGTTACACTAGGAAACAGTTGTTCGTGTACTCCTGCTTCTCAGTATATGAAACTAGAAAACAACAGTAGAAAGAAATTATATCATTTTTTTTGTCAAAAAAGGAAAAAAAAAAAAACCCCCTCATTTTAATATATATAGTTTTTAATTTACTGTTCATCCATTAGTAATAAACAGTAATTAAGGGGCGTTTTGATAATTTCTTATTTTTATTTTTTACATTAAAACTTTTTAATTTTTTTTTCTTTTCTCCTCATATTCTTCTATCTTCTATTTTCTTTTTTTCTTCTTTTTTCCTCCTTAATTTTTTTAAATTAATTTTTTTAAGTAAAATGAAATAAGAAAATTATCAAAATGTCACTCAATTACGGTTTATCCCTAACAGATAAATAGTAAACTTAAAAAAAAAAACTGTTAAAATGTAGTTTTTTAGCTAAAAATAAAAAAAGTTGAGGTTTTTTTTTTTTTTTTTTTTTTTTTTCAATTTCAAACCTGCAGTGGTAAAATAGAAATATCCTTAATAATTAAATTTGATAAATAATTTTTTAAATATATAAATAAATAAACACATTGACAATAAATAAAATATAATACTTTGACGGACAAGGAGAAAACAAATTGTATATCTTAACTATTAAAATTTAAGTTTTACTATGATGTCGTCATTTATTATACTTGCAATTTTATCAATTTAACATAAGTATTATTTCATGTACACTATATTTTACATACTATTTGATTAAAATAGTAAAATATATGAATATAATATTTGAATTAAAGAATTTGAAAAAAAATATTTCAGATTACATAATATATTAACACCAAATCTAAATTATAAATACAATTATATAAAAAATATTATAAATAACTATAATGCATTAAAATACTTAAAATTAATATTTTAAAACTTAAGGTCTCAATTTATAATTAAAAGAATTAAAAAGTGAAATGTCACGTTGTTTTTATACATACCAGTATGGTCTTTGCTTCGCATGCCAAATGCCAAATTTTTGTATTAGTATGTGTGAAATGGAATGTGGTTGGAGTAAATTTTGGAATTAAAATGGAAAATGATTTATTAATTTGGAGATAGCCTTAGTTAGGAATGGAGACACTTTATCACCATAATATAATTTTAATATATAAAAATATATATTTTTTTAATTTATTAATTTTTTATTTTAAAATTTTTTAAAAATTTTAATTTTGACATAGAAAACTTAAAATTATCCACTCTATATTAATGCTCTAAGCCTCGAGATATCAAGAGCGCTAGGAAATCAGTACATATTGCTAGACATCCATATAACTTAACCATTAAAGCCTATTTCAATAACGAAAAATATCATATTGTGAAAATACGTAAAATTAGACCTTATTAACTTTTTTATTTTTTTCTTAGTTTTAAACCAACCCTAAATTTGTTACACTTTTAACCTTTTGTTATAAAAAAATTATAAAACTAAACTTTTTTTTTTTAAAAAAAAATTGCAAAAATGAGCTTCCCGGTATGTACTACAGGAAACAGGCAAAATTGATAAGCTTCCCGGTGTGTAATATCGGAAGCCAAAATTTGCTTCCTGGTACTACACACCAGGAAGCAGGCTTGAATTTTGCCTGCTTCCTGGTGTGTAGTACTAGGAAGCAAAATCTGCTTCCCAGTATTACACACCAGGAAGCAAATTTTGGCTTCCTGGTATTGCACACCGAGAAGCAGACTCGAATTTTGCCTGTTTCCTAATGTTAATACTGGGAAGCTGCTGAATATATTTTTATTACTATTAAAGGGTAAAACGGTCATTTTGGTCTATCTTTTACAATTTTTTTTTAAAAAAAGTTTAGTTTTGTAAAAATTTTAATGTTGGTCTAAAAATATATATTTTCTTTTAAAAAAAAACTCAAAAGTGCAAATGACCCTTAATTTGAAAAAAAAAAAAAAAAAACTCAAGTAGGATGAGCTCTTAAATAGAAAATAATAATAAATAATTTTGTATATTAATTCAAATGTTACAATTGTGGATGGTTAAAACCACTTTCTAACACTTTTATAATAATTAGAATTTTGGACCCGTACACTATACACAACTGATAAAATATATACTAAATATATTATTTGAAAAATTCTCACCACCAATAAAAAAATAAATAGAAAGTCTATCACAACCAAATAGTCTATTAAATTATACTTAGATGAACTGAAAACTAAATATAAAAAAAATAAAAATAAAATTCGGGAGAGATAGAAACATCTGATTAATCAAATCTAATCAGATACGAATGTCTTTACACTCTATAATTGTACTTGATTAAATAAGATGGAGTAAAAATATCATGAATCTCGTTACTATATATTCCCTTAGGGCTCTCAGAGTGAAGTACCCTTGATCAAAATGAACACATATATTAGTCTTGCGAGTTTTATACTATAAGAAAAGAAAATGTTATTATTTAAATTATCCGATATATTACCGTGTAAATATAATAATAATATAATTAGTAGTTCAATTTATGAATAAATATTATGAGTATTAAATTATCATGAAAAATTAATTTAAAATCGACAATGGAAATGAAAATTACGACAATCACACAATCAATAATTATTTATTTAAAGTATATAAATTGATTTTTTTTTTCACATAGATGAAAAATTAAACTATTTTTTTTATATGACACTTCTTGAAAATTGTGGAGCAACAGTCTTTTTGCAACTTTGTAAAGGAATCACGAACACTTTATCAATAAAAATTATAATTTTAACATATAAATAAATCTTTTTAAGTTATTAACTTTTTTATTTTAAAAATTAAAAAGATTAATTTTAACATAAAAAAAATTAAAATTAAAATTACCCCATATTGTAGCCTCAGACATATCACGAGCGGTCCGAAATAAGCACATGCGGCTAGACATCAATAGACTTAACAATTAAAAGCCTATTTCAATTAGCAAAAGTAGGATGAGTTCTTAAGTAGAAAATAATAATAAATGGTGCTGTATATTAATTCAAATTGATGGGCATATTAGAAATGTGGATGGTTAAAAGCTACTTTTGTCATCACTTTACAATAATTACAAACTTCCAAGATTTGTGTGAAGGTGTAAAATGATTGTCCTAGGAGGATAAAATTGGAAAACTAATCAAAGGGACAGCGTTGGAAATAAGAAAATGAAAACAATCACGTGCTCTCGAATTTTATATAGAGACATCACCACACCATATTCCTCGTCCACTCCCACTTACAATACAATCTAGTCCTTGCAATGGGTAGCATAAACCAAATGTTGTGTATCATCTTGCTCTGGTTTTCCATCCAATCTCTTCTCATCAACACTCTGAAAATAGGGTTCTATGACAATGTTTGCGCAGAAGTTGAAACCATAGTGAGGAAGACCACTCACAGGTTCTCTCCAGAGACCCAAGTCTCGCAGCTTCACTACTGAGGCTTCACTTCCACGACTGCTTCGTCAGGGTAAGACAAACAACATGAGTCATATTTTTTTATCAATTTGGGACATTTAAGGACTGACTATTAGAACTGTGTCTGATGTATGTGCGCAGGGATGTGATGGTTCGGTCCTTCTGAACTCTACGAAGGATAATCAGGCGGAAAAAAGAAGGAAAAGCAAATCTGAGCGTCAGAGGATATGAAGTCATCGATGCTGTCAAATCCAAACTTGAGAAGAAATGTCCCGGAGTTGTTTCATGTGCCGATATACTGGCTTTGGTCGCCAGAGACGCTGTGAAGCAGGTACTATACTAACAATGTTTGCTTTTATATTTTGAGTTATACACTGAACTAAATAGGATTTCAACTTTTTGTTTTTTTAGAGCAATGGTCCATTCTGGTCAGTTCCAACAGGAAGAAGAGACGGCAGAGTTTCACGTGCCTCAGATACAGGAAACTTGCCTGCTTTTAACCATGACATTGCTGCACTCAAACGTATCTTCACTTCCAAGGGTTTGAGTGTGAAGGACTTGGCTGTGTTGTCAGGTAATATTAATAAGAGCCATTAAAATGAAATGCTTTTATATATATATTATTTATATTGAATTGAAACGGCGTGCAGGAGCACACACTATTGGAACATCACGGTGCTTATTTGTTCAAAACCGTCTTTATAATTTCACCGGAAAAGGCGACGCCGATCCATCATTGGATCCCAAGTATGCTGGTCAGTTAAAGATCAAATGTAAGCCTGGAAACTCCCAGACAGTTCTGGAAATGGATCCCGGAAGTTTCAGGACGTTTGATGAAGATTATTACTCAGTTGTGGCCAAACGAAGAGGGTTGTTTCCATCTGATGCTGCTCTTCTCAATGATAATGAAACCAAATCTTATGTGCTTCGTCAGGTGGCAACTAAGGGCTTCACCTTTCCGACCGATTTTGGTGAATCCATGGTCAAGATGGGCAACATTGGTGTCCTCACCGGAAATGATGGAGAAATCAGAAAGCATTGTGCTTTTGTCAATTAATTCTGCATTTATCACCAGTTTATGTGTTCACTCTGCTTTTATATGTTTCGCTGGTGTTTGTGATTTCGTTCCTGTACTCGCATCTTATATATTATTATAATAAGAACTTGTTCTAATTGTGTTTCAATGAGGATTTGAGAAAACTTCATGTATTGTTAAAATAGTAAGTTGACTGTTTAAAAAAAATTAATAATAATAATAATAATTTTATGATTAAAGTATAATTTTAAAAAGTTGGCGAGATATTGGTAACTAAAATTATTATATAATATTTTTTTTTTTTTTACTTTCTGCTTTAGTTTCTCTTCCGCCACATGATTTTATTTCTAATCTTTTAATTTTTGTTCGACTAATTTTTCAACTATATAATTTCAAAAGTAAAATATAATTTTTATAATTTTGAAATTTAATTTCCAACTTATGATCCAACACGGGTTGGATTGGATTGAAATATTAATTGGATAAGGTTGGATTGAAATTTTATCAACCAAATTCGGAATGGGTTGAACGATTTTCGATCCAACCCAATCCGATTATGTCATATATATATATATATATATGAGTAAAATAAAATTTTAATAAAAATAAATATAAATATATTTTTTTAAATGTCTAAGATTCTTCATTTATGGTACTTAATAAATTATAATTTGGAGTATATATATATATATATATATATATATATATATATATATATATTCCTATAAATATGGATTAGATTACGGTCAAAATGATTTAAATTGAATTGAGCTTTTTCAATGATATGAATAATTAGGAATGATACTTGATTAAATGGACTGTACCTTATGATGATTCGAATACTACTAAGCATATATTTTTTGTGAATGTTTGTGATAATATTTAGATGAATTTGTCTTAGGAAAAATAAAATTTCAAGATCACAAAAAGTTTAGTTATAATTTATTTCAAAAAGTTTGCAAAAATAAATTTTTAAAAATTTAAATTTCACTCCATATGCTATTCACTTCCGCTCATAGACTATAAACATAAACATAGTTCATAGATACGTAAACCACGTGATTTCAGAGATATTTTGGGGAAATTAGGCCTATGGTGTAAAAACCAAACTTTTAAGAATTTATATATATATATTTTTTTTAAAAAACAAATTTATAATTATATTTTGAACGTTAAAAACTCAAGAATTATCATTTTATTTTAATTTTATTTTTATCTTTTTTTAGTTTATTTTATAAAATTATGATCAATTTTGTACTTAAAAAAAAGTAGTCATCGGGACGTAAAATTACTCTCACTATTGAGTAGTAAATTATCTAAAAAATTATCTAAATATAATAACATAAATATAAATCATAGATACCCTGAATGTACACTTCTACTATCTTGCCAAGGATATGTATTGCATGAAAGAAAAAAAAAAAAAGCATTCTGCTTATCAGGATATGAATGAAATAATGATAAATAAAAATATGCAACCCACATTTAATATAATAAATATATACTAATTTAAATTATATAATATTATATCTCCATATCTTAATAAATTAATAAAATTAACCCACAAAAATTGAACAAAAAAAATTCAATGAAATTACGAGAATGTCAAAAATAAAATATTTTATTCTCATAAATTATATCAAATCATGATACTACAACTTTACATATTTGTATGAAAATATAAAAATAAATTATAAATAGTTATAACTAGGTCCGTAAAATACCCTCAAATCATGTTGTTGACATCTATAAATTATGTTCGTCTGCGAGCGTAACTGAATGGTGTATGTTGATAAACACAATTAAAAATAATTTAAAACAATCTCAAATCAATTCAGATGATGGATAGAAACTTGTGGCCACCATCTTCTTCGACAATCTTTCTTCCAAATTTTATAAAAGATTGTTCTCCTAGATTTAACTACAGATTTCTCTTAATTAAAACAATATAATTAAAGGTCAATCAGATAGTGTGTTTTATTTGATTTTAAAATTTTAAATTTTAGAAAGAAAAAAAATATATAAACAAAAAATATTTTCATATCGCAAGAAAAGTTAAATTTGAATTAAATTTTTCCTAGGTTATAAAGAAGCCCAAGAAGACTAAGACCTATCTATTGATTTTTATATATAATGGTATTGATAGCATTTTATATATTATTATAATAAGAACTTGTTCTAATTGTGTTTCAACGAGAATTTGAGAAAACTTCATGTATGGTTAAAATAGTAGGTTGACTGTTCTAAATAATAATAATAATTATTATTATTATTATTATTATAATAATAATAATAATAATAATAATAATAATAATAATTTTTTTGTGATTAAAGTATAATTTTAAAAAGTGGTAACTAAAATTATTATATAAAATAATTTTTTTTACTTTCTGCTTCAGTTTCTCTTCTACTACGGCATTAAATTTCGTTTAATATATTATTCTTTATATTTGTAACCGCAGTTAGTTTACTAATATTAGAAGAGAGATGTTAAATGGATTAAATTGATCCAATAGAGATAAAAAAAAATTATGTTATTTAATCATATAATTATTTAACAATTTAAACCATTATGGGCATTGATGGAGTGGTAAACTCCATGATTATTAATTAGATATACCAATTTTCATGGATATAAATACTATTTGCACCACTTAGAATTTCAAATTATATGGTAGGATATACATATCAATCTATCTACTCGAACTCGCTTCTAATATATAGATATATGAAATAAGATCACATGCTAATCCAAAAATTTCTTTCATTATAAAATCAGATGGGACTATATGCTCCAAAATCTATAAGTAGCTATTATATTTGTAAAATCATTTAATATTTAATATATGAATAAATATTTTACTTATTTAATGGATACTAAAAAATATTAATAAGCTGAAACGGAACTAGACATTTGCAGCGTATTGACAAACAATGTTAAAATGAAAAATAGACATATAGTTTTATCTTTGTTATTGACTCCGTGGAAGTACTTCTCTCTCAGAGAGAACGTGCAGGTGGAAGTGTAAATGTATCTTAAGTGAAGCGAGCACAGATCTTGTGGCACTCCTCTATAGTCTTGAAGCAGGGCCTGCTTGGATTTGGATCTGCTATGCAGCAATATGTCAGTGGTTCTCCGGGAAGCGTATAACCGGTTATACAGGGATCATCTCCCGCCAAATTAGCTCCAGATCCCATTGTGCCTGTCAATTTCTATTCTTATTAGATATATTAATTAAAAACATTTCAAATAAATTGAAAAAGAATTGGTAACCAACACTGACAGAAAGCGAACATCACAATCAAAATCATAACAGCATATGATAGTCGGGTTGCCATCTTTTTCTTTTTAATTTAGAACCAAATTAGTACTTTTATTTTTTATGATTTTTAATATAAATTCACTAATTTATATAGAGAATGAGGATTCACAATTTAAGGGAATAAATATCTAATTATAGAATTTGTTATAGTGTCTAATTATAGAATTAAATAACAAAATTTTGGAAATTAGATGCGTATATTAATGCAAGATATACTTTGATTTGTTGTAATATCTAATTATGGAATTAAATAACAAAATTTTAGGAATCATCAATTTTGATGGACAAGTTCAAGGTTACCTATTCCAAAACCTCAGCAATGAAATCAATAATTTAAAATTGTAATAATAATAATAATGATAATGATGTTTTTTTTTTAGCGAGTTAAATGATTACGCATGCTACACAATCTACTCTAGTAGTTCACTCAGGGCTGGCTCTGGGGTGCGGTCGGGGGCCCTCAGAGCCGGAATTGAATGGCAAATTTTATTATTTTTTTAAAAAAAAATTAATAAAATGATGTTATTTGGCGTTATTTTTTTTAAAATAAAAAATAAAAAATTAATCAAAACGGTATTGAATACTACAGGCCATATCTACTATGTTAATCGTGATGTTAATTTTTTTTAAAAAAAAAAAAAAAGAAGTTAAAGAGTCCTTGTGCCACATTTGCCGGGAGCCTCCCAAAATGTAGAGACGATACTGAGTTCACTCTTACCATTTATTCATAAATGGAAAACTATGATTGAGTGATAATATATATATATATATATATATATATATATATATATAATACTTCCTCCTCCGTTGCAATTTACTTGCAACATTTATGAATCAATCTTATTTCATGTGTTATTCCTTATGTATAAGGAAAAATATAGTCAAGTGGGGTCTTGTTTTATTCGTCTTGATGTCTATTTTTCAAATATGAAATTTATATAATTTTTAGTTATGTATTATTAAAGATATTTGTGGTTAAAGTTAAGCATTGAATAGTGTGTCCACAAGAAATGTTGCAACTATTTTGAAACGGAGGAAGTATAAATTAAAATCGTCTAATCATAAATGGTATGAATTAGGGGTGTATTCGAGTCAAGTCGAGCCCGAGCTCATATAGGCTCGGGCTCGACTCATTTAGTAAAAACTCGGGCTCAGACTCGGCTTGAGGCTCGCCAAACTTTTGGAACCTAAGCTCAGCCTCAGGCTCGTGAAGTTATATACAAGCTCAGGCTCGGCTCGAAAGCTCGACTCGGGTTCGATTCGTTAAAATATATTAAATAAATTATTAATTTAATATATTTTTAATATAATATTATTAAAAAATATATAAATATATATTATAGTAGACTCGTTTAGGCTCGCCAAGCTCACGAGCTTTTAGCTTTGGGGCTCGTGGCTCGACTCGTTTAGGCTCGAGCTCGAGCTCAAGCTCGGCTCGCCAGAAGTTTGTTTGAATCGGAGCTCGAGTCGAGCTTTAGAAGAGCCGAGCCCGAATCGGTCGTGAGCTGACTCGACTCATTTTCCAGCCCTAGTATGAATAGACAATAAGAATAGACTATAGGAGTAGGGTGTATCATTACTCATAAATAATACTATATATTTCAATTAAAATGATGTATAGTTATTCGGTGAGTCTAATACGTGGACCATTCACATATTAGTAACGTGTGGATATAAAATCCGTATCGTTCAAACTTATCTAACCGTTAATAATGCATATTGATTTTCAAAAACCTTTTGATTGGTTTAGGAAATCAATGGACAAAAAAGAAATTAAAAAAAAAATTACTAACTCTTGCCCTTTGATACTAAGAGGGAGGGAATTAAAAAAAAAAACACTTTTTAATTCTTCTCTAATTTAATTATGTTATTCGGATTTAATTTGCTAACATAAATAATCCACATAAAAATTATAGATAAATTGTTTGGTTGTTGAGTTTTCAAACTAGATGTAGACACCTTTAGGGATATAATTCAAACCAATAACATTATTAATTCTGAATGTTTAGATCGAACATAAATAATTTCAATTTGAAACACAATATGAAATCGTCGTTACAAGTAATTAATTTAATTCTTTAATTACTTGCTTTACTTATATTATTAAAATCATATAAAAAAAATAATTGCTAATTTTACTGAATTCTTTTTATTATTTTAAAGTCAATAATTGGATTATTGTTTTTTATAAATTTCAAAACATTCTGAGAATAAGGTTAACTAAGTGGGTGTGCAGCATGAGCACTTGGGCTAGGGCTCTAAAAACATTCATGATGGTGGATAATTTGGTTTCAGTTCTAATAATTTTTAGAAATATTTCTATTTTATTACGGTAGGTTCGTAATATTAGAAAAAAGAAATTCATTATATATTTTTTGTTAAAAAAGAAAAAAACCGTCATTTTAATATATTTTAATTATGTTTTAAAAACCGGATTCATTTTCTTTCTTTTTAACATCTTATGAAGTTCATGGATAACGTGAGTCCGCCCACAAATCAATCACAGACGGATTTGGTCATCGATATAAAAATAGACATATCTAACTTGGACCATAATAAAAATCTTGTTTAAAAATGGACATGTCAAGCTTGCATCATTTAGATAAATTAAAATGGACATGTCTACCTTATATCATTTAGATAAATTTGTAAAGACTTAACCGGTCAAGATTTGACAATCCTATAAAAATCCCTCAAATAGGAAATACTATATTCATAAGAATTATGTATAACTTATATTACACCTCAAATTAATATCACATATTCTATTTTGGTATAATTATAAAAAAATATATTTATGAAATGAGTATCAGTTTAACTATTTTATGTGTATCTTTAAATCATTTTATTTATCTATTTTACTGTTTACTCGTATTACATTGAATTCTTCAAATAGTGGATTCTCGAACTTCATATAATTTTATTAAGATGTTAATAAAATTATAGTTTTAATTACAAAATCTAAAAATTGAAGATTAAAATGTACTTAATTATTATTTTCATTACAAACTGTTACTATCATAACCATAAACATAATGCCAAAAAAAAATAGAAGAAACTTTTATTACTATGTATACATCGGTTAAAAAATTATATACTTAATTTTAAAATTTAGTATAACATCATATATTCATGTAATTAAGAAAATATTTTTTTAAAACAAAAGTCAAGTTGTTAATTAATTTATTATTATGTTTTAGAAAATTTATATATATATATATAAATATTCAAGATATTTGATTATTAAACATCAATTTAGAATTAATGTTAAATTTGTTTATTGTCTCGTCTCTTTCCGTTCATATTAATTTCAAACTCTTAATATAAAAATTAAATACTTAAATAATTTAATTTTATATGCAAACAAACTATCTTTACTCATATTTGATTTTAAGATTTAAAACCAAACACATAAATATTTTAATTTATTTTTAAAAATATTTTATGGCAAACAGCTTATTTTATCGTGAAAGAATCAATGTTTCAAATGTTGATATGAATATCTAGGATTATACATACCAGTATGGTCTCTGCTTCGCATGCCAAATACCAATTTTTTGTATTAGTATGTGTGAAATGAAATGTGGTTGGAGTAAATTTTTGGAATTAAAATGGAAAATGATTTATTAAATTGGAGATAGTCTTAGTTAGGAATGGAGACACTTTATCACCATAATATAATTTTAATATATAAAATATATTTTTTAATTTATTAATTTTTTATTTTAAAATTTTTAATTTTGACATAGAAAACTTAAAATTATCCACCCTATATTAATGTTCTAAGCCTCGAGATATCAAGAGCGCTGGGAGATCAGTACATATTGTTAGACATCCATATAACTTATCCATTAAAGCCTATTTCAATAACGAAAAATATCATATTGTGAAAATACGCAAAATTAAACCTTATTAACTTTTTTTTTTTAATTTTTTTATTAGTTTTAAACCAACCCTAAATTTGTTACACTTTTAACCTTTTTTATAAAAAAATTATAAAACTAAACTTTTTTTAAAAAAAATTGCAAAAATGAGCTTCCCGGTATGTACTACGGGGAAGCAGGCAAAATTGATAAGCTTCCCGGTGTGTAATATCGGAAGCAAAAATTTGCTTCCCGGTACTACACACCAGGAAGCAGGCTTGAATTTTGCCTGCTTCCTGGTGTGTAGTACTAGGAAGCAAAATCTGCGTTCCGGTATTACACACCAGGAAGCAAATTTTGACTTCCTGGTATTGCACACCGAGAAGCAGACTCGAATTTTGCCTGTTTCCTAGTGTTAATACTGGGAAGCTACTGAATATATTTTTTTTACTATTAAAGGGTAAAACGGTCATTTTGGTCTATTTTTTACAAATTTTTTTTTAAAAAAAGTTTAGTTTTGTAAAAATTTTAATGTTGGTCTAAAAATATATATTTTCTTTTAAAAAAAAAAGGCTCAAAAGTGCAAATGACCCTTAATTTGAAAAAAAGAAAAAAAACTCAAGTAGGATGAACTCTTAAATAGAAAATAATAATAAATAATGTTGTATATTAATTCAAATTGATGGGTCATGTTACAATTGTGGATGGTTAAAACCACTTTCTAACACTTTTATAATAATTAGAGTTTTGGACCCGTACACTATACACAACTGATAAAATATATGCTAAATATATTATTTGAAAAATTCTCACCATCAATAAAAAAAAAAAATAAATAAATAAATAGAAAGTCTATCACAACCAAATAGTCAATTAAAGGATACTTAGATGAACTGAAAACTAAATAAAAATAAAAATAAAATTCGGGAGAGATAGAAACATCTGATTAATCAAATCTAATCAGATACGAATGTCTTTACACTCTATAATTGTACTTAATCAAATAAGATGGAGTGAAAACATCATGAATCTGGTTACTATATATATTCCCCTAGGGCCTCTCACGGTGAAGTACCCTTGATCAAAATAAACACATATATTAGTCTTGCGAGTTTCATGCTATAAGAAAAGAAATGTTATTATTTAAATTATCTGATATATTACCGTGTAAATATAATAATAATATAATTAGTAGTTCAATTTATGAATAAATATTATGAGTACTAAATTATCATGAAAAATTAATTTAAAATCGATAACGGAAATAAAAATTACGACAATCACACAATAAATTATTTATTTAAAATATATAAATTGATTTTTTTTACATAGATGACAAATTAAACTATTTTTTTTAATGACACTTCTTGAAAATTGTGGAGGCTTATTGTAATGGTTCCATCCTGCAGCTTGTAATTTTTAAATTTGTTTGGGCCTTGTCGGTATTCCTGGGCCTTGTTGGGTTGTTATGTTGGTTGCCCTTCACCTGCAGATCTGTTGCTTGCTTCACTTGGTGTGACCCGACCCAGGTGTGTGGATCCGCGCCTTTTGTTGGAGATCCGTCTACTGCTTCACCCTAACTATATATTCATCTTTTTTTCTTCTCTTCAGACTTAGTGAGAGAAACTTTGGCCTTCTCTCCTCCTGCTCTGCTAGGGTTTCATTGTTGTTAGGGTTTTCTTTGTGATTTTGGTTGTAATCGACTTCTAATGACTTTGTGGTCTCTGTGATTGTATTCTGGTCTTTGTGAACTGATTACTAGTGCCATCGATCTCTCAATATATTGGTCTGAGGTCCTGTGGATTAGCCTCGTTTGAGGTGAACCACGTAAAATTGTTGTGCTCTTTTTGGTATTTTGATTCTATAACTTGCTGTTTTGTTACAGATTGGCATCAGAGCTCCAGGTAAGAGCTTGTTTGTTAATTTCTTTGATCTAGGGTTTATAGATCTGTGAATACTTTGTGGTTTCTTGGTGATTTGTTCGATCTTGGTGATCTTATGCTCCTCTGTGTGTTTGTTGTTTGTATCTGACTGTTTGCTGATAATACATGTTTTCGATCTTTGTAGATCTAGGGTTTACTGTTAGCAACGATTCTTTAGTGAAACCCTAACAGAGCAGTTTATGATTTGTTCGATATCTTGTTGTTTCTGTCATTTCTTGTTTCTAACAAGTTTGTTCAAGTGACAGGTACTTTTTGGAGGTGACTGAGAAGAATAAAAGCTTAAGGAGAGGAAGAGGAAACTAGAAGGGTGACCCTAAGAGAGGTTCCGGGGCACTAGGAGGAAAATCGAACCTGTTAAGGTCGATTTACCAGTAATCAGCTATAACTGAGCCTTTCTAAACCCTTAACTCTATTTCAATTCCTTCTCTGCTTTTATTGTGATCTCTTATACTGCGTATATTACTATGTATCTTTGGTTTTGTTGAGAACCTTGGCTGAAGAGGTACAAGCCTTAGTAGCTTGTTAAAGCCTCGAACCGCCTGCCAGTACGGAACAGACTGGCTTGTTTGAACGTGGCTGAGGGTCACAAGCTTAGTTCTTGTTAAAAGACCCAAACGGTGTCAGTAACGTGAAAATCTGACTTGTTTGAGGTTCTCAACCCTTGGGGATTATTTGGATATTATCTGTCTCTGTGTGAATATCTGAGTGATTTTTTTGTACTGTGATATAGTTTTGTATTTCTGATATTGATTTGTTCATTCTTTGTGAATACTTTTATTGGCATTCCTATTAGTGTCAGTATACTATAAAGAAATTTTTAAAACCATTCTTTGAACTAAATTCTTTATAAATGTCTTCTAAATCCTCTAGTACCAATCCAATAAATATTGAGGTATTGAGGTATTTGCTGGATCTCAAGATTTTGTTTTGTGGCAAAAGAAAATGTTATATGTTTTGGTTCACCATGGCATAGAAGGGGTTGTGGATAGTGACTATCCTTCTGGTATCTCTGACACGGATAAGGCTAGAATGGCCAAACGTGCATACCATACTATACTATTGCATTTGTCTGATGATGTTTTAACTGCCATGAATGATGTTAAAACTGCTGACTCTCTCTGGAAAGCATTAGAAACTAACTATCTAGAATCTGATATTCCAAATAGGATTATTAGCCTTCATAAACTGTTTAGCTTTAGGTTTGCCCCTAATAAGACGGTAAATGAGAACTTGGATGTGTTTAAAAGGTTAGTTCAGGATCTGAATAGTAGGACAAAAGAAGCTGAGAGGCTTAGCGATGAATATCTAGCTATGGTCCTTCTTCATGCTTTGCCTGAGTCCCATAGTGTTGTTAGAGAATTCATTTCTTTTAATAAGAAATCTTTAACCACTAAGGATATCATGGATGCTCTGAATTTCAGATCTGTAGGTGAGGAAATGATTAAAAAAGGATAATGAAGGGTTATTCCTTAGCAAGCCTAACACCAGCCATAGGACTAAGGGGAAGGGTAAGAAACCTGCAGCTAACCAAAATAATTTGAGTAGGGCTAATAACAAACAGAAGGACAGTAGTAAGGGTAAAAATGGTAGCAATAAAGAGAGGAAGTGCTATTATGGTAAAAAAGGCTAACCATCTTATTAAGGACTGCTTTCAGAAGAAGAGAGATGAAGCAAATGGTATTGTTAAACCTGCTGCATCTAATACTGTTACTGTTTCTGATCCTTTTGTTGATGGTTTTACTGCTGTGATTGAGTTAAATAATTCTGCCATTCCTGATAATTCCTTGACTGATTGGGTGATAGATTCAGGTTGTACACACAATATGTCACCAAATAAGGGCTGGTTTTCAAACATTGAGTCTGTTAAAGGGGGTTTTGTTGTCATGGGGTCTGACCATAGGTGTGACATAGTTGGGGTAGGAAATGTAACCATTAGACAATATGATGGTAGGACTTTAACCCTTAGAGATGTCAAATATGTCCCTGAACTTAGAAGGAACCTCCTGTCCGTGAGTAAAATGGGTGAGATGGGTTTTGAGTATGTGTTTAAGAACTAGTTGGTAGAAATGTCTAGACCTGGATCTAATAAAGTAGACTTAAGGGGGAAAAGGGTAGGAAACCTATACATTCTTGAAGGATCAACCTTAGAAGTTCTAGCTACCTAAACCAAACTCAGTGATTCCATTAGTAAGGCTTTGCTGTGGCATAGAAGGCTAGGCCACATAGGTTTAGGCAGTCTTAGAGAACTTCAGCAAAAGGGGTTAATTGAGAGTGACTTTCCTTGTGTCATTCCTACTTGTGAAAAATGTATTCTTGCTAAACAAACCAGATCACCATTTCCAAAATCTGATTTTAAATCAAAAGCTGTTCTTGAATATATTCATTCTGATTTGTGGGGTCCTACAGGAACCAAAACATTTAGTAATTGTCAATATTTTCTTTCATTTACTGATGATTTTTCAAGATTCTGCTGGACTTATTTGTTAAAATCCAAAACTGAAGTCTTTGAAAAATTTAAAATTTGGAAATCTTTAGTAGAAAATGAATCTGGAAAGAAAATCAAATGTTTTAAAACTGATAATGGTCTGGAATTTTGCAATGAACAGTTTCACAAGTTTTGTGAGGATTTCGGGATTAGGAGACATAGGACTGTTAGGTATACTCCTCAGCAAAATGGGGTTGCTGAAAGGTTGAATAGAACCCTTCTAGAAAGGATTAGAAGTCTGTTATTCCAAGCCTGTCTTCCTAAGATTTTCTGGGGGGAAGCTTTGAGTTATGCTAACTACCTTAAAAATAGGTCTCCTTCATCTTCTATTGACAATAGGACTCCTTTTGAACTCTGGTATGGGAAACCTCCTAGTTTTAGTCATATTAGGACCTTTGGCTGCAAAGTTTTAGCTCATCAAAGATTTGATAAGCTCGATCCTAGATCTCTTATTGGTTTGTTTATGGGTTTTCAGGCTAGTACTAAGGGTTACAGGCTGGTCTTTAAGGATAAATCCAGTTATAAATTCATTATCAGTCGTGATGTTGTGTTTTTTGAGACTGAATTTCCTGGATTCCTTAATTTTGAGTCTTCTAATCCTATTCGGTACAAACAGCTTGATCTCTCCAGTTTTGAAATCAAACCACTAGAATATGAGGATTCTGAGCCTGGTATTGAGTCTGATGTGCCTATTACTGAGCTTGATAGCCATGGGGTCAGTGAACCTGGAACTAACAGTGAGTCTGTTCTATCCCCTGGTCCATCTGAAACTGATCCTGTTGAGAATACTGAGAATCAACGTGTTGAGACTTTATAGATGAAACATATCATGAGCATAATTTGGATGATTATCTCCTGAGTAGAGACAGACCTAGGCGGACCACTAGGATGCCATCCAAATATAGTGACTTTGTTGATATAAATCTTGTGATCTATGCTCTTAACACGTATACTGAATCAGAATTTATTCCAAATTCTTATCAAGAAGCTATTAATTGTCCAAATGCAATCATGTGGAAGAATGCTATGGATGATGAAATAGCCTCATTGATGAAGAATCATACTTGGGATCTGGTAACGAAACCTGAACTTAAGAAACTTGTGGGCTGTAAATGGATTTACAGGGTGAAGGAGAACTTACCAGTTTCTGATCCAGGTCGGTTTAAGGCTAGATTAGTAGCCAAAGGGTTTACCCAGAAAGCTGGGGTTGATTTCTCAGAAGTATTCTCTCCTGTAGTTCGGTATATTACTAGTAGGATCATGTTGTCTTTAGTTGCTCATTTTAATTGGGAATTAGAGCAGATGGACGTCAAAACAGCCTTTCTTCATGGCTTTCTTGACAGGGAAATATACATGGACCAACCTGAAGGGTTTGTCAAACCTAGTGGCAAGGTGTGTCTCCTTAAAAGGTCTCTATATGGTCTGAAACAATCACCCCGTCAATGGAATGAAAGGTTTAATGATTATGCAGGAAAAATGGGTTTTAAACGAAGTATGTATGATGCTTGCTTGTATTACAAGTCTGTTGATAATTCACCTGTATTCATGCTATTGTATGTGGATGACATTCTGTTAATGAGTTCAAAAATGCAATATCTGGCCACTGTCAAACATGATCTGAATAAGGAATTTGACATGAAGGATTTGGGGGAAGCCTCCAAAGTCCTTGGCATGTCTATATCTCGGGACAGAGGTAATAATCTTTTATGCATTGATCAGAAAAATTACTTGTATAAAATTCTGAACAATTTCAATATGTGTGATGCTAAACCGAATAGTTTGCCCCTATCTGCTAGTCATAAACTTGACAATAAACTCTGTGATGATGATCATATCCTTCATGACATTCCATATCCTGAAGCCATTGGCAGCATCATGTATGCTATGGTCTGTACAAGACCTGACTTAGCTTATTCAATAAGCATATTAAGCAGATACATTATGAAACCAAGGCTTGAACACTGGAATGCTATTAAAGGTCTCTTCAGGTATATTAAAGGCACTGTTGATTTTGGTTTAGAATATAGTAAGCATTCTGATATTGTGAAAATTATTGGTTACACTGACTCTAATTTTGCAAAAGAGATTGAATTCAGACGTTCTATGACTGCTTATGTGTTTACTGTGTGTGGAAATTGTGTTTCCTGGAGATCCAAATTGCAATTTGATGTGGCTTTGAGTACCACTGAATCTGAGTACATTGCTCTAACTGAGGGAATAAAAGAAGGGCTCTGGATACAGGGGCTCCTTCAGGAAATCAATTTACTTAGCTCCAAAGCAATAGTCTTCACTGATAGCCAGGGAGCCTACCACATCAGTAGGAACCCTGTTTATCATGACAGAACTAAACATATTGGGGTCAAATATCACTTCATTAGACTGAATGTTTTAAATGGTTTCCTGCAGGTTGAAAAGGTTCCAACAGACGAAAATCCCTCTTATATGGGCACCAAGGTAGTGTCACTGAAGAAGTTTCTGTACTGCAGGAACTTCCTTCACATCTGCCGGGTCTGAAAAACAGAGGGACTGGACTAGTGATGCAAACCATTGAAGCTGAGAGAGGCTTGGAGGCACAATGATGTAAAAGGATGATCTTAGACCAGTTTTTTGATTCCTGTAGAATGTAACATTAGGGGAAGTGTTGTTGTAATGGTTCCATTCTGCAGCTTGTAATTTTTAAAGTTGTTTGGGCCTTGTCTGTATTCCTGGGCCTTGTTGTGTTGTTATGTTGTTTGCCCTTCACCTGCAGATCTGTTGCTTGCTTCACTTGGTGTGACCCGACCCAGGTGTGTGGATCCGCGCCTTTTGTTGGAGATCCGTCTGCTGCTTCACCCTAACTATATATTCATCTTTTTCTCTTCTCTTCAGACTTAGTGAGAGAAACTTTGGCCTTCTCTCCTCCTGCTCTGCTAGGGTTTCATTGTTGTTAGGGTTTTCTTTGTGATTTTGATTGTAATCGACTTGTAATGACTTTGTGGTCTCTGTAATTGTATTCTGGTCTTTGTGAACTGATTACTAGTGCCATCGATCTCTCAGTATATTGCTGAGGTCCCGTGGATTAGTCTCGTTTGAGGTGAACCACGTAAAATTGTTGTGCTCTTTTTGGTATTTTGATTTTATAACTTGCTGTTTTGTTCCAAGGCGGAGAGCTCTTTTATATCCATTAGCAGTCATTTTTGCAACTTTGTAAAGGAATCACGAACACTTTATTAATAAAAATTATAATTTTAACATATAAATAAATCTTTTTAATTTATTAATTTTTTTATTTTAAAAATTTTAAAAAATAATTTTAGCTTTAAAAAAAAAAAAAAAAAACTTAAAATTAGCCCATATTGTAGCCTCGACATATCATGAGCGGTCCGAAATAAGCACATGCTGCTAGACATCAATATGACTTAACAATTAAAAGCCTATTTCAATTAGCAAAAGTAGGATGAGTTCTTAAGTAGAAAATAATAATAAATGGTGCTGTATATTAATTCAAATTGATGGGCATATTAGAAATGTGGATGGTTAAAAGCTACTTTTTGTCATCACTTTTACAATAATTACAAACTTCCAAGATTTGTGTGAAGGTGTAAAATTATTGTCTTAGGAGGATAAAATTGGAAAACTAAAATCAAAATTGTCTAAATGACTTCCGCACCCTTATGCATACGTAAAATTGTGAAAGGAAAAAGGGACAGCGTTGGAAATAAGAAAATGAAAACAATCACGTGCTCTCGAATCTTTATATAGAGACATCACCACACCATATTCCTCGTCCACTCCACTTACAATACAATCTAGTCCTTGCAATGGGTAGCATAAACCAAATGTTGTGTATCATCTTGCTCTGGTTTTCCATCCAATCTCTTCTCATCAACACTCTGAAAATAGGGTTCTATGACAATGTTTGCGCAGAAGTTGAAACCATAGTGAGGAAGACCACTCACAGGTTCATCTCCAGAGACCCAAGTCTCGCAGCTTCACTACTGAGGCTTCACTTCCACGACTGCTTCGTCAGGGTAAGACAAACAACATGAGTCATATTTTTTTATCAATTTGGGACATTTAAAAGGACTGACTATTAGAACTGTGTCTGATGTATGTGCGCAGGGATGTGATGGTTCGGTCCTTCTGAACTCTACGAAGGATAATCAGGCGGAAAAAGAAGGAAAAGCAAATCTGAGCGTCAGAGGATATGAAGTCATCGATGCTGTCAAATCCAAACTTGAGAAGAAATGTCCCGGAGTTGTTTCATGTGCCGATATACTGGCTTTGGTCGCCAGAGACGCTGTGAAGCAGGTACTATACTAACAATGTTTGCTTTTATATTTTGAGTTATACACTGAACTAAATAGGATTTCAACTTTTTGTTTTTTTAGAGCAATGGTCCATTCTGGTCAGTTCCAACAGGAAGAAGAGACGGCAGAGTTTCACGTGCCTCAGATACAGGAAACTTGCCTGCTTTTAACCATGACATTGCTGCACTCAAACGTATCTTCACTTCCAAGGGTTTGAGTGTGAAGGACTTGGCTGTGTTGTCAGGTAATATTAATAAGAGCCATTAAAATGAAATGCTTTTATATATATATTATTTATATTGAATTGAAACGGCGTGCAGGAGCACACACTATTGGAACATCACGGTGCTTATTTGTTCAAAACCGTCTTTATAATTTCACCGGAAAAGGCGACGCCGATCCATCATTGGATCCCAAGTATGCTGGTCAGTTAAAGATCAAATGTAAGCCTGGAAACTCCCAGACAGTTCTGGAAATGGATCCCGGAAGTTTCAGGACGTTTGATGAAGATTATTACTCAGTTGTGGCCAAACGAAGAGGGTTGTTTCCATCTGATGCTGCTCTTCTCAATGATAATGAAACCAAATCTTATGTGCTTCGTCAGGTGGCAACTAAGGGCTTCACCTTTCCGACCGATTTTGGTGAATCCATGGTCAAGATGGGCAACATTGGTGTCCTCACCGGAAATGATGGAGAAATCAGAAAGCATTGTGCTTTTGTCAATTAATTCTGCATTTATCACCAGTTTATGTGTTCACTCTGCTTTTATATGTTTCGCTGGCGTTTGTGATTAATAATAATAATAATTTTGTGATTAAAATATAATTTTAAAAAGTTGGCGAGATATTGGTAACTAAAATTATTATATAAAATGTTTTTTTTTACTTTCTGCTTCGGTTTCTCTTCCGCCACATGATTTTATTTCTAATCTTTTAATTTTTGTTCGACTAATTTTTCAACTATATAATTTCAAAAGTAAAATATAATTTTTATAATTTTGAAATTAACACGGTTGGATTGGATTGAAATATTAATTGGATAGGTTGGATTGAAATTTTATCAACCAAATTCGGAATGGGTTGAACGATTTTCAATCCAACCCAATCTGATTATGTCATATATATATATATATGAGTAAAATAAAATTTTAATAAAAATAAATATAAATATATTTTTTTAAATGTCTAACATTCTTCATTTATGGTACTTAATAAATTATAATTTGGAGTAAATATATATATATATATATATAAATAGGGATGAGATTACGGTCAAAATGATTTAAATTAAATTGAGCTTTTTCAGTGATATGAATAATTAGGAATGATACTTGATTAAATGGACTGTACCTTACGATGATTCAAATACTACTAAGCATATATTTTCTGTGAATGTTTGTGATAATATTTAGATGAATTTGTCTTAGGAAAAATAAAATTTCAAGACCACAAAAAGTTTAGTTATACAATTATAATTATAGATTTATTTCAAAAAGTTTGCAAAAATAAATTTTTAATAATTTAAATTTCACTCCCTATGCTATTCACTTCCGCTCATAGACTATAAATATAAACATAGTTCATAGATACGTAAACCACGTGATTTCAGAGGTATTTTGGGGAAATTAGGCTTATGCCGTAAAAACCAAATTTTTAAGAATTTATATTTGTATTTTAAAAAAAAAAAAAAGCAAACTTATAATTATATTTTGAACGTTAGAAACCCAAGAATTATCATTTTATTTTAATTTTAATTTTATCTTTTTTTAGTTTCTTTTAGAAAATTATGATCAATTTTGTACTTAAAAAAAGTAGTCATCAGGGACGTAAAATTACTCTCACTATTGAGTAGTAAATTATCTAAAAAATTATCTAAATATAATAACATAAATATAAATCATAGATACCCTGAATGTACACTTCTACTATCTAGCCAGGGATATGTATTGCATGAAAAAAAAAAAAAAAAAAAAAGCATTCTGCTTATCAGGATATGAATGAAATAATGATAAATAAAAATATGCTACCCACATTTAATATAATAAATATATACTAATTTAAATTATATTACATTATATCTCCATATTTTAATAAATTAATAAAATTAACCAACAAAAATTGAAAATTCAATGAAATTACGAAAATGTCAAATATAAAATATTTTATTCTCATAGATTATATCAAATCATGATACTACAGCTTTACATATTTGTATGAAAATATAAAAATAAATTATAAATCGTTATAACTAACTCCGTAATATACCCTCAAATTGTTGACATCTATAAATTATGTTCGTCTGGGAGTGTAACTGAATGGTGTAGGTAGATAAACACAAATAAAAATAATTTAAAACGATCGCAAATCAGTTTAGATGATTGGTAGAAATTTGTGGTCAGCATCTTCTTTACAATCTTTCTTCCAAATTTTATAAAAGATTGTTCTCCAAGATTTAACTACAGATTTTTCTTAATTAAAACAATATAATTAAAGAATCAAAATTTTAAAAAAAAAAAAAAAAAAGAAAGAAAAAAAATATATAAACAAAAAATATTTTCATATTGCCAGAAAAGTTAAATTTGAAATAAATTTTTCCTAGGTTATAAAGAAGCCCAAGAAGACTAAGACCTATCTATTGATTTTTATATATAATGGTTGATAGCTCCAATAAGGCTCATCATCCCTCAATCCCCATTGCAATATTAGTTCCTTATAAAAATTTTAAAACTTGTTTAACTAAGAAACGTGGAATTTTAATTTGTACTTCCCTTTTCACATTCAAAATAAATAAATATATATATTATTGGAATGAACAAAATGTTAAGATGCAATAGCAGCTTATGGTATTATTATTTGCTCCAATAAAACCGTTATAAAATGACAAATAGACAGTATAGTATTATCTTTGCTATTGAGTCTGTGGAAGTACTTCTCAGAGAGAACGTGAGGGTGTAAATGAATCTTTAGTGAAGGGAGCACAGATCTTGTGGCACTCCTCCATAGTTTTGAAGTAGGGTCTGCTTGGATTTGAATCGGTTAGACAGTAATACGTCGGTGGATCATCCGGAAGCGCATAAGCAGTTACACACGGATCCTCTCCCACCAAATTAGCTCTAGATCCCATTGTGCCTGTCAATTTCTATTCTTATTAGATATATTAATTAAAAACATTTCAAATAAATTAAAAAAGAATTGGTAACCAACACTAATAGAAAGTGAACATCACAATCAAAATCATAACAGCAGATGATACTTGGGCAGCCATATATTTTTTTTTAAAATTTAGAATTAAATTAGTATTTTTATTCTTTATAATTTTACTCATTTATATAGGGAGTGACTATTCACAGTATAAGAGAATAAACATCTAATTATAGAATTTGTTATAATACCTAATTTTAAAATTTGTTGTAATATCTAATTATAAAATTTGTGGTTCTATTTAACTATAGAATTAAATAACAAATTTTAAGAATTAAATGCGCAGATTAATGCAAGACACATCCTAATTTGTTGTAATATCTAATTATAAATTCAAATAAAAGAAAAGAAAAATAATAGTTTGTTTGTTTGTTTTGTTTTTTTTATCAAAGGAGGGAGATATCCAAAGTAGAAATCACTTGACGAACAATACGTGGCAAAGCCACCTCTTGTCTATCCTAAATAAAAATTTGCAAAATTTTAGTAGGAGGATGCCCCCAAATATTCCTTCTAACAACAGACTGCATCCCCCAAATTAGCGAAAGACGTAACTCAATATTACAATTCAGTCTTTGCAACCATCTATGCACTTAAGATATAAAATCCGTAAGCTTTTGATTCCACACATGATCCAAGACTAAGTTCACATCAACTAGAGAATCCATTTCCATTTTATGGATTGTAAATTTTGCTGGACACGTTTAAGGTTATTTATATGATATCAAAATCTCTATAATTAAATTAATAATTTAAAATTGTAGTTAAATAAAAATAATTATGCTTTGCCTTAAAGAGAGTTAAATGCTATAAATTTTAATAAATTTACATAAATAGTTATTTGTCTTTCATTATTAAAGGTTTCTTACATTATTTTTTTATTTTTTTTTAAATTATATATATATATAAATACTTATAAGTCATTCTGTCAGCCAGAGATGAAAAATTCGATTTGAATTTTGAGATTTTCCTACTTAAGACTTCTGCTTTTCTTTCTTATAATTAACATATTCAAAAAGTTAAAAGAAAAAATAAACAAATAAATAGAAGAAAAGAGATAAAAGTGCACAAATTTCAACCACAAATCTCAGGGTTCAAATTGAAATTCCTGACAAATGACTTTTTCATCCAATTTAATAAATAAATAAATATATATATATATATATATACATATAAAACTTATATCTTAAATTTTTAAAAAAAAAATTTACATTTTGAAAATTGGATAATTTTTCCAAATTTGAGGTTATTTTTATTTTTGTATCCATTTCATAAAAATAATTTTAAAAGACACCCCTTTTTATAAATAAAATTTTACGGAAAAATTTTATTAATTTGTTTTCTTTTCCAATTAAAGAATACAATCAACCAAATTAGAAAAGCAAAATCTTTCTAAAATGAAGAATCAAACAATAAGTAGATATAAATTCAAAATAGAGAAAACTTTCCTAAAAAAAAATTCTCGTTGATTCAAGGAAATCCTAAAAATACTGTTGCCCATTGATTCCAAGAGGAAGAGAAATTTTCTTTTAAAAAAATAAATAAATAAAATTCTTTTCAATTCTTTTCTCATTCAATCAAGTTATTCGAATTTGATTTGCTAACCCAAATCATCCGAATAAAATGTATAGCCAAATTATTTGGTTTTTTAGTTTTCAAACTAAGCATGGGTATCATTACATACACAACTCGGATAAATGATGTTATTAGTTCGGAATGGTTAACCGAACGACACACAAATAATCTAATTTGTAAAAAATCCTAACATTAGGTAAGTACTTGAATGTGATTGTGTAGTTGATGGGTGGAGCGTATAATTATGGTGATTTTGTGTTTTGGTGTTTTGTTATATAAGAGCATCTCCAGTGGAATGTGAAGAATTTATTGGTTTGCACATCCACGTGGACATTCTGAATTTTTTATTTAAAAAATCCACTCCAATGGCAATGTGAATTTTCAATGTGCAGGTGACGTGACAGAAAAAATAATAGAGGGTGTGGAGTAGAGCTTCTATTTTCTACGTCCTAGTTGACGGTGTCAATCATCAATTTTAATATTTTAAAATTGTAATTACCATATTTCTATTTAAACTATAAATTAAAAAGGAAATAGAAACTTAATTCTAATGGATTATAAATTAGAGAAATCCGAATAGACAATAACCACAGTGGACAATTTTTAATTTTTTTTCTCCAAAAATATTATTTTTGACACATCATTATCCACACTCTCTATTTAACATGACACATTTGCCTCAATTCACTAAACCATTGGAGATGCTCTAAACAAAGAGTTAAAGCGAGAGGTGATTTTGTCGGGTCTCGGAAACTTTCAATTTCATTTAATGGTGGTTGTATATAATCTCATTTCTCTAAAATTTGATTAGTCCAACAAGTAAGCAATACTTATTTGCTGTATCCACCCGCCTTCATAAATCACTCATCTGGGTTTTTGTTTTTGGTTCAATTAAAACCTTACACAAATTGAAGCAAGCAAATGTCTGACAAACAAGCGGAGGAAGCAATGGCCTCAATCATCAACGAAGCAGAACAGAAAGAGAAAGAGGACAATAGCAACAAGTCCACGTTTGGCTTTAAAAGCTTCCTCTGACATGGTGGCTCTGTCTATGATGCTTGTTTCAGCTATGTTTCAGGAATGTATATATGGATGTTCAATTCACAAATCCTAAACCCCTAATTCGATTTATTAATTAATTATTTTGCTGATCTGGATCCAAAATATAGTCATTCACGCGCCTTCGATTGCTGTTAACCCACGACAAATGCCAACTCAGCTTCAAGTATCTAATGTTAGCATTTTTTACAAATTGAGGTATCCAGGTGGGAATCTGTATAGTCTAGGTATCTACCTAGGAAAACAGTACAACTTAAGGGAGCTCTAACCTATTTTTGCCTTTATATTTTGCAAACTAAAAATAACTCTAAAACGTTTTATATTATGAAACAGAGGGAGTATTAAATAATTTATAAAAGTTTTTGTAATTTGAAGATTTGAAAATAAGCGTTGGAGAATGTCTAAATGCTCGCTGATTTTATTGAAAATTTTTAAATTTCTCTAGGTTAATAATTGAATTATTATTCTTATAAATTCTCAACAAATAAGGTTAACTAAGCGCGTGTACAACTTGAGCGCTTCACCTAACAATTCCAAACTCTAAAAACATTGATAATTTGGTTTCGGTTGTAATAATTTTTAATGTCATCGTATCATTATTCCACTTTCTATTACTTGATAAATAAGAATACTTTATCACCATAATATAATTTTAATACATAAACAACTTCTTTCTATTTTTAAATTTTTAATTTTTTTATTTAAAAATTATAAAAAATTTAAATTTTAACATAGAAAACTTAGAATTATCCATTTTAGTGTTAATACTCTAAGTCTCGATATATCATGAGCACTTAGAGATCAACCTATATGGCTAGATATCAATTTGACTTAATAATTAAAAGTCCTATTTCAATTATTAAAAATATCACGTCGTTAATAAAATAGAACTAAAAATAGGATGGCCTCTTAAATAGAAAATAATAATGAATGATGTTGTGTATTAATTCAAATCGATGGATTATATGAATCGTGGACCACGACCGAAAAAAATGTAAACTAAATATACTATTTAAAAAATTCTTACTATCAACAAATAAATGAAAAGAAAGTCTATTGTAATCGAATATTATATTACAAGATATTCAGATTAACTGATAATTAAATAAAAAATAATAATAAAAATAAACAAACAAACAAAATTCGAGAGAGATGGAAACACGTCTAAGTAATCAAATCTAATTAGGTACAAATTTCTTTACACTCTACCATTATACTTAATCAAACAAATTTGAGTAAAAATGAATTTTATTACTATTAATTTATTTGGTGTCTCTCGCAGTAAATTATCCATAATAAAAATAAACATATATATTAGTCTTGCGTTTTTTATGCTTCAAGAAATTAAAACATTATTATTTAAATTACCAGATAAATTATTGGGTAAATATAATAATAATATAATCAATAGTTCAATTTATGAATAAATATTACAAGCATTCGAATTTGTTATGAAAAAAATAATTCAAAAAATTATAATTGAAATGAAAATTATCGGCAATTACATTATAATTATTTATAAAATAAAAAAATAATATAAATTAATTCTTTTCTCTAAATACATAACAAATTATTAATTTTGCTTCTTGAAAATGTAGAGGCGGATAAGACTTCTATATTAACCATAATAATTTTACAACTTTGTAAAGTAATCGGAGATACTTTATTATCACAAATATATATTAATATATAAACAACACTCTATCTTTTTTAATTTATTAATTTTATTTTAAAAATTATTTAAAATATTAACTTTTAACATAGAAAAATTAAAATTATTCAGGAGAGTGTGGATAATTAAAATTAAGATAATATAGTATTATCTATTGAGGACACCTCTAAATGTTCTCAGAGAGAACGTTGGGGTGTAAATGAATCTTTAGTGATGGGAGCACAAATCTTGTGGCACTCCTCGACAGTTTTGAAGTAGGGTCTGCTTGGATTTGGATCGGTCAGACAGTAATACGTCGGGGGATCATCCGGAAGCGCATAAGCAGTTACACATGGATCCTCTCCCACCAAATTAGCTCCAGTTCCCGTTGTGCCTGTCAATTTCTGTTCTTATTAGAAATATTAATTAAAATTATTTGAAACAAGTAAAAAAGAATTGGTAACCTACACTGGTAAAAAGCGAACATCACCATCAAAATCAGAACAGCATATGATACTTGAGCTGCCATATTTAGTTTTTTTTTAATTTAGAATCAAATTAGTTTTTTTTTTTATGATTTTTAATAAAAATTTTCAATAATTTATATAGGGAGTGACTATTCACAATTTAAGGAAATAAATATCTAATTATAGAATTTGTTGGAAAATATAAATATAGCATTTGTTGTGATATCTAATAATAGAATTAAATAACAAATTTTAGAGATTAAATACGCAGATTAATGTAAAATAGATCCTGATTTGTTGTAATATCTAGTTATAAAATCGAAAAAACCGAAAATCTATGCATGGTCAATTTTGCTGAACAAATTTAAGGTTATCTATTTCAAAACCTTTATAATTAAATCAAAATTTTAAAATATTAGTGAAAATACGTAATTTTAGATTTTATATAAAAAATATTAGTTTTAGACCAACTTTAAATTTTTTACACTTTTAGACTTTTTTAAAAAAAATTGCAAAAATGAGCTTTCAGGTGAACCGGGAAGCATCAGACCAAGAAACAGGCAAATATAACTTTTCCCGGGAAACAGTTATGTTTTGCCTGTTTCCCGGTGTAGTTTTTGCTTTCCGGTCTAATTGCCCGGGAAGCAGGGGTATTATGGTCATTTTGGTCTATTTTCTACAAAAACTTTTGGAAAAAATTTAGTTTTGTAAAAATTTTAATTTTGGTCTAAAAATATATATTTTTTAATAAAAAATCCAAAAATGCAATGGACCCATTAAAATGATTAAAAATAAATAGTGCATTTTCTATAAATTTTAATAAAATTAAATAAAAGTTATTTATTTTTTATTATTAAAAGCTATTATACTATTTTCTTTTATTTTTTTTAGAAAATAAAAAATAATATAATTTGTATTTATAAATCATTTATCACCGAAAGATGAAAAAATCAATTTGATCTTGAGATTTTTCTTCGTTATTTCTCATAATTAACATATTCAAAGTTTAAAAATAAATAAATAAATAGTGATATAAAAAGAAAAGATAAAAGCGTACAAATTTATACCCTCTCATAGTTCAAATTGGAAGTTAGGGTCCTTAGTTGGCAAATAACTTTTTCATCAGATTCAAACCATAAATATGAAAATAGTGATAATTTTTATTTTGGATTTATCCAAATTGAAAAAAGCACTTTTAGTCCAACATTGAAAAATTTATAAAACTAAAATTTATAAATAAATTTTTAAAACTAATAGAAAAAAAAAAACAAATCTATCCATTATACCAAAAATATAAAAAATAAAATAAATAAATAAAAGAATAAATAATAGAATAATAAAAATAGGAAATAGAATTCCTAAAACAACCCTAACCATGTGACCGTTTGAAATCTAATAGTTTGAAATCAAACCCGACTCTAACCTTTTGTACTCAGAACAATCGAATAACAGAGGTCATCTTCTCCAATTCCCTTCTTCGATTCTTCTCCTACAACCATCGTTTTGGTAGATTTTCTTCAGTTTTTACGACCAAATCCCTCATTTCTCATATGCAAATAACTCCAGCATCTTATTACAATCAATAACGAAAATGAATAAAAGCAAGTATAGGTTTGACAAACCTAAAATGGTGCCTAAGAAGTCAAAACAAAAGCAGAAGGTTAAGGTAAAAAATCTTTGTTGATGACTTCGGCTAGGATTAGATTCGTAAATAATATTGATAATTAACTGTTTTTGAATATTTGCTGGAATTTAGGGTTTTAGATTCGTTGAAATCTAAATGTTTATGTTTGAGTCTTAGATTCGCAGGTTTTTTTTTTTTGGAGGTAAGTGTTTATAATTAGCTTCTTCTGTTTATTTGTTGTCATTTAGGATTTTATGGCATTTCTTTGTTTAGCAAACTAGGAACTTGGTCCTTATCTACTAATGTTTCCGGTGAAGCTACGATATATAAACAATTGTTTCCTAGTTTGTTACACTAGGAAACAGTTGTTCGTGTACTCCTGCTTCTCAATATATGAAACTAGGAAACAGTAGTAGAAAGAAATATTTCCTGATGTACACAATCAGGAAATTGGATGTCATAAACAGCTGCTTCCCGGCCATTTATGACATCCATTTCCCCATTGTGTATACCGAGAAATTTTTTTTTTCTTTGAAGATGTTGGTTTCCCGGTGGTCTAGTCTGGAACCAGTATGAGTAGTTTCGTAGTGTTAAACACCAGGAAACTGAATGAATTTTGTAAAATTTTTCAGGATTACTACCAAGAAACAGACTATATAATATGTTTTCCGGTCATTTTGATGGAAACATATGAAAATTTAAAGTTGGAAACTCACGTTGTTTCCTGGCTAAGAAGACCGGGAACATTATTTATATTATATGATGTTTTTGGGTCTACTAGACTGAAAAATACTGTTTGAATATTGATATTTTCTGGTTCTTGAAAACCGAAAAAACGACATCATATTTTGATTCAGATATGAACTCAAATTGAGCTTCATAGGAGCCAAGACCAAACTTTTCATAAATAGCATTCATTATGGACAAATATAAGGCTACTATTGATAGCATAACTTTAGAAACTTGAGGACTCTAATATGAAGCATAACCAAACTGAATGGAACTTTACTATAAAGAAAACTGCAAATCTGCATTTATGTGGTGTAAAAAAAACTAATCTAAAACAAGCAGTAAACTAAAAGACTGTTGTATCTTGTACAATGCTACTTGATTTTCCTGTTATGGGCTTTTCCAGATCCGCTTGAAATGCCTTCATAGTATCCAGAATCAAGCTTCTGCTTGTTCCATGCCTTGATGAAGTCAGAAAAGTATTCGTGAGCAAATTCAGATTAAAGATCGGGAAGAACAGTTTCTTCTCTTCTTTTAGCCAGGTAGCGAACTCATTGTTCTTCGAGAAGTAGTTATCATTGGTCAGTTCCTGGAAATCATGTTTCTGAAAGATAGAAATATTTGAAAAGCATTTATCAGTTTGCAAATAAATATTTTGATGATAACTGAACTCATCTTTCTAAAATGAGAAAACTTTCAAACATACAGAACATATTATGCTGTGATAACGTTTGTGATGTTTGTCACTGTGTTTATCTTTCTGAATTCTTTTCTGAGACAATGTGATATAACAATTATGAGTTTCACAATAATGTAATGAAGAACTTAAAGTGATGAACTGTTGGGATGCCTTGAATCACAAAGAATTCCTAATTACTTGGATTATAAGGATTCCTATTTTGGAAGGATTCCCTTTAGGAAGGATTTCCTATTTTGAGTTTAGATCTATTTCCTTGTTGTTATAATCCTTATTTGGAAAAGGATTTGGTTTTCCTAATTATGATTATTTGGTATTCCTTGTAAAAAGGAAATAAATTAGGAAAGTATATTCGGTGATCACTATAAATAGAGCTGTCTCATGAAGAAGTAATCATCCCATTCCAACCCTCTGGGTGGTGATCAAGGATTGGGGGTCATGACCCCAATCATCAAGAGTTGGCGCCTCTACTACCTTCTAGGTATCCGAAAGATGTCTGACATAGATAGCACCATTGTTGGTATAATGGATGGTTGGAGAAGACGTTCTATCTCTGGCAGTTTAAGGCATCTCGTCAGGTTTGGTTATTCCTTCGGTACAATTGGTTAATTAGGCTATTGCTAGTCTAGGTAGAGTGCATGATAGCATCGGAGAGAGAGTGTAGTCTGAAAGACTTGTAATCCTTATTTCTCAATAGTTAAGTTGCTATCTTGGTGGAGTAGGCACATCGCCGAACCACGTTAAATCTCTTGTGTCTCTTTTCTACTTCTTCATTACTTTGTTGTTTGTTTCTACTTTGGTTGGTGCTATTCTGTCTCCTCTATCCCTAACAAACTGGTATCAGAGCATAATTTGGGATTAGTCATAGCATCAACATCATCAACAAAGCTGATTATCATCTTATTGATTTGATCATTGAACTTGTGGCCTGTGATGAAAGAGGGATATAATGAAAATCCCTAACAAACTGGTATCAGAGCCTAGTTGCGATCCTTGGGAGCTATCAGAGCCTAGTTGCGATCCCTTGGGAGTTATCAGAGCTATGGTGAAGATCCTTGGAAGTTATAAAAGCATCGATAAACTCATTGGAATTTTCAGAGCCTACTATAGAGGTGAAGCTCGTGGTTAGATCCGTATTTGGCGCCTTGTGTCGAAAGTCTTCCTGATATTGTGTTGGTCAGGCGGCGAGTCTCGTTGATTAGTAACGACGGTACAAGATAATTTAGCAGATCAATATTTGGAAAAATCAAGTTCATGTTAGCACTTCAATTTTAATTGGTATCCATGATGTAGATCTCAATTGGGAGCAAGTTTTGATTTGCAGAATGTTTCAGGACAGCTTGAAAGGATTGAGTATTTCTCCTAACTCAACCGTTGGATCTTACTCAAATTTTATTCTAATGTACTAGACATATATATTTGCATTTTGACCGTTCGGATCGTTGTTTAAAGGTCTCAGAGGAGAGATATAGCATCCGCAAGTCAACCCATCAGTTTCGCGGATTTGTTGTGTGCAGCCAAATTGAATTAAGCATATCTCTTTTGTTTACCGTTGGATCGATCTGATTTTTTGATATGTTTTGGAAAACATATGAGTTTTAATTCTGAACGGTGGAGATTGGCTCTTGAGTCTCCTATAAGGAACAATGTTGGATAGAAGACAACTGTTGTGCAGTGCAAATATGATAGAGTACAAGATTGAGATCATAATCTAAAAACATCAGGATTTTTTGGAGTGATTGTTTCTCATTCGAGGTGGAGAAAATTTTGGGATCAAATCAAATTGATTGATGGAGGCAGAATTGGTTGATAGTGATCGGAGGAAGAAGACTCAAAATTTTGAGGTGATTCAAGTCAAGGTGGAGATTTGTTGGGATGCCTTGAATCACAAAGAATTCCTAATTACTTGGATTATAAGGATTCCTATTTTGGAAGGATTCCCTTTAGGAAGGATTTCCTATTTTGAGTTTAGATCTATTTCCTTGTTGTTATAATCCTTATTTGGAAAAGGATTTGGTTTTCCTAATTATGATTATTTGGTATTCCTTGTAAAGAGGAAATAAATTAGGAAAGTATATTTGGTGATCACTATAAATAGAGCTATCTCATGAAGAAGTAATCATCCCATTCCAACCCTCTGGGTGGTGATCAAGGATTGGGGGTCATAACCCCAATCATCAAGAGTTGGCGCCTCTACTACCTGCTAGGTATCCGAAAGATGTCTGATATAGATATCACCATTGTTGGTATAATGGATGGTTGGAGAAGACGTTCTATCTCTGACAGTTTAAGGCATCTCGTCAGGTTTGGTTATTCCTTCGGTACAATTGGTTAATTAGGCTATTGCTAGTCTAGGTAGAGTGCATGATAGCATTGGAGAGAGAGTGTAGTCTGAAAGACTTGTAATCCTTATTTCTCAATAGTTAAGTTGCTATCTTGGTGGAGTAGGCACATCGCCGAACCACGTTAAATCTCTTGTGTCTCTTTTCTACTTCTTCATTACTTTGTTGTTTGTTTCTACTTTGGTTGGTGCTATTCTGTCTCCTCTATCCCTAACAAACTGGTATCAGAGCATAATTTGGGATTAGTCATGGCATCAACATCATCAACAAAGTTGATTCATCATCTTATTGATTTGATCATTGAACTTGTGGCCTGTGATGAAAGAGGGATATAATGAAAATCCCTAACAACAATAAAGAGGATAGTTGCTTGCATTTGGATGATCTATACATATCCCAACAGATGAAATGCAGATGGAACACAAAGAAATATATACATGACTTTTCATGCAAATTTAACACATCGATCATCAATATTGTAGAACTGGAAATGCAGCTAAGATCTTGTAATGTTTAGTTCAAACTAAATCAAACACATTCAACTTCGAAATCTCAACATGCAGTTTAACCTACTAGTAGGTAGTTATAGCGTCAAACTATACATGCCATGGACACTAGCGACGTTATCAATTCCATCCAACAGACACTTAGTACTTCAACTAATGCCACTGCCAACAATATCATGACATTCATTAAACAAGCCTGCTACATACACACATAGCTTACAGTTAGTCATCTAGCAAGCATTATAAAATTGTGCATATGGGGAAATCATGACCAGGAAATAGCTGCATTAATTGCCTATTTCCTGTCCTGATAACCAGGAAACACTGCATTAATTGCCTATTTCCTGTCCTGATAACCAGGAAACACTGCATTATTTGTCTATTTCCCGGTAATTATAACCGGAAAATGATAAAACTGTTTCTTGCTCATAAAAATTGGAAAATAATCTTAAAAAGTAATCGTTTTTTGTCATCAATATTGATTAAAGTTGTCCGAACGTCTATATTTCATTTGTAATTGGATAATTATCGATTTGTAATTGGATAATTATCTATCTATGTAAATAATGGAGTTGATATGATACTGATAAAAAAAAATATATTTTGAATGTAAGAAATACAGTTCCCAAATAGGCTCCTGGCCAAAGCTTATGCTGCAGTTATTGATTCAGGCTATCACCAGCTAATTAGCCAATGGTATGAAGTCGAAACTCTACTTCTCCATTTTACATACTTGGAAGCTTAGCCTAATGGTATTTATAATCCCATAAAACAACCTTTTGCAGGTTGTTCACTCATACTGTGATAGAGCCATTTGTGATAGCATCTAATCGACAATTGAGTGTGGTTCACCCAATTTACAAGCTCTTGCAGTCCCATTTCCGTGATACAATGAACATAAACGCCAGTCATATGGATAGCTTCTACTCTCCATGCAGCTGTCAATTTCAGAAAATACCCTTTTGCAGGATATCTCCGAAATAGGCCCACCGTCAGTGGTAGATTCATGCCGGTACCAGGTACAGAGGAGCATGCACAGCAGATAAATGACCGTCAAGTAGCATTCCTGAAGACAATCACAACTCAATTCCAAACACTACTTGGTGTGTTCCTCATTGAAATTCTGTCACGTCATTCGAAAGACGAAGTGTGTCTTGGACAAAAAGATATAAATGAATGGACTAGAGATAGTGAAACATTTCACACTTGATGAAATTGAAGACAAGATTGTACAAAGGAACGAGGATCCAACATTAAAAAACCGAAATAGACTCACTGGAAAGGGAATTCCAAATAGTGTTTCCATCTAGTGTTTATTAAAAGCTGGTTTTTTCTTATTAGGTAAACATAATGGTCTTCTATGTGTTTGGTTTTTTTTAGATGATATCAGTTTCAGGAAGCAATATAATAATGTTATGCCTGTAGAGATCATTTGATGGAACTTTTAGTCTTGATTTGTATGATTTAATAAATTCTGGGGTAATGGAAGTGAATTGTTGTTATGTTGATTAATAAATCTGTAGTGTACACTTAAATAAAGGTTCAAATTATTTGAAGACGGAATCAGCAGAGACGATATCCATTTATTGATCCACTTTAAACCCACCGTGGTCCTTTCCACGCCGATTCCTACAACAGTAAAAAGTATATTTTTGATAACATTAAACTCAAAGAAAAAAAAATTTTAAATTAAAAAATTACTTCAGTGGTTAACACACCTAAATTAAAACTATTTCCGAGTGTAAAAGACCGAAACTACTTCCCAGTAGTTTCCCTATCTTTAACACCGGGAAATAGAGTAAAGGTTTCCGGTTTTAACATCGGGAAACCTTCATCTAGGTTCCTGGTGGCCAGAAACCATTCAGACCTTAAGACAGGTTCCCGGTTTACTATGCCAGGAATCTGTCTGTATGTTTTCCGGTAATGAATACCGGGAACTGGTGTGATATTATTTCGATTTTTCGGGTGTCAGGACCGGAAAATGACTGTGAAAAAAAAACGCGAAGGTTTCCAAACTAGCATCTAAATTGATTTGAAATAGCAACTCAGGTGTTTAGAGGATATTATCAAAGATCCTAAGCTAAACAAAAACATAGATTCTATATAGTCAATTTCTGTACATAACAAAATTAATAATAATTATGCCCTAAATCCCAATTACGTAAAGAAAAAAAACATACCTTTAATCATAATGGAACAAGAACACTAAGTTGATTGGTTGAAAGATAAAAATTATATGATTACCACTTACAAACAGACAAATTGAATGAAATTAGGTAGAATAATTGAGTTGTATAGGATGGGGTTAGGATTCATGTAAATTGGGTTTTTTTATTATTATTATTATTTTAATTTTTCTGGGACCTATTATAAAATTGGTGGAGACCTTTTTAGAATTTGTTAGGATCATTTTATAATTTTAATAATTGAATTCAAAATTTTAAATAAAGGACATTTATGACTTTACCCACTATTTAACATAATTTTATATTATTTTATTTTATTTTTTAATATAGAAGAGTATCATTGTCAATTTGTTCTACTACATATAAAAATTTTTAAGTTCAAATGTGCAAATCACCCACATATATATATATATATATATATATGGGTTAAAAAATAATTAAAAAATTTATATTTTAAATAAATAAATAATAAAATTTTTATAAAAAAAACATACATTTTTAAAATTGGATAAAAATTTTACATTTAAAGTTACTTTTTATTTTTGTAGCTCTTTTATAAAATAATTCGAAAAATATCCAATTTTTATAAATAGTAAAACTTTAATTATTTTTATGAAAAACAAAATTGGAATTATTATTAAAATTGAGTGTATTTTGAAATTATTTTTAAAAATAGATATAAAAATAAAAATACTTCAAATTTAATACAAAACGGTAGTTATTCAATTTCCGCATACATATTTTAAAAATAATTCAAAAAAGTATACACTTTTAAAAATAATTTTAAAAAATACACTATTTTTTTTTTTAAATTGAATTCAAAATTGGTCTAGGAAGAGTGTATGTACTTTTATAATTATTTTCTTAAAAAATAGAATACCTATAGGTTGTAGATAGGGGAGAGCACTTTTCGGTTTTTATCGAAACCGAACCGATAACCGAAAAAATTTCAGTTCGGTTAACTGAAAATGTCTATATTTTCGGTTTTCGGTTAGTTTGGTTCGGTTAACCGAAAATTTCAGTTCGGTTTTCGGTTTCGGTATTGGAAAATTTCGGTTAACCGAAAACCGATTTTTTAACCGAAAATTCCAGTTTTAAGGATTTTATCTCAAAATTTATTTTAAAAATTAAATATTTTTAAGAAATAAGTAAATATATTGTCAATATATTTGGTTTTCAGTTAATTTATTGAAAAAATTGGTATTTTACTTTAAAATTTATTTTAAAAAATTA
Organism: Cardiospermum halicacabum; assembly: GCA_031304145.1. Classification (NCBI taxonomy): domain Eukaryota; kingdom Viridiplantae; phylum Streptophyta; class Magnoliopsida; order Sapindales; family Sapindaceae; genus Cardiospermum; species Cardiospermum halicacabum. Next base: position 2,241,820 of record CM062390.1, on the reverse strand, counting down.
ATTATTTAAAAAAATATATAATTTTTCGGTTAATTATTCGGTTTTCGGTTAATATTTCGGTTAACCGCAAAAGTTCGGTTTCGGTTTTTGCTTAACCGCTTTAATTTCGGTTCGGGATTCGGTTACCCAAATTTAAAGTTCGGTTAACCAAAAATCGAATTTTTGGTTCGATTTCGGTTAACCGAATTCTCACCCCTAGTTGTAGAACTAAAATTCCAATATAATTTATTATTTTAAAATATAAATTTTAAACAAATATGATAATTTATTTTTTATAAAAATAAATGAACTCTTTTAACCAACCAAATTAGAAAAAAAAAATTTTAAAAAATATTTGTCATCCCATCAAACAAAATTTTTATTTTAAAAACCACTCTAACATATTCCCATATACATATACTCTTATATATGTTATCACAAAATAATTCTAGTACCTCATTCAAAATCACATAAAAATATATTATATATAAATTCAAACTCGATCCAATATAAAAGTAGATTGAACTCTATCTCCATAGTAAGAAACTAGAAATGTAATAGTTACTTCTAACCTCATTAACTCACTCTAAGAGCATGGTCAAAACAATATGCTTCTGGGCCAAACAGTTTATATTGCTAGATATGTACCTTTGGCCAGTTTGTATAAAATTTCATACCATCGCCAATAAAGAATGAACCGATATTCAAGAAACAAAACATCTTTAAAATGTTAAAATGAAGCGAGCAAGAACCTTTCAAGGAAAACGAAATTTCAACAATATTAAACATCAACACGAAACTAGAACTACAAATATGCAAAGCTTTTTTCTTTTCTCTTCTATTTTTGTATTCTCTTATTTCTTATATAAATATGTGTCGAGAATTTCCGTTTCCCATACAAGTCCCCAGCCTCAGCCTCGGCGTCAGGTAACGGTAGTACCCGGAATGACCTACCTACTTTCTGCATTTAAGGTAAATGCCTGAAATGATGGCAACCCCAGCAACTGCAATTCCCAGTGATGTGAATATATTTCTTGGGGTCAATAATGGCTTTTGCGTAGGAAGTTCCATCAGATCTTTAGTCTTAAACACAAGAAAAAAGATTAAATTATAAGTAAAATCAAGGATATGTATGTACATCTAACAAATCAAGAATATCTATTCGATTAGATTTTGACAATTCTGAAATGAGCTTAAACATACCGAGATAGGTTGCTTCCAATACTTCTTAATCCCCTGGAGATGCCCCTTTCCAACAACTGCAACAACTGAACTATGTTCACTTGCATATTTTAGCAATAACCATGACATGTACCTGAAAAAACATCACTTGCAAGTTAGGATGAAGTTGTGGTTTCAATCAAATATAAGTGAAATTTCCAACTTTGCAGCCTCTGGATCTAACCTTTACAGATAACACATAAGTAGTGACTGTACCAATAATGTCAACAAAATAGCTTGTGTACATGAAAAAACGTAAATTAAAACACTGAACATGCATGAAAGTCCTTTGATACACAGAGGACTTGCATAATTAATGAACTGCTTATCAAATATACAGCATTTCTTTTGGAAGTAATCCAAAAACAAAGTGTATGAAAAAATCACAAATAAGCATGCCTCAACTTAAAGTCACATGTTGGTCAGATTAGAGAGATCTTTCACTCCTTTCAAAAAATAATAAAAAGAAGGTAACAGGAGAAAAATCTGCATAAAGGTGTGCCAATTGGAAGAAATGGAGAAAAGGCATCTATTCTTCAACTTCAGCTTCAACACAAAATGGAGGCAATGACAACACAAGAAAAGAATACACCATACTGCAAAAATTAAGATGAATCGCTAATCAAAATATCTGATAATAATAAGTCAATTGACCCTGAAGCCTGTTTATGGAGCATAACAAACTTGTAGCAATAACATCACAAGGAAAGAATATAAACCCCACCACACTTACATATCTAACAATATAAACTGATTGACCCAGAAGCATAGTTTAATTCAGCAAACAACCAGACCTAGCATCGACACAGGTTCATTCTGTGTCTTTGGAAATTTGCAGTTTCTCGATTTTGTATCAGAATCCAAATGACAGTTCTAAAGTCATTCTATGCATGCAAATTCTTCATCCACATATTTATATTTTATTTTGTAATTATGCAGGTTTGACATCCTAATCATGCCACCAAAACCTATACATAATAAAATTCAGAAAGCACCTCAATCAACATACTTCCTATACACTTAAAGGGTATAGACTGCTACAAAATCAAGAAACAATTCATGTGTATATTTACAACTCACTTAACGGGGACAATGAAGAATGAGCAAAAACAAATAGTGTAAGCATTGATAGAGAAGATTTAGATATATGAAAAACTATACATGCATAACTAGAACATTAACTAACTTTTTATTAATATATAAACCAAGAAAACAGACTTACTGATCTCGCTCATGAACAAGAGTTTCCATCAGGGTTGGGAATTCCTTGCTCATCTCTTTAATCACAAGAGTTAACATGTCAACATCATCCATCGCCTTCAGCTAAAGACAAGCCAACCCCACAATTCTTCTAAGTGGGGTACTTCCCATAATTTGACCCATAATCAACCTAAGTAAGAGATGATAAAATGTGATGATAAGAAACTCACCATTTTATTAAGCTCCTCAGGGCTAGGCAAGAAGAATGCTTGAAATAACAAAGAATATAGTAGTTTTGTCTTATGCCATAGTGGCATCTTTGCCCATGTCCTCCGTAGTGTAACCTATTAAGAGATAGTTCAGTCATACTAACTGTTAAAATAATGTTGAAGAATCTCTTTTAAATCATATAACACATCCCATCTATCCCATCTTGACAATATAAAGCAATTACTACAATAATATATAAACAGAAAGCTCATTATATGCATTACAAGAGAAAAATCAAAAGCGCAAACATTCATATGTAATTTACAATTTTGAGTTTGCAGATAACAGAACAAAATACAAAATGAGGTGATTTCATGAATTGGCTAAAATACTTTTCATGCTGAGTTACACAGGAGTAGTTAGATGATTATTTACATCATGAAGGCTTGCTTATGTTGTACAGGCAAGTAATGTATTTGGATGCACAAGAGTAATTTCGACTGCCTAAATTAAATTGAATATGTTAATATGTCTGAAGAACTTTCAGCAAAAGTCAGTGAAAAGCCATACACAAGCACCGAAAATGCTCCCATAAATCATTTACATACGCAAATTAGTGCAGGTATACTAAATTTAATTAAAAACTGAATTCAAAAACAAAACAGCATATAAAATCCAAATCCAGAAACAAACGTATCTTACATTTACAGGACGATCTCCAAGTATCACCTTCCCACCATATTTCATTGCTTCTTCAAAGGCCACACGGAACTCAGAACCAGGAAATACCTCAAGCTTACTAGCAACCTAAAAGGAAAGTGAGAAACCAATTAAAAGAAAAATATAGCACTCTCTTGAAGCTGCTCACGGAAGTAACAATAATGATCATACCTTAGAAAGAAACCAGCTATAAAGTATTCCAAACATGTTGTGGTTTTTCTTCCACATTTCAACCATTTCTCCCATGGTGGGAACCTAATAAAACTATACATAAGTTCAACATCTATATGGAATGTAAACACAAACAAAACCAAGAAACTTGAAAAAATTGTAGTGCTAAATGCTTCAAACCTTCAAATTCTGAGGTGTAAGCACAGCCACTCGACTTGAACATATTTCCAAAAAGACAACCTGACGGAAGCATGCAATACATTGTCAACAACACGAATCGTTAACATCAACTTCAATGAATTACATGAAAAACTACCTGAGGTTTCAAGTATTCAATTATCGCTTGCACTTCATCGCAGGATTCCTGACATGTCAACAACAAAATGAAATAAAAACCATAAAAAAAAAACCGTTAACAACCACAATTTGTTCACTGCCACATCTAGATTAAATAATTAAGTTTACATTAACAGATATGAATTCATTCAGTCTCTGTAACGACATAATGACAACACAAATGAGTATAACAAGAATTCAAATTCAACTAAATCGATCCATTACCTTGGACACATGAGCAGTACCAACGATGTAGACATCGCAATTTCCACCCTCTGCTGAGGACTCGCAGGTGAGAAGTACAACACTCCTCGAGAGATCTTCGGGGAGAATTCTCCTCGTTTCGGGCGAAACGGCGTCGTTATCCTCGTTTCTGGCCTCGTCGCCACCTGGACTACTAATGATGCTCTCACTCAATGCGACTACGTTGTCCGGATTAGGATTCTCTACGTGGACGAAATCCTCGCCTGATTCCGGTGGATTCGGGTTCATAGCCGGCAATATTGGGCGTTTGACGTAGGAAAGTGGTATGGTTTTACGGATCGGTGCGACCGAGAATTTCCTGAGAGATAGGAGTAGGGTACGGCGGATGACGGAGGAAGGCACGGTGTTCCTGACGGTGACTAAACAGACGAATCGGAGTGACGCGGCCGTTTTGACTGTGGTGGTCGCCAAGCGAGTCAATCGAGGTTTATTGATTGAGAGACAACAGTGGAAGAGTAAAGTAGCCAAGAAGAGATTGCTGGTAATCTATCAGATTTTTTATTTTTTTTTTTGGTAACATTTGGATGTATTGCTTTGCTTGTACAGTACTGGTGAGTTTTATCTTATGTCATCTATTTCTTGATAATTGCAGTTATGTTAATGCCAGCCCAATCTCAGGTCAATTATTACGTCCTCTTTTTCCTGATAATTTCAATTACGTTAATGCCAGCCCAATCTCAGGTCAATTATTGACCCATAACTCTGTAACTTTAATGTCAAGCCCAATCCAATTGGTTTTGAAATGACGCTTATCATCATTTACCCCAGATCATGGTATATAGGAGCGTAAAGGAATTCCATTGGATTCCTGATGGTAAATTAAATTTCGTGAATCTCTATATACATATGTTAGAAAAATATACTAGTATTTGATTTGGAAAATAAATTAATATATTAATTTAAATTCGTTTAGTTATTATTAACCATTTCTTTAATTATTTTAATTTAATTATAAGAATTTTTAAATAAAAATATATTATTAATTTTTATTATAGAGAAAATTACACAAAATAACCACAATAAAGTTTGAAATTTCAAAACTAATCCAAAAAAATTTCATAAATTTGATTTTCAAAAATGTGAAGGACACTCTTCACACGTGTGAAATGCTATTTTTGAAAAATGAAAATTTAAAAAATTATTTTTGTGAAAATTTTAAAATTGGGCTATATAGTGTAAATAAAAATTAGAAAATGCTAAAAATAAAATTCTCCCATTTTTGTATTTCATTAATATTTTTTTGTTATTTTATTTAAATAAATATAATAATTAATTAAAAATCATACCTAATAATTCAAAATTTAATAGTTTTAGCATATTTTTATAATAAATTAATATCATTTAAAAATTTCTGAAAATATATGGATAAATTAAATTCAAGTATTTCATAATATATATAATAAATAAATAAATAATAAATTCATTACAAATAAATAAAAATTTTCATTAATTCTTTTAGTTTAGTTAGGCAAGTCCTGTAAACCAAATAAGTATGAGCTTGTGCAAATTTTTAACGGTGGAAGAAAAATTAAACAAATATAGAATGTGGAATGAAGAAAAAACAATAGAAACTATAACTACATATATGAAATTCTCAATATGTTGCAGTAGGAAAATAGGTGTAATCCACCGAGAAAAATTTTAGGTCAGACCAGTACACGAACAGCAGAGGAAGGTGAAGAAGAGCAAGCACTACTCTCTTTAGCATTATCAACGGAAATTTCTGTAACATCATCTACCGGATGAGCCACCAAACCTCTCTCAATCTTCTGCGCAATGCCACTCACCATCATCTCCTTCTCCAAATGCAAACAGTAGCTCTCAAACACTCTGGCCCGAACAGTAACACCAAAATCAAGCAAGAAAAGCAGCTCCAATTCCAGCTTATTCAATTCAGCATTACTCACTCCCCCAACTCGGGCATAGAACGCATTGTTGTAATGCCTAAACAAAATTGAATTAGGTAAAAGAAAATCAATTGAATTTGATTGTTAGTTTACAAGTTATTACTCACACGTCATCTATAATCTTGGAAGCGACCATGACACAAGTGACGAGCAATCTGTGAATATTCAACGAGACGACGAGAGAATCCGGATGTTTATAAGACAATCTATCTACGTAAACATACCCGACTACGAAACACGAAGGGCTACAATTAGTGTACTTGTATATTCTCTCTAGGTATTTTGGTATGCTTATAGCCGGAGCCCGAACACCGTGAAATACATTCAAGCTTTTGCCGAGTCGACAGTGGAAGTTGTTCGTACACTCGTCTGCTAACTGGTCGTTTCTGGCCACTAGCTTTTCCACCACGGCGGAGATTATTGTTAAGACTCGTGGTACTGAGGGTTCGATCTGACTTGGCTCCGGTAGCCGGCTTTGGTTGCTGCCGTACTCGGAGGAAAGCATTTTATCGGGTCATCAAGTTTGCTATGAGATGTGAGTTGGGTCTCTGAGTTTTGAGTGGTTGTGAGCTTATCTTGATTTGTCTGACGTGTCCACGATGTTCAGTGACCTATCTACGCATCTATTTGACTTTACAATCGGTAACCACAAAATTATAATCTCATCTCTTTTACCATTGCTATTCTTATAAATCAGACGAGATATTTTTTTAAACATAAACTCATTTAATTGAAACCGTTAAACAATTTTTTTAAATATAATTCACTTAATCTAAAATTGTATTATAATTACCTTGTTTTGAAAGAGGATCTAATTACCCCGAATAGCTTAGCTGAGGACTTCATAATTATAATTTATTAAACCATTTTAATTATTCCGAATCAAGTTTTGAAGATGTATGAGGTGTTTCCAGGATCAAATGGCATTGAAAGATCCAGTGATCAGGATGGCCACAAATTCAATTTGGCGTCCGAGCCATTATGCCAAGAGGAACTACAATTATCCCCCAGAATTGGTAATGGACGCTTTTTCAATTCAATAATCTACCACAAGAGACAACAAAATTGATATGATCAAGAAAACTATGTTAATTCCCACGCAAATCTAATGCGAAAACACTAATAACGAAAGGACCCAAAAAAACGCCTGATTCACCAGATCTAAAAAACAATGAAATCAAAAGAATCAAAGGGGACGCTCAGTGGAAGGAGAAGTCGTTTAATAAAGAGGTTCACGGAAGGACCATTGAAGCCCAGTCCACTACCCTTGAACACCAAAAGGTGCTTCACCTCATCATAGCATCATTCAAGATGAAACCCTAAAATCACTAAACCTAGAAGATAAAGAACACACAATTGAAATAGACAGTGGCTTCAGCGTGTGTAACATCAGATCATTGACAAAATTTGCCTCACTGAAATCCGCTAAGATAATTAAAGATATCATCATCAGCCAAAAACTATGTTTCTCTTTTCCAGAATCAAATCAGAAACGCAACCGAAAAATAACAATCATCAAGACGCTTTTCGTGCTCAGACAGCCAAGGGTTAGTCTTCAACCTGGGAATTAAACCCAGATCAGAAACTCTAGTCCATAATAAATTGCATCCTCACCGCACACAAGAAAATTAAAAAGAACACATTAAGAAAGAAAAACGCCTATTTCTGACCTTAAAACAAAAGACACACAGAGAAATAGATCAATAGTACGATTTGAAAAAAGAGAACGCAGACGCGGTAGTGAAGGAATGGTTGCAGTCGACTCCAATTTATAAGGTTTTTGAGTTTTGTTTTGAGGGGCGATGAAATTAGGGTTTTGACGAAAGCTGCTGCGGTTGTAGTTAGACATTGGTTGTGGGCTGAGCTGGGCTTTTGTGGTTTCCTATTGCTTTAGTGGGCCTCTAATTTGTCATCACGTTTTCATGCAATCAAGGGGTTGTACCGTGTATGGTGTACGTCCATGTCGGTATATATTTCTTTAAAAAAACACGACTTTTCCTGTTTAACCCATTTTTGAAAAACAATCCATATTAATATCCAATTGCAAAAATTATACTATTATCATCGCATTGTGTTTCAATCCACACGGCTGATTTTCATATTAAAAAATAACCCAAATCTCTTTAATTTTTTTTTTAAGAGAAAAATCTCTTTAATTATATAGTAAGTTCTTTTTATTTTTTTTTAGCATTATTAAATTAAAATAAAATTAGACTATGTGCTTGTTTGGCAATTAGTTGTTAGCGATTAGTCATCTAGCAGTTAGCGGTTAGCGGATTCAATTAACGGTTTGACTAACTATTAACGGTTAGCGGATTGATGATACTGTATTTTGGTAGTTAGCTATTTTATAATATACTAGTAGTAGCGGATTCAATTATAAAATGACGTAAACGAATATTTTTAAAAGTTTACTCTCTTTTTTTACAAAATATATCTTACATTACTACCTTCAACCAGGTAATATAATGGGTTAAATATTTTAATATTTATTAATAATACTAATAAATAATAATTTTAATAATATTTATTATCTTTATATCAATAATTAATTAAAATAATATAGTAAAAAATATATATACTTGCTACAATAGTAAAAAAAATATAAAAATTTTTAATTATCAAATATTATAAAAAAAATAATACTGAAAGTATTAAATATTATTATAATATATTTTAATTATTTATTAACATATAATTAATATAAATTTAATTAAAAGTGAAGTAATTTGGTCTTTTAACCAATCTCTAATTTTAAAACCTCTCAAACTCTCCTATTATCAGCGTTTTGAAAATTAGCATTTTGAATCAAATCATCTGATTAAGTTGTTATTAACCAAACTAGTTGTTTTAAAAAAATTAGAGGTTTAATTTTGGTCAAACCTTTAAAACTCCTGAAAACGCTAACCTCTAATTGAAAACGCTATTTAACAAACAAACCCTATATAAATGAAGGATTGAGAGATTAAAGTATAATTTATAATAGGCATAAGGGTCTTAGAAGCCCCTGAACTTGGCTATATTTTTCAAGTTAACCCTTCAACTTCACGGAGGGTCAATTTAGCCCCTTAACTTTCAAATTTGGTGTCAAATGAGCCCTTTTTGCTGACGTGGATGGCATAATTGACATTTTAAAGTTAAGATTTTTTGCTGCCACATCAGCAAAGGGCTTAATTGACCCATCATTTGGAAGTTGAGGGGCTAAATTGACCCTCCGTAAAGTTTGAGGGCTAACTTGAAAAGTATAGCCAAGTTTGGGGGCTCCTGAGACCCTTATGCCTTTATAATATTACAGTAAAATTAATTAACATAAATGCAGAATTTTATGTTACGAAATTTAAAATCGAAAATTCAGTGTATTATTTTATTTATAAAAAAATAATGAATTAAAAATATATCTATATAAAATTTTATAATTTAATTGTATGAATATTGTAGCAGAATCCCAACATGTTATTTCATTTACTAAAAAAATTAAATTAAAAATACATTTATATAAAATCTTATGAATATTATAGAGAAATTTCAACGTGTTATTTTATTTACTAAAAAATAATAAATTAGATATACATTTATATAAAATTGGGCCCTTTCGATATATAGATTTTTTAGAGATTAAATTTTATTTGTAACTTCAAATTGAAATTCTTTTAAGGCAAATCTTTTCAATTTGATCTTCCAACTATGCGAGATTTCATTTTAACCCCTCAACTATTCCATATGGAGTCAATTTGCCCCTTTTCACCTATGTGGCAGATGATGTGGCAAGATTGTGGTATATATTTGACTCTAAATCACCTGCCACATCATCTACCACATAGATGAAAAGGGTTAAATTAACCCAATATTGAATAGTTGAGGGGCTAAATTGAAATCTCGCATAGTTTGGGGGTCAAATTGAAAATGTTAGTCAAGTTTAGGCGCTTCCATGACTATTATGCATTCTTTTAAATATAAGTGTTGTAAAGTTTGGTTTCTAACTTATAGGTTGTGCTTTCAATTCTACCCTCGACGTAACAATTTTTAAAAATCGACCATTTTATAAATCTGTGATCCACAATCACACTAGTGTGATCCACGATTACATTAAAATTTTTTACTGGTTATTTTATTTCTAAAGTGGACTTAAAGACGACTGAAAAAATTTCAGAATTTTTGAAGATATATTAGATTGGCATTGTTGAAATTAAAATTTTAAGTTGAAGGTAAAATTGTCATTGTGGCATATGGGATGCAAACAAACTTTCTCAAATTTTATTTTTGATTGAATCGAATAATTGGTCTATAAATAAAACTCAAAGTCAAACTTTAGATGGCTATATTACATTCCAGTATAAAACTTTATAGTTTTTAATTTTATGGATATTGTGTTGGGCTAATTATCCAACACCCCAGCCTAATCAACATAATCATAATCAAAGTCAAATGAGTGTCAGATCCAACCTTTTGAGCGGATCATTGGCTCATTATCTTCCAACAATTGCCAAATGCGTGTGTCATGGAGTATTCTAGATTTTTCGAAAATTCTCCACCACGAATCTCATGTTGTTCCCATCAATAGATCTCTCAGGTTTCTATAAATAAAAGTAATTTTCTCATTTCTCACTACTGAAATTCGCCTCAACAAAACTCTATCCAATTTGTAGAAATTAAATTGTCAAACCTAGGTTACAAGAAACCTACAAGTATAATATCACTTCGGACTAGGTTATAAGAAACCTACCAATCAGAATGGCTTAAAAATTAGCAAAAAGCAAAATATGTTAAAGGCTGATTTTTATTAAATCAACAATAATCGCAATATGCCCCGATAGATCTACACAAAAGATGTAATAAAAGGTAAACAAGCTTTATGAAATAGATGTTAGTATTATTGAACTTGTGTTAACTAGACATGTTATTCAAAACTCATCAAGAAAGGTAAGAGTTTATATCTACTTATCGTTATTGTTCGTCCAAGATGTTATGAATAAGTAAATATATTTTCTTATATCCATTACCACAGTCATTCTAGAAAAACACTTAGAATCAATATTGATTTATTTGATAAAATGAGGTACATGTAAGTAAGAAACAAGTAAATTGAAAACTTTTATTATTTCATCATGTTTGAAATCTCATCTCACTAACTTTTGGTATTTAGATAGTGGATGCTTGAAACACATGACTGGCAATAAGTCATTTCTTTCTTACTTTTATTGAGTTTTCAGGAGGTGGAAGTAAAGGAAAAGTCCTCGATAAAGGAAAATTAAATGTGAATGGGCTTCTCAAATTTAATAACCTATTATTTGTTCAAGGATTAACTTCCAATTTAATTAGTGTAAGTCAAATTTATGGTAGTAATTTGTTTATATAGTTTACTAATGAAGTATGTCAAGTTTTTAATGACAAGAGACGCTGACAATTGTTATTTGTTACAACAAACCTTCCTTAGAGCATATTAATTAGGACAATATGTTCAGGAAAAAATATATCAACAAACCTTCTTGATATTAAAAATAAGTAACTCATGGCTTCTTGTGACAATATTACTGTAACAATATTTTTAAAATATGATTTTGCAATTCAAGATGTGCACACAGTTGTTAGGTATAATTTTATCAAAAATATTAATGAATGATAAGATACCAGACTAAGGATATGTTGAGACATAAAAGAAAATTGTTGAGATCTTTATTAAATCCCTTAATTTAGTTTAATCTAAAAGGTTGAATAATTCACTTAGACTTTACTCCAATATGTATGTATTCAGAAGAGGATTTTTTAGTTGAAAGAAAAAAAAAATTAGACTTTGTATTTTTTTTATAAGATGAATTAAGAATAAAATAACTCTAATATTAGTTACGTTATTTGTGTCCTGAAATTAATAAATGATCTACGAATAGAAACTTCTACATGGGAGAAGTGAGAGGTAAATGATGATGTATTAAGTTAAATAGTCCTTGATTTTATGGGGAAGTATTGTTCAATTGACTATGGGTTATACCATTCCTTACCGAATTCATTTTATGATAAAGAGTCTCATTATAGGAATGTTGTTGACCATATAATGACTTAAGAACCAAGACCTACTTTACTTTTATTTTCTTTCATTGATTTTAGAATAGAAAGCATTACGTTGGAAGTCTAGAATAGGTTCCTTGTATGAACCACATAACTCGTATAGCTTAATTTTAATGAAAAATGGATGCTTGTGCTAAGTGTGAAGAAACTTGTTTGATTTCTTTGATTGTGATAATAATTGAAGACGCTTAGTTGGGAATCTAATGAAATATAGAAACTTGACATGATAAACCATGTTAAATAAATGGACTAATAATGTATTGAAAGTCAAATGGCATATAATGGCTAATTATGGCTATAACCCATAAAGGATATTAAAATATTGCAATAGAAACCAAATGAATGGTTAAATTGCTTGAAACTTGTTAATAAATGATTGAGCCCCATGAACTTGTTATAGGAATGTAATGAAAGGCATGACTAGGAATAGAAGTATCTCGACCCATTAAATTATTATTGTTTAGTGGGTATGGATAGTCTACTTACGGGGTGACGGGCTCGTCTTGATTATTATGGGTTTACTTATTTTGGGATGACAATTTACTTACGTGTTTGAAGCATTCATGCAATGTTAAGACCGTCTTGGAACTTTGATTCAAGTACAGGCTTGCTCGTCTTGGGGTTTCAATCCATTTTGATTCCATTTTCGAAACTATGTCTTGTTTATAGGCTTATTGTAATATAGGCTTATCGCGACTGTGGGCTTATTATAAAAACTGGCTTACTGTTATAATAGGATAATGCGATTGAATGATTAACAAAATGATGATTGGTAGAAAATCTTGCATAACTAGATAAGGACATAGTTGATAATTGATGGAACAAGGTAAAGTAACGCCTAGATCTTAAGAATTAACCTAATAACCATTAATCATTCTTGAGCTTAAAATTGGGCAATTAGTCAGCTAAAATGGAATAGGTGGCGGGTGACAACACTCCGCCAACCTTAAAATTGAAATCGACAAAATGATTGTTAAGATTTTGGCGAATGAATGTCGAGCAAGTCCATTCGCCAACCTCAAAAATATGTTGACAGACTACTTATTGAAAGGCAATATCAAATAGATGTCAGAAGACATCCTTCACCTACCTTTAAATACGCTTATAAATTAGTGTGATGAGAATATGGCAAGTAAATAGCAAGTCAGCCCCTTACAAACTTAAAAAAAATAATCAAGTTGACAGAATGACATGACGAGTAGATGGCGAGTCAGGGCATTCGCCAACCCTAAAACCAATTTGCAAGTAGGCTTTGTCGAGCAAATGACGAGACAATGGCGAGACACTTCCTTCACCAACCTGAAAAATAAGTACGAAAAAGTGCATTAGTGAGCATTTGGCGAGATAATATAAGGGAACCATGCTCTTCATATGCAGGCCTGACGTAATGACGAGAATACAGAAGCCTAATGGTGAGTCAATGGCACCCTAATGGCGAGCCAATGTCGAGGACGTGCCTTGTTTGTCTATTTTGAATGTTTTTGATTATTTTGGATTATGATATGAATGAAGTCGATGTTTGACTTATTTTGAAAACTAGATCCAATAGCTCAGTTTCGTCACGCACCTCAGAGACTCGTGCACACAATCACACAGACAGTCTGGAGTCATTGTTTATTGTTCAGAATGAGTGCGATTCTCCCTATTTTGGTGGTCTTTCTGGTCTTGGTAAATTGAAAGGCATTAACTTTTGCAAGTTCTTCTTAACTCTCGAGCGGCTCAAACCTTCCTTTGCTATAAATTCTTTTGTGTTTACTCTTTTGAGCATCTACTCTTCTTCAAACACGCTTTCTCAACCTAGCCCTTTTCTCAGGAAACTGAGTATAATCTCATTTCATATTGAAAACTTTTAGTATATAGTGGTAGTATTAATATGTGCTTTTATGTTTACTATAAGGAAAACTTATGAAATGGATTTTGAAGTTGTAACCCATTTATGTTGGTGTGGCAATGATTTCTTAGATTTATACGACATTTTCTCTTGTCGTGAAATTCTACTAAATATAATTTGTAAAGGTGGTATATTGAGTGAAATCTCTCAGCTTTATCCGTCAAACTCAAAACTCACAGAACAACCAACCAACCCAGTCCTGAAACCAAATACATCAACCTTCAATTATGAACGATGAATTTTACTACCTTTACTTCAAGCGAGAATGAGATAAATACATGTTGGTTTCCTTTGGTAGGCATGTTTTTTGCTTTTAGGTTTAAATGAAGTATTTTTCTATTTTTAACTTATTTTTATTTTTTTTTTGTTTTTTCTAGTCATATGAATTTATTGTTTGTTTAATTGCTTATTAGTTGACTGTCTCAGTTTCCTGTTTGTTTATTTTTTTTTATTTTTTTGGAGTACTGTTTGATTTTTTCTATCTGTTAAAATAATTTATTAAATAAAATGGGAGAGGAAGTGTTGTGTGGAACATGACTAAATTTGGACAATTGTCTGAAATGATTGGAAAATAAATATTGTCTGATATTTGGAACAAAACAAAGCGCGGGGGGAGGGGGCACTGGAGCCTTGGCCTCTCCCTAAAGGTGGCATCTTGAGCGAAATATCTCAACTTTATCCGTCAAACTCAAACTCACAGTACAACCAACCAACTAAGTCCTGAAACAAAATACACCAACCTTCCGTTATGGACGATGAACCTTTACTGCCTTTACTTCAAGCAAGAATGAGATAAATTCACGCTGGTTTCATTTAGTATGCATGTTTTCTGCTTTTAGGTTTAAATGAAGTATTTTTCTATTTTTAACTTATTTTTATTTATTTCCTTTTTTTCTAGTCGGATGAATTTATTATTTGTTTAATTGCTTATCAGTTGATTGTCTCGGTTTTCTGTTTGTTTACTTTTTTATTTTTTATTTTTTTAAAATATAATGATTGAGAAAAAAATATTGTATGACAATTGGATAAATGACAGAGCTAGGGGGTTCCCCCTCCCCCAGAAAACTAATTAATTTAAATTACAAATACAATATATTTATAATTATTATAATATTCAAGCAAATTAAACTATATAATAAATTTAATAATTTATCATAATAAGATTAAATATATATATATATATACATATATATATAAATATTTTTTATAATTATTTAATGATATAAATTATAGTTATATTTATATAAAAATATATTTATATATATTAATTTTAAAATTTAGTAAAATATAATGTACCGTATCTGTAGGCCAATTATTATCGGAAAGCTATAGAAGTTTTTGAACCTCTATTACATATGTTATACCATGTTATTGACTTATTAAAAATTTTTATTTACCCTGAAATGTCGTATACCTTGTTACCGGCCGATTAAAATTTTTGATTTACAGACATTTATTTTGTTTTATTATGTTTTACTACTGATGGGGTTGGTATTAAAATTTTTGATTTACAGACATTTATTTTGTTTTATTATGTTTTACTACTGATGGGGTTGATATTGGTGGAGGAGGACAATTATTATCAGGAAGCTATAGAAGTTTATGGATCTCTATTACATATGGTAGACGAGTATTTTATATATATTATAATTATTTTTAAATATATTTAATATTTTAATTAAATAGGTGTTAGACATATTTATGTGGGCACAAAATTTGAAGTTTTTTTTTTCTTCAAATAATATTGAAATTGATCCCTATTTAAATTTAAATTAGGATTGATACACTCAATCAGATCAAATGTTACAGATATTCACTTTTATAAATTATTTATTTTAAATTTCAAATTTATATTTTTATTATTACATTGTTAAGTGATTTTTGGTAATAATATTTATTATTTCCTTCGTTTTTTTTAATGGCTACATTTACGGTAGCTTCATTAACCAATGTTATTTTTTGTTTCCTTTTTTACTTTTAGTGGTAATGAAAAGTGGGTCCTTTAATAGTACATGAAAAAATGGTTGATTGATAGAAAAAGTGGGTGCCACAGCCACAGAGTATAGATAGTGTGAGAATAAAGGGTAAATAAGTAACTTGTTTGGTTTTTTTAACTAAAAATAGAAAGTATAACAATTAAAAAATCATTGCCAAATGGGGAAAGTGTAGCAATTGAAAAAAAACACGGAGGAAGTATATTTTTGAATGCATTACTTTTTTTTTTTTTGATATCTCGTGGGTTGATACTGACCGAATTTTTGCATGATATTTTTGGGTGGTCTTTACTCTCTCATATGAGAACCCCTCCAACGGTAATTTTTATAAAATTAATTATAAATATTAATTAAATATGTGTTGAATTATTTTAAAATTATATTTTAAATTTGCAGAGGTTCGTATAGTGTGGTGGAGTTGGATTCTCCATTTTTTTCACGATTCGCGAGTATGGATTACAGATTTACGAATCCGATTGCTTATCGATTTGCTTTGTCACCTGAGTTGATCCAGGATGTCTTCCATGTATCGATGTTAATGAGGTATTGCTCTGATCCTTCTCACATCCTTACGCGTTAGATTGTTGAGATTCATCCGAATTTGAGTTATAAAAAAACCGGTTCAGATTCTGGCTAGGGAGGTGAAAGTTATGAGGAATAAAATTGTGCTCCTAATTAAGGTCCTGTGGTGTAACCACGCGGTTGAGGATGTTTCGTGGTAATCAGAAGAGACTATGTGATGTCAGTATACGTATCTGTTAAGTTCTGGTAAATTTCGAGGACGAAATTTCTTAAGTAGGGAATAGTTGTCACGTCCATAAGTTGGGGCTAATCGTTTTCGTATTTTGGAAATTTTATTTTTCGTTATTTCTAATATATTTTATTTTATATTATATTTGGGTAAAATGGGTAATTTAAAAATATTGACTTTCCAATTTGACCATATGGTTCGACTAATTTGACTTTTGGGATAGTTTTGAAAACAAAATGAAAATTTGATGTATTTTGTAATTAATTCTCAATTTGGGTCATTTTAAAATTAAGTGGATACTTGTGGGTTTATGGTAATATTTACCATTCATATATAAGTAAAATAAAGAAGTGTTTAGAATCACTTTTACAAAACCTAAGAAAGTTCATCTGAGTATCCTCTCAAACCAAAACCTTAGCCGCGGATTTCGGGACACTCGCTTTTCGAGATTTTAAGTGGGAAATTTGATTTTCATTTGTTTCTTTTGTTTCAGATATGGATTTTGATCTCTTTTTGTTAAATCGCTTTAATTTTGATTTGTGAATTTCTATATAGTTAGGGTTTTAGATTTGGGGATTTTTGAGTTCAATTGATTTGGATTTTGAAACTATAAATATTTAATCTATATATTTTTGGTCTTTTGGGTTTGATTTGGGATTTTAATCTCTGCTTAATTGAAAACCCTAACTTTCTAAATTTGGAAATTTATTTGTTTTACGCTTGATTTGATTTAGATTCAATCGGGGATCATCAACTGTAGTGATTCGGTGTGCTGTGAATTAGTGAGAAAAGTTAGTAGCCATGTTTATGCCTCCGCAATTGTATGTTTCTGTGTGCTTTGTTGTATGTGAAATTAAATAAATTATTATAAATTTAAATCTGAAATTTGAGATTGGATTATTATATTCTTTTTGCTGCATTTGTGTATAAATTAATCGGGATATATATGTTGCCTTTGTATTTGTACACTATCTGTTTGATTTTGTAAATTCTGTTAACTTTGCTGCTTTAATGTGGATATGTGAATTGATATTCATGTCTGTCTGCTAAACTAAAATTACAAATTCTGTAAATCTACAATAAGTATTGTCCTAGGTTAATACAATAAGACCAACATATTGTATGAAAAACTAGATGTATACATCGATGCGTGAAAGCGTATTTGGCAATAATTACCAACCTATTTTTTTGGATGCGATGGCATCATTCTGGAGTTTTGCTCATGTCTGGATGCGACGACATCATTTCTGGGATCTATAATCCATCTCTGAGGGTTTTACCCTATTTCTGTTTTATGTTCCAGATTTCTGTATTTAAGCTAAAGATAGGCCTGGTAAGTTAATCACTTGATCATAATATGCAAAATCTGAACTCTGATAAAGTTTGGTTTGTTGATTACTTCGTTTCTGTATGTTGTCATAAGCTGATTTGATTTCTGTCTGCTGCTTTGTTACCTTGGTTCTAACCTTGGGTAGCATAGATTTGACTGCTAACTGGCCTTAGGCGATAGGAATAGACCCAAGTAGATGTTTAGATGTTCAAATAACAAAAATCAAATTGAAATAAGCTGAATTCGTGTAGCAATGTCCGTGATCGAACTCTCTGACCGAACTTCTTACCGAGTTGAGTATCGAATTATAATTCGGTATGACTCCGAGATTACGAATACTGTCTGACTGAACTATATACTGAATTTGATGCCAAAGTGTCACTTAAATCACTGTAGACTCGAATAATACTCTCTAACCAAACTAGTGACCGAACTGCTTACCGAATTACAATTCGGTATCACTGTTAATACTCCCTGACTGAATTGCTTACCGAACTGCTTTCTGAATTCACAGTTCGGTGTCGGTCCTTCCCTTTGAGATAATTTGATAACTTTTAAGCTATTTTCAAACGGTAATTATAATAATTTGTAATCACTTATCCTATATCGCTTTAAGGGGATTGTAATGGGATTAAATTGAGTTCTTAATCAACTTGTTTGATCATGTTTGTTACCATATTTGTAAAACATCTGCATATGAGAGTGACATTTTTATTTTGTTAAATAAACGCATCCTCTGTGTGCGCTTGTTGGGCAATGGCTTACTAACCAGACATCGATAGTCTAACCTTTTATGGCTTTTATTTTGTTTTGTATATTTTGAATCCGTTTTTGGATGGAAATTGCTGAGTTCAGACAGTTAAGTGGAGTAGCAGGATATAATACGCATGTCAGCATCGGTGTTCATCTAGCATCCATATTGTATCAGTTTTCGGATTTCATATGATATTTGACTTTGATTTATATGTTTAAACTTTGGAATTGTAACCACTGCATTGTACTTTGGTTTTGATTTCAGATTAAACCTTTTGGGATCTTTCGATTTTGGTTATATTTTATTAGACTTTGTAATTGGATTTCAGACTTGCACATTCTTGGATAATAAATATCTTTCAGTATTGATTCCTACTTTTGGGATTAATAAAAATTATTAAAAATGAATTAGTTTACTTAATAACAATTCCCATTTGTATAATAAATTACGATGATAGGTCCTTCAATTGCCAACTTTCCCAATTCGGATTTATTATTTTTTATATTAATTAATCTTAATTTTATATAGTGCGCATTTATTTAAAATTTTAAAGTATTGAGCATAATATGCAACTTAATTTAAATTATTATTTTTTAAAATTATTTTAACATTTTTTTGGGACGTTGTAACATCAGTAGCTAATGTATAAAATTATTTTTTAAATAAAAATTAAATTATTAGATGCTTCAAAAATAATTTATCATAACTAATTTTAATGCATGTATTCAAAGATTTCTTGAGATCGACTGGATACTTTTACATTATGGTAATGTTTTTTTTTTTAACTTATTGATAATGAATAATTTATGAATTGGTCAAATAATTTTATTTTTTTGAAAAAATATATTTTATTTATACTAACTACTTTAATTTGATGATGTGATGCGAGTTGTAAATATATTAAGAAAAATTTTGATTTTCTAATGTTAAATGCTAATTGTTGTAATTTATGGTGGGTAGCTATGTATCTATATATATATATATACATTTTTTTTTTTTAATTTCAGGATTCAAAATTTGATTATGGTGGTGTCAGGTTATACTATATTACCAATGTAATTTTGACCATGCATGAGATACATTCAATATTTTGTATTGAATCACATATTTTTTATGATTAGTTTTATATTTTCTATTCAATATATTATTATTTTTTAAATATAATTATTTATTAATAAAATATACAAAATAATTTCTGAGATTAAATATATGCAAGTAATTTTAGTGATTTGACTATCTCATTTCAACTCTGATTTCGTCTCTCAGGCATATTTATGGATTTAGTTTATTGTAAGTATCATTAATTTTATACATTTTGTCTGTATAGATCATTATTTCGATTGAAATTTTAGGGGAGTAATTTTAAAATTTTATCGGTTTTATATTTATTGATGGTTTGCGATAGTAATATTTATTTGTGTATTTTTATTATTATTTTAATTTTTTTTCAGTCTAATGCCTAATCTTGATGGAAAAAATTCAACGGTTCCATTTTCACTCGGCCAGAAGCATTAATAAATTTTTTTCTATTTTATTCTATTTTTAATTTTCCTTAAATTTATTTTTCATCATCTTATTACTCTTGGTAAACAGCTATGGACTTAGGTGGGATATCCAATTTTATCTTGACACTTACTTGGGTCATGCCACTTGTATAATAAATTACAATAATAGATACTTGGATGACTAACTTTCGCAATTCAGATTATTGTTTTTATATTAATTAATCTTAATTTTATATAGTGAGTATTTAAAAATTAAAGTATTAATCATGAAATTAATTTTTTTAATCAAATTAAATTATTAAATGCTTCAAAAATAATTTATCATAACTAATTTTAATGATGTTGTTCACAGATTTCTTGAATTCGATTGGGTACTTGATTTACATCATAATAATAATAATTTTTTTATTAATCATGAATAGTTTATGAACTAGTCAAATAAATTTATTTTTTTGAAAAATAAATATTTTATTTACATTAATTGCTTCGTTTAATAAATAATATAGTTAAAGTGAATTATTTTTATTTCAATATTCAGTGAAATCAAAATAGAATAAGATTGTTCAACTTTGATTATTTCCGTGTATATTATTTATGGATGAATGTAGCATTAAAAAGATTATGAACTTCGCAATTTAACTTGAATCCTATCTTCTAATTGTATTGCATGTCGTTATTTAACAATTTGTTCATATGATGCGAGTTGTTGATCTGCTATTGTCCAAGATGTTTGTACTGTTCAATCACTCATTTTCTTTATGGTAACTTAGGGATAAAATATATGCAGGTAATTTTATTGATTTGGCTCATTTTCATTTTAATTCCTCCTCCTTGGATTATTTTGGCACTTGATTCACCGGAAGTACCATTAATTTTATATGTTCTGTCTGTATGAATTATTATTTCGATTGGAATTTGAGGTGATTAATTTTAAAATTTTATCGGCTTGTTATTTATTGATGGTTTGCGATTATAATATCCATTCATGGTTTTATTATTATTATTATTATTATTATTATTATTATTATTTTAATTTATTTGCAGCCTATTGCCAGATCTTGACAGCGAGAAATTCCGTTGTCCCATTTTTCACTCGGCTAGAAGTGGTAGTGACATATTTTTTTTTTCTTTTTTGATTTTATTTTAATTTATCCTTAAGTTTATTTCTCATCATCTTATTATTATTGGTAAATAGTTATCGGTCTGGTTGAAGATACCCAATTTCATTTTAAGACTTATTTGGGTTATGACACTTGTATAATAAATTACGATGACAAATACTTCTATTGTTAATTTTTCAGTTCGAATTTATTATTTTTTTATTTAATTATTCGTTACTTTATATAGTACGCATTTATTTAAAAATTTAAAATATTTATCATGATATGCAGCTCCATATTATTATTTGGAAATTAATTTAATATAAATTTAAATTACAACAATTTATATTTGCCAACACTTTTCTATTGGACGTTGTAACATCAATTGCAAATGTATGAAATTATTTTTGTAATAAAAATTAATTTATTATATGCTTAAAAAATAATTTATCATAATTAATTATAATGCAGGTGTTCATAGATTTCTTGAGATCGATTGGGTACTTGATTTACATCATGATAATAATTTTTTTTATTAATCATGAATAATTTATGAATTGGTCAAATAAATTTATTTTATTGAAAAATAAATATTTTATTTATATTGACTGTTTCGTTTAATGAATAATATAGTTAGAGTGAATTGATCTTTATTCCAATATTCAATGAAATCATAATAGAAAAATATTGTTTAACTTTGATTATTCCGGTCTATATTATTTATGGATGAATGTAGCATTAAAAAATTATCAACTTCAGTCATTACAATTTAACTTGAATCCTATTTTTTAATTGTGTTTCATGTCGTTATCTAACAATTTGGTCATGTGATGCGAGTTGTTTGAAAGTTTCATTTTCTAATGTAAAATGTTAATAGTTGGGATTTATGGTGGGCAGTTAGGTATCTCATTTTTTTTTTCTACCATTTAAGGATTTCAAATTTGATAATGGTGATGCTTCGTTATACTATATTACTAGTGCAATTTTGACCATGCCAAATTTGATAAGGTGCATTCAATGTTTCTTATTATTGTCCCGAAACGTTCGTACTATTCAATTACGTCATTTTCTTTAGAGTAAGTTTTATATTTTCATTTTTAATATATAATTATTTTTTAAAATATAATTATTTATTAATAAAATATTTAAAATAATTTTAGGAATTAAATATATGCCGATAATTTTAATGACTTGGCTATCCCATTTCCTCCATGTATTATTTTGGACTTAGTTCACTACAAGTACAATAATTTTATATATTCTGTCTATATGGATCATTATTTCGATTGGAATTTGAGGTGAATAATTTTAAAATTTTATCGACTTGTTATTTATTGATGGTTTGCGATAATAATATTCATTTGTGGTTTTTTTTTAATTATTATTGTTTTAATTTGTTTGCAACCTACTGTCTGATCTTGATTGGAAAAATTCCGTTGTCCCATATTTCACTCGGTCAAAAGTGGTAGCGACTTTTTTTTTTCTTTTTTTATTTTGTTTTCATTTATCTTTAAGTTTATTTATTATTATCTTATTACTATTAGTAAACAGTTATGAATATGGGTGTGAATATCCAATTTCATCTTGAGACTTGAGTTATGACACTTATATCTAATAGGCACAAAAAGATAGCTCTTCCGGTGGAATTTACTAATAAGCGAGATATGCAGGAGGTTTCAAGCTACGATTCTAAGGATCCATAACTTTATGAAACATAAAAAATCAAAGAATAGAGGATGCCGAACGATTATAGCATGACGAACCACAAGAGGGACATGCACATCTTGAAGTAGAAGGATTACAACATGACAAGCCATAAGAGGGACATGCACATCTTGAAGTAGCCGGAGCACCTGAGCTAGAGGAAGGGAAGCTAGTCGGGACACCTGAACAGAGAAAGGATATACACATCATGAGGCAGCCGGTGCCCCTAAATTAGAGGAAGGGTAGACATCAGGAGCACATCGATCCCAGTTAGAATAGGCATATCAGCGCAGGAATTTCACTGTTGTTTTTTTTTTGTTGAATATCAAAAGTTTTTATGTATTAATAATGTCACTTATAGAACCCGATGCTATTATTTCTTTCATGCCTCACTTTTAGGTTTTACTTTGAAAAATATTCTCCATTATAGAGATTTCTTACAATCAATTACTTCCATGTAAAGATTTAGAGGGTGTTTCCCTAAGTTTATAAGTTGGTCAAACCTTCTTATAATGAGTTCTCAGCTCATAAGCTGTGAGAATATGTGTTTCCTTTAACTTATTATTTTCCTTATAATGAGTGCTATTATTTCTTTCATGCCTCACTTTTAGGTTTTACTTTGAAAAATATTCTCCATTATAGAGATTTCTTACAATCAATTACTTCCATGTAAAGATTTAGAGGGTGTTTCCCTAAGTTTATAAGTTGGTCAAACCTTCTTATAATGAGTTCTCAGCTCATAAGCTGTGAGAATATGTGTTTCCTTTAACTTATTATTTTCCTTATAATGAGTTATTTTAGAAGATATAAATCCTAACTTTTTTTAAATGGATTATAAGGAGTTTTGAGTTGACCAACATATTTACCCATATAATCTCGTGTAATTTTAATATTTCTCAAATACCCTTAAACCTAATCACCCAATTTTCATCGTGAAAACTCCCCATTGAATAGCGACTTCTTTTCTCTCTTGGCTGGATTTTTTTACCTCATCAATTGCTTGCTCGTTTTTGGATTGAAGTTGCGAATAGTTAAAGTAGATGTTCTTCCCCCTTTTTTTTAATATATATATATATGCTTTATAATTTTATGAGTTCTAGGATTCCAATTTGTTTAGGATTTATGGTAAATCAATGTGGGTTTTGAGGATTTTTATATTGTTATATGTTTGTTTTATGTTATTCTCTATTTTATATAATTAGTATCTGTTCACTGTACAAAAGAATGTGAGTTTGTGTTTTCTTATTACTTATGATTTATACTAATATAATAAGTGTTTACGAAGTGGAACATACATAATGTGTTCATTGATTTATGTGAGGAAAAAGTTAGAAAAGGTAATAGATCAAATTTGCATTTTAATATGAGTGGATGAAATAATATAAAAGGTGCTTTCTATTAAAAAACTAGATTATCATATAATCGAAAGCAATTAAAAAACCATTAGGATATAATGAAGCATTAATGGTCACTTAATAAGGCTCTTATACGAGGTAAAACCGGGCTAGGATGGACCACAGAGAAAACTATCGATGCCGATGATGCTTGGTGAGACAAAAATTAAGGTAATTTATTACTATTTTTAGAACTTTTTAATTGATTTCATTTACTTTCTACCAACTCATGATTTTTATTCTTTATTATTATAGGTGAATAAATAATAATAAAAAAATCAATGGCAGAGATTTATCATTATTCTGGTTTTGATATGATGCATTGTTCTCGGATATTGTGGCTATTGAAATAAGCGTCCGTGCTTCAACCGAAACGAATGTCATGGACCCACAAAGATTAATTATTTGACACTAAAGTTGATATTGTAACTGCGACGATAGCGTTACACAACTACATAAAAAATAAAATAAAAAATGTCAAACTCTGTATTCAAGACGGCTGAAAATGAATCATATCAACCAAACTTAGACGAGAGTACGGTTAGAGAACAAACTTAAGATGTTTTTAACCAAGATCAAGACTTGAGTAATTATTAGTTAGGAATGCAAGATATGCTTGCAAGTGAAATTTATTGACATTTCATGTGTTTATTTTGTTAAAAATTCCGTGACTTGTTAAGTTGCGAACTAAGTTGCCTATGACTAAAAAAAAATGGTAAATAAATTATTTTGTTTAGGTTGAGTTTGTTGGCTTTCATATGTTCTTGTTTTGTCCTTTTACCCCTCTGGTGATCCTTTTAACCTATTTTAATCACAAGTGTTGAATTGACCTGATTTACAGAATTTGTTATTTTCGGTTACTTGTGGTGTAAGTAACCTTTATATTTGCATCACCTTTGGATCTATAACTAATTAAATGATATAAAATTATATAACTTGCAGTTATTTAGGATGTGGTATGTTTTTTTTAAATAATTATTAATTAAAAATTTATAATATTGTAGTCATCAACTAATTAAAAATAAAATATAAAACATGGTTAATCCCAAAAACTCACCGTAGATTTGGGATTTTCCTAAAAAAATCACACTAGTTTCGTTTTTCCCCATTTTATCACTGTCAAGTAAAAAACATTAAAATTTTTAACGGGACTTTTTTGAATATAGTAGAGATCCAAAAGACGAGTCTAATAGTGGTGGTCTCTCGGCGATTAGTGGTTGAACGAAGGAGATCCAATGAAATTAAAAATTGTCTAAATTTGATTTTTCTATCATTTATCCTTTGTCCAACCACGGATTGCCGACAGACTACCATAATTGGACCCGTTTCTTGGAGTTTCACCAAAGTCCAAAATTTATTTTTAAAAATTTTAACAATTTTCGTCTTAACAATGGTAAAATAGGAAAAAAAAAAAAATCAAACCGGTGTGATTTTTTTGGAAAAATTCCAAACATGCGGTGGTTTTTTTTTTTTTTTTGGAATTATCCCTATAAATAATTTAAAATTTTATATAATTTTTTTAACCATATTTAAAATATAAAAGTTAATATCATTTTTTATAAATACAAATTTTTAATATTATTAAAGATATTTAATAATATTTATAATTTAATAAGAATAAAATATAATTTTTTTAATAATAATTTTCGAATATTTACTGAAATCACAAATTAAAAGTTTGATCTTTTTGAATGTTCTCCCTCTTTGGGTGTCTACTTCTATAGAAAGCTAGGTTTATCAAATGTTTTGAAGGTCTGGAGTAATAATTTTGACATGGAAAATTTATAGTGTAATTTGTGGCTAGCAGGAGATGAAGCCGACAAAAACGGTATTAGATAAAGCGAAGTTGATATCTTTAATTTATTTTTAAATTTAATAACTTTAAACAATTTACCTACGGACATATCTAACAAATTTGAAATTTTAAAAAGTTCATATATATATTTTTTTCAATTGCACACATTTAAAACTCGGTAATTAAATTGAACATGTGAATATACGATAACAATAACTAAAACGGGAAGGTATATATTTTTCCCCCTCCTAGCATTCACAAATATATAACTAACTACAATTCCTAAACATTCCATTAGTCCTGTCTGTCTTCAACAACAAAGCAGTACATCAGCAAATCATGGGCTCATTTATTACACAAACGAAATAAAAAGCCCAAAACAAAACAAATCAGGCCCACTTATTCCCACAACAACAAAAAAGCCCAAAAACCAAAACACCCACAAACACACAATTATTCCCTCACTCGATCAACTATTGACAAGAGCACATTGCTTCCTGATCTCCCCACTAGTCCCAGTCTTAACATTAACCCGACCCATCTTCTCCATAGACTTACCAAACTCATCAAAAAAGTCCTGCAAAGACCCTTTCAACAGCCCATTAACCAAATTCAACGTCACGGAATTGGTCGTCAGAGCAGAATCC
This sequence comes from Cardiospermum halicacabum, assembly GCA_031304145.1. Classification (NCBI taxonomy): domain Eukaryota; kingdom Viridiplantae; phylum Streptophyta; class Magnoliopsida; order Sapindales; family Sapindaceae; genus Cardiospermum; species Cardiospermum halicacabum. The sequence continues at coordinate 2,214,884 of CM062390.1, read as the reverse complement.
GATTGAAACAGACCTCTTCTTTTAACCAAAAGTGAATAGTAGCTGAGATCAAACGTCTTTCTGCTTCCCGGATCCATTTCTACTTTTGTAGTGGTGTCGTTCAAGCTTCGACATTTATTGGCTTTTAGATTATCGGCATATTCAGAGTCCAGAGCAGGGTCTTGTGTACCGAGCACTCCTGTGAAGTTGTAAAGTCGGCTTGAAAATGAATTGCAGTGCGATATTCCGATTGTGTGAGCACCTGAGAGTAAAACCAAGTCTTTTAAATCGAGTCCTTGGTTTCCGAATAGTGTTTGTAGTGTCGTGAAATTTGCAAATGGTGGTGGGATGTTGTTCTGTGCCTCGGACCGGATCGACACTGTTCCGTCTCTCCTTCCCGTTGGTACCGACCACGTCGGCCCTCCCTACAATTTTAAATTAAATTATTATATATCGGTAATATAAAAGGATAATGATTGGTATATAAATTTACTTACTGTAAGGACAATGGAGTCTCTAGTGGTCAAAGCGATGATATCGGCACAGGACACAACTCCGGGACATTCTTTTTCTAATAGTGATTTAACAGCATCAATGAATCCGAAGCCTCGCACGGTTTGATTTGGAATTGCGTCTCTCTCTGCATTTCCCGATGTTCCGTTTAGTAACACTGAAGCGTCACACCCCTGACAATTATTTATAAAAATGAGAAAAACAAATTAAATTATAAATAAATCAAATTATGTACATTTTTATACTTACTCTAACGAAGCAATCGTGAAAATGCATTCTGATAAGAGCAGCAGCGAGAGAAGGAGCATTTGGGATATGTTGTTTGACATAATCATGGACAATTTGCTCAGCTTTTGGACATGTTTTGGAATAAAACCCCAGTTTGAGTTGAGCTTCTGAAAAGGTGAAGAAAAATAGCAAAAAATAGAGACTTATAGTCTTCATAATTGCTGTTGATGATGATGGAGAAGAAGAAGAATAAATAGAGGTTGATAATAGAAACATGTTAGCTAACTAAACGATAAAGATAGAATAGTACATCTTTACTAACTTACATGTGCTAACCTTCTCATTGGTGACTCACGACTATATATTATATTAAATTAATTTAATTTTGGTCGTTTTTACACCGAATGAAGTAATTTGAATTTTATTTTGAAAAGTTGTGTTGGTGGATTTGGTGATTGATGAAAATTATAATTACATAGAAACAAGGATCTGTGGATATATTATGAGTGATTTGTTCAACTGCTCTTATATTGAAATCAATAATTGTGGTAAAACTGTACCTGCTTTCAGAGCCCACATTACTGTTGTCTTGATATATACAGTGACATATGAAGGAGATTGAAAAGCAAATGATGAGCTGTGTTGAATTATTGTTTTTTTTACAATTTGTTGTGTCGAGTTTAAAATATATTATTCATGAGACACATGCATATATAATAGAGGACATTAATTATATACATGAAGGTCTTGGATAAGATATAACTACTATTTCTGTTGTTATTTGATTGAATATTTGTATGTGATGGATTATTTTACAGTTATGGATAATGGATGTTTAAGTTACATTTCTATTATTAATTGAGTTTTGTATAGGTTTGGATTTATGTGGAATCATAACACAAGTTTAAGTAGGTGAATCAATCATTTTAAAATTAAAATTGGTTACTGTTTAGTTAATCTTATTATCTATGTTTTTTGGATTGATTTCATTGCTTGTAATGGCACATTTATATGGGTTTTGGTAGCTAAGTATAGGTAGGTTTTATTTGGAATTTAAAGACACTTTATTCCAATATGAAAATCAATAGCAAATTTGACAGGTGGTAGCTACAGCCAAAGGTGACGAAAATCAATAAAGAAGAAGACAGCTGCAAATCATAAGGATATTAAAAAGCAATCAAAAGCATAAGCATATGTTCTCTTAATAAAATTAGTAATATTTAACATCAGAAGTTGTGCTTTTGAAGAAGCAAGAAATTGCTTTTAAATTTACAATAATGGAAATCCTTTAACTTTAATTGTTAATAAAAAAAAATAAAAAATCATGAGAATATGTACAGGAGAGGAGAAGAATGGTGCTCTAGAATTAACGGAAATAATGGAAAAGAGAAGCATGAAATTAATTAATTAACGAAACACTTGCATATGGATTATAGTGAAAGTGAAAGCAAAAGCAAAAAAGTCAAGATGTGATTTGCATTAAACCCAACTTTAAATTCCATATTGACTGGTCTTTATTTCTATTTTTAATTTTAATTTAAAAAAAAAAACTAATCAAAATTCATTTCCAAATCCATAAATTGGCCTGCATTTTCCATAATAAACATGCCTAAATTCTGGTGGTGTTGTGACCGAAATTTCACTGCTATTGAATGATAAATATTAATAATAGTACCACTAAATTGAACAGAAGTGGATATTAAACGGTGATTGAATTTATTTGAGAGTAGTTGAACTTAATACTATTGGTTTCAAGTGATTTAACATTGAATACAGTTACACTTACACAATTAACTTTGATTATCGTATTCATCGGTTGAGCTGTGCATGCATGTGGTTGAATTGAAGCTACGAGCATCATATTCTTTTATTGGACCCGTTGTGATTGGAATTGGGCCCATTAAAGGCTTTTGAAAGTCGGCCCAATAATTCAAGTCACGTAAAATTGACACGTCAAAATTTAATTCGAATTTAAATTAAAATAATTTTTTTTATAATTTAATGAATTTGAGTCCAAATAAACGTTGTTGTATAAAAATTAAAAATTTATTAACTCTAACTAAACAATTCTGACCTACTACATAACTTATAAAATTATATTAATAAAAATATTAAATTACTATTTTATTTAATATATTAAAATTATTTATTTGAACTAAAGAAATAAATAATAATTTATTTAAATTTAAATTTATATTAAATTAAGAATAATGCTAGGTAGCCTATTAATTTTTGACCACTCTTATTATCTACTATATATATATATGTCAATATATGATTAGATAAGAAATCTCAATATAATTAATACAATAATTTTTTATTCAATCATCTTTTAAAACTTAAGTTAGGCTACGAAAATAGACAAAAATTGATAGACTATAACTCATTACTCTTAAATTAGTAACGGCAAATTAAAAATAAAAAAAAAAAACAATTTTTGGTTTTCATTGAATGTTAATTGATAACTAAAAAAATTTCAGTTAATCGTAAAATCGAATTTTTAATTAAAATTATAATTGGTAAAATTTTATTTTAAAATTTATAAAAAATGATTATTTTTAATAAATAAATATATTTTATAGATATCTAATTTTCCATTATTTTATTGAATCGATTTTCGATTAATCGAAAATTTTCATTTCAATTATTAATTAATCGATTTAAATTCAATTTTATTTTCGATTTGTATATTTTATAGTTCGGTTAAAAAATATAGAAATTTCAATTCTGCTAAGTTGAGATGCACAATGAAATGAGTAAACAAATTGTACTCATAAGCCGATCAGGGATCAACAATTATGTTGTATAGAAGCATACGCAACTTTTAATAATAGAACAATAATGAAACCAAATACTACCACTTCATGTTCGAATTTAATGTCGACAAGTGTGTAGAAATCAATAAAACCAACGAAGCTACGTTCGAAATGTCACTACAAGTTGACAGACAATGGACGGTGAAGAATCGCTATTAAGATTTCAAGTATCATCCACACAAGTGTTGAGTGATTTCACAAAATCAAACACTTCAAACCCAAAGTTGTGGACAAGGACTTCTCTTCCATTCTTTCCTCTCCACGTACCCCTAAAAAAATTTAAAATTAAATTAATAATTTCATCATTGTCATTGTAGTATTTTGTATTCTACTCCAAAAACATGTCATTTCATCAAATTTGTGGGCACCCACTCACCTAAGTGCTTTAATTTTAGACCATACAACACCCTTTCTTCTTTAGTAAAACAAAATTGACTTGTTAACCACTCAATTTCAAAAATCTTGGTTTAAAAATAAGTGGTCTCACTGTTGGTTGTTTATTAAAAATTGATTGACTCTAATCAATTTCAATGACTACTAGTTTTACTGTAAAGTATTTTCTTGACCACAAGTTCAAATTCCATCAACCAGGCAAAGCAGCCACGGCCTTATAAATATGGTCATTGTTTCATCAACCGAATGAAACCAAAAATTTGAGCAACATGTGTAGAGGCATTGAAGATCAGAACACAACACTACAACAAGGCTTTTGTTCTTCTGAAGAACATGTTTCATCTCATGTGAACTCTTCAGGATTTGTGTCCTGTGAGCTTTGTGGGTTGAGGGCTTCTTTGTATTGTCAAGCTGATGATGCTTTTCTATGTTTGAAGTGTGATAAATGGGTCCATCAAGCTAATTTCTTGGCTCTCAGACATGTCAGGTGCTTTTTATGCAATTCTTGTCAGAATCTTACACAGAGATATCTTATTGGGGTTTCTGTTGAAGTTAAGCTTCCTACCATTCTCAGATTAATGGAGACTTGTACAAGATTTAGTTCTGATTTCAAGGTTGATGATAGAAATCTTAATCTAAATCTAAATCTGTCAAGAAAAACCCCTCAAAGGACTTTTCAGTTCCTTTGAGTTTTTCTTTATTGGTCCCATGGGGGTTCCTGGTTTGTTATGAAGAGAAAGACAGTTTTTTTTAGGATAATTAGACACTGAACAAAGATTTGTACCATGATTATGTAATTTGAGAAGTGTTGTATTATGTAGAACCAAAATGAATTGTTCTCTTGACATGTATTTTAGGATATACAAGATGGTTATTGTATGTAACAACTGTTTTTGTTTATCAGATGCTGTGTAAAGTAATATTGAGAAATAAAAGTTAATGTAGTCTTTTTGTGGTTGATGACGTTTGAAGAATCAAATGAGGACAAAATATGCTTTACATAAAAGATTACAAGTTTATAAACTCAGTTTCAGACAAATTCAACTGTATAGTATATCATCTTTTCCAGATGTGAAGGTCTCATCTCCAAGATAAGTTATCACAACACCAGAATGTCAATAAATTGGAATATTTTTTTTCGTTTGTTTTTCCAAATCTCTGTTACCAATGACAATGGTTAGGACCAGATGGATTAAAGCTAGCTACTTGGCTTTCATTGTCTTGTTTTCTCAGCTTGACAACTAAAAAGATATCAGAAGAATCTACCTTTCTTATCTCATTATTCCTACTACAAGTTGTTAAAGAATCTGCTTGCTGCACTATCACAACAATTCACTTCCAAACAAATACAAAACTTGTCCAGATGCTTAAAGACACTATGATTCTACAAGCTCTCCAAAATGGCATCTCAGAAAAGTTTATAAGCATCACTTTTCAATAGATTTCTTTCAGGTTAGACAATGAGAACTCAAGTGTAACATGTGTATATCAATATCAACCATACGATTCTGATAAACTTGAGACATGAAAACAATCTTATGATTAGTATAATCTATGTTTCCTAGCTTTATTTCATTTTCCGATTGGAAAACTCTAGAGCATATGTCTATTGTTTATTCTTCCCTGAAAAGGGTTCTATGATAAATAACTCCTATAATAAAATAACAGCCGAGATCTGTTGATCACCTCTATAGTTAACTGATTATTATACCACCAATGTGGTGTGTATACATTCTATAGTATTGCTTCTATTGAAATATCACTTAACAAAACTTCTGCAGATGGACAGAACGGTACCTAAGCGATTCAGCATCTGCTCTCAATAGTTCCTTGTCACAAGAGGATCATAGTCATATGCTTCTCCTGCTTTCACAAATCTGCCCTTGACGCGCTTCCTAGTATCAGCTCTGGCTTTTCGTGAGGCGTATCTTATTTGCTTCCCAAATCTACACATTACAAAAGATCAAAATATTCATCTAAGAAATGTAAATATGTATCGATATCAATCATAAGTCGAGTTAAAGATCTTACGTTCTAGTTTTCTTCTTTTCATTGTATCTCATCTTGGCCTTATCCCTTGCTTGTGGACAGCTAATTTCAAGGTTAGGCTCCCATGGCGTTTCGCCTGGTAGAAAAACTGGTGACAATCCACAATCTTGATAATCAGCTGCACTACTCTCACCTGTAATGTTAGATAGCGAAAGCGACATGCTTGAGTGGACTTGTTGTGGATTAGGGAATCCAATGTTGATGTTTCTGTTGCAGTTAGGATTCATGAGCATGCAATTGGTGCTACCATTGATACCTGGTAACACATTGGTAGTATTGGTTGTCGTCCCACCAACACAAGAGGACTGAAACCGGACACAATCTAGTTGTCCTATGGATGATGCCTGATAATAATCCAATCATATGATTCACAAATCAACATTTTTACTAGTACTCAAATTGCATTAGCTACCTATATATGAAATTTGAATGTTAAACAAGACAACAGACCTCTAAAGCATTTGGAATAGGACTATCAGACTCCCCAACTGATAAGCTTTTCTCCACATCACGAATCTGGTAACTAGATTGACCATGTGAGCAACCAAAAATCTCATCATCACTTTCAAAGTTCAATTGAACATCCTCTATGTTAAGACCATCACAGATATCATCATCATCATCACCATCAGGAAGCAGCTTAAGATCCTTAAAGTCAGAACAAGCCTGCATCACATTCACAAAACAAATTACAACAAACAATAGAAATCAATACATCAAACACATTGTTGTATAACAATAAACCAAAATCAAACCTTTGGCTTGTTGGACTCATCGGAGAAGAAAGCAGATTGATCAGCACAATAAGGCATGTAATTAGGTTGCGATGGAGGGGGTGGTGGTGGTATTGATGAACCATTTGGCATCCATGAACCCAAATCATTCCCTCTTTGTTCCAATCTACACGTGTCATTCTCAGGAACATCAAGAACAGAAGACCAAATCCTTGTAAACTCAGCAGAAGAAGGACAACCTGTGTAGCAATCAAGAACCTGACATCGATGTCCTAAACTCGAACAACCACCACCATTCCAATCGCAATTCTGACACAGAGATATTTTCTCATCGATGCATCGAACAATTGCGGCTTGTGTATTGCATTTATCACACAAAAGTGAACGAGGGTGTCTACGTGACAATGTATTCGCAGAATGTACACACCCATCACAATGCAAACAAAGCCTTGCCAAGTCTGCCTTACAATACACTACTGCTCTCACCAATCCACAAAATTCACACATTGGCTCCATTCCTCTCCCAACTGTCACCATACAAATCAAAATTCACTCAATAATTTTTTTCTTTTTCAATTAAAATCCCCACCAAAATATACAAAAACAGAAAATCGTTACAGGAAGATCATGAATTAGAATCAATGAGGATTTTATTTTTTTTATTTTTTTTATTTTTTGTTTTTAAATAAAAGAAAATAATTGAAATCGATTTTCTTGAAAACCATGTGTGAGAACACATATAAGTAAGCAACGTTGTTGGTTTCTGACAGTGTCGAGTAACATGGGGATCTGCCACGTTGACTTCAAATTAAAAAATTGTTATGGTTAGCCATATTAATCGGACTATATTCGTGACAGTATTGTAGGGAGGTGGCAGAGATGGTAAATAAGTGCAAAGAACAGGGTGGGTTGCTTAATTCGTGAAGAATTTTTTGATTTGGCTGGACCAATCAAAAATCAACACATGGTAGAATGTTTTTCCTAGATCTGTTGACGTGGAATGTGAATCTGATGTGGCTTTAAGTCAATTTCTTTGTGAGTTGGCCCATTTTTTAGGGATTTTAACATTATCTAAACGTGTCAGAAATTATAATTTTAAAAGATTTAATTAAAAGTAAATTGAGATAATCGTTCTCTCTCCGTAGTTTACTCTCATGTGTTGCAAAGATTTTGGAAGAGTTTTCTGACACTACATGCAAATCGATAGAACTGTGAGAATATTTTTAAATTTTAAATCACACTATTATTAGCGTCTGATTTAAATCAGACTATAAATATTTAATCAAATTTATTATTTATTATTATATTATTTTTTTTTAAAAATGTTAAATAAATATTTTTTTTTGAATGATTTCACTTTTAGTTTTTTTTAAAGTTTTAATTAAGTTAATGAGCTCCCAAAATTTGAATTAAGTTTTTAAACCAAGCAAAACTTTAGATTTTACAAAATGAGTTTTTATGATTTTTTTCCCTTTTTCACATAAAAATAAATGTTGGTCAAAAAGGTCATTCACACTTGTGAAGAACTTTTAATAACATGTGAAGGATGTGAAGACTCATTTTATGAAATTTAAACTTTGAAGACTCATTAAATATATAGCTTGATTAGTTCAGTTTTTATATTTTTTCTTTTTTTTTTATTTATAATAGAATTAGTTTAACATAAAATCACAATAAATTTAAATAATAAAATTCATAAATAATGTGATTGAAAAAATCCAATACATAGATCATATGTATATAATTTTAATTTCTAAACTTCATGTTCACAAATAAACGTCATAATTGCCCAAGATAAAAAAATAAAAAATAATAAATTTATGACTACAATAAAATTTTACTTTTATATTCTTATATATTTTATTATTTTAAAATGATTGATTAATGTATTAAAAAATAAATATAAAATATTGATGATTGTATTGAAAATAGTGGTTTACTTTAAAATATTGAGCATAATGATAAAAGTGAAAAATTGGAAAATTAAGTATAAATAAATAAATAAGTAAATAAGTATATATATATATATATATATACTTATTTTGAGATAATTTTATTTATTTATCTATCTATCAATTGTGACTTTGTAGAGTATTTTTCATTCAAATTAGCTATTAGCATTAAAGCATTCAACAACAACCACAAGATGGATATAACATGGAAATAAATTTAAACGGACGTAGATATAATATCCAAATAAATTTAAATTAGACTAAATCAACAAATTTGTGTAGATTTTATCCGCTAGTTATGTTGGATTTCATAAAATAAAAAATAATAATAAAAGAAAATAAAAAATCGGTTGATTCGATTTTTTTTTATAAAATCTGAATTATGATGCTAAATAAAACCACATAAAAAATGCAAGGTTAAAACCGCTGAAAAATACCGTGAAGTTCTTAAATTTGACAAAAATATCATATGTTTTCATTGCTATAAAATTTCGGATCCCTTATCTCTTTTATTTATAGAGAGTCAAAGGGTCTCAATTCTATTAGGATTTAGTCTATTACTACCTTCGTTCCATTTTACTTGACACATTAGGTTTTTAGGTACTATTTATCGACTAATGTTGTTTCATATATTGTGGTTTATGTATAAGAAAAAATATAGTCAAGTGAGATATTGTTTTATTCATTTTAATGTCTACTTTTTAAATATAAAATTATCATAATTTTTAGTCGTGTATAATTAAAAATATTTACCGTTGAAATTTTGCATCGACAAAAGTGCAAAAAGTAAATGTAGCAAGATTAGTGGGTAGAGATGGCAATTTGAATCCACCCGGTTTCCCCGATCCGCTCCAACCCGGTCGGGGCGGATTTAAACCCGTCCCGCATAGGGGTGGATTCAATGACCGGTGCCGGGGCGGGGCGGATTCGGGTTCTATCAAAATCTGTCCCGCCCCACACTGGTATATATATTAATTAATTTATTATATTATATTACAAAATAAATATATTTTATAATATTATATATAATATAATTAATATTAGTTCTAACATTTAATGTGTTTTTATTTTTTAATTTCTTAATGGTATAGAATTTAATGTTATTTATGTTATTTTAATATTATATATTGATATAATATTTTATTAGTTATTATTTAAGTAATTCCGAATAATAATGCGGGTTGGGATGGGGCGGGGCGAGTTTAAACCCGCTCCGCGCGGGTTGGATTTTTTTAGTAGGTAAAAAATCCGGCGGGGCAGGTTGGGGTGGGTTTTGATTAATTATAAAACTGTCGGGGCGGGTTCAGGTTGACCAAAAATCCGCTCCAATCCGCCCATTGTCATCCTTATTAATGGGACGGAGGGGAGTAGTATTAACAGGTAATGATAGCCCGAATCCGACATGATCTAATATAATTGATCCATAGTGGGCCTGTTGGACTTAGACCGTGGATGCTTAGGCAAAGAAATAGAAAGTGGGGTCGGAATTGGATCGTTTATACTTTTGGCTGAAATCTGGGCTTGAGTCATATACGCTTTCGGGCGAAACCTTGTTGGGACCTCTTTATTTCTTACTTTCAACATAAGAGACCATGACCGAAATATACAGTTGCAAATTTATTGATCTTGAGCCCAGCCCAACTCGGGCAGATTTGAACGTATGGGGCTTTTGGCCCTTGATATTTCAACCGTAGTAATTTCGGCCTCTGCATATTAACTCCTAGTAGTTCTAAACATTTTCCCACAACATTAATCCCTCGTTGCTAGTGCTTGAATTTTTCAAGTATGGCAATGTAATTTGGTGGTGATTTCGGTCGAAAAGGTTATTACCTCAAAATCATATTGAAATTTCGGTCGAAGGGACTATGTTCCCTAAGGTTACTTTTCATGTTGGTTTCTCTTTTTCTCTATTATTTATTATTTATTTATTTCCCCAAGTGGCCACATTAGCTATTACCCATCAAATTAGCGATTTTGTTAAGTTACGAAGACCCTTTTCTGCTTTAATTTTCATTTCTTCATCTTCTAGCCACTTCTATAAGTTCTTTTAGTTTCAAATTAGGGGCTTTCTTTGCGAATATTAATCTTGCTCACTCTATAGCCTAAGATCTTTGAAATTGAACATTTCTTGTATTAAAAGCTACCTAATTCCAAATAAAATAGAGGTGAATTCTTCTTAAAACATATGTAAGAAAACAAGTTACCATTGGCCATGGGTGGACTCTTTCACCCAGATTTACGTGTTATTTAGTCTGGATTTCACAATAATATTTAGGATCATTAAGGAAACGTGTCACGGACGAAATCAAAACGTGAGCAAGTCACCACGAACTAACAATTACGATAATGACTTCACTTCGAGTACCTTTGCAACAAAAATATATACTAGAACACACCTGTAACTTATTAAAACAACATTCACTTATAAATAGCTACCGCTTGAATAAATATATGAACACTAAAACATTTAAGGGGTGCCACGTTTAAAGTCACTATTTATATGTATAACAAACTGGACACATCGTTATATATACATCTTAAAACACTTATCCACTTATGTACATGAAAATGAGATCATGTTTCGCGCGTTTCATGCGGAATGAAAATAATTAAGATTTAGACTCTATTAATTTTTTGTTTGGATGACTGACACTATTATTTTATATAGTGTAGTTGAGTTCAATACTATTTTGTATAATACTAAAAATTTATTTAGATGGATAGTGTAGTTCTGTTTAATAAAATTAATTTTTTTTTTGTTTGGATAGATGGTGTGGGTTAAAAAGATGCAAATTGACCATAATACGAAACAAATGGTGTATAGTGTTCATATTAATTATTATTGTTAGATGATTTAATTTATTTCTTTAGTTTTGGCACATTATGGTTTAATTTCTTTATTTTTACTAGATTGATTTGATTAAGTAGAAAAACTAATGTGCCGTTTATTTTTTCTTTTTAATATTTTTTAAATTTATTTTTAAGTAATTTTGAGTTTTTTTAAACGTTTATATTATTTTAAGTTCTAAAAATATATTTTATAAAAATAAAAAAAATTTCACCTATTCTAATTAGATTAGAAATATTTAAATATTACACATTATATTTTCATATTGTCCCATTTGTACAAAATAAAATTGAAAAACAATCTTAAATTTGATTTAATTAATTGGATATATTTTATTATTTTATTGAGAACTATATAAATAGATTAAAAAATATAAAATTAATAAAATAAAATTACACTATATTTGAAGATAGACCACAACTATCTCAATTAATTAAATAAAATATGTTTAAAAAATGTTAAAGCAAATAAACAACCAAAACACTATCTCTAATAACCAAAGTAAATATATTAAATAAAAAAAATACAAATTAATTAAATAAAATTAAACACTCTCTAAGCTTTGTTTGGATGACTAACACTACTGTTTCGTACAACATAGTTTAGTTCATACTAAAATCATGTGTGGATGGATGAGTATAATTATGTACAATAAAGTCAAAGTTCTTGTTTGGATTGATGATGTGGTATGGGTTAAAAAATATATATATAAATTGACCACAACACCCTTATGTATAATATTCACACTAATTATTATTTAGTAGAAATTATTGAAAATGGGTCCTCTAAAGTTTGATTTTTTTTTTTATAAGTCCATTTTCAAATTCTTACAAAAATAAACATTGTACTTGTGAAAGTTTGATTTTCAGAAATAGGTCGCGCTGACAATTTTACCCTTCACTTGAATTTTTATTTCCGTACTGCCATTCTGAAATCACTTCACAAATTTTGAAATCTTTTTAGACATCTTTGAACCTAGATCAGAAATAAAATAATAACTGAATCACAAATTCTGATTTTATATTAGAAATGTGTGATCGTGAATCACAAATATATAAAGTGCGCAGTTTTTGGAAAATTTTAAGTCGAGGGTAAAATTGGAAGCACATCCTATGAGATGCAAACCAAACTTTACAAAACTTATATTTGAAAGAATTTGAAACTGGGCCTATAAATAAAATTCAAACATTAAAAAGCCCATATATGAAAAATCCTATTATTTATTTTATGATTTAATTCATTTCTTTAGTTTTAACACAAATTATTATTGTATTTGAATTAATTATTATTATTATTTATTTTATTTTATTTTTACTAATTTGAAAAGGTAAGATGGTGTATTTTTTTGACTTTTATATTATTTTAAGTACGAAAATGACTTATTCTTTTCTTTTTAAAAAATTGCATTTATTCTAATTAGATAAGATATATTTAAATATTACCCATTGTGTTTTCATATTTAACCCATTTTTGTAAAATAAAATTGAAAAAAAAACTTAAAAATTGAATTTTCCTAAATTAAATTTTTAATTAAAATATTAAATTAATAAAAAACAATTCCATCCAAATTGGGAACATTAAATTTAAAAATTAGATTTACTTTTATATTTTTAATTAAAAATATTTTTTAAAAATATTTTTTTATTAAAGGGTAAAATACTAATAAAAATATATTATATTAATAGAATATATATAAAAAAAAATCACTTGCTTATTTAAAAATGCTTACTATTTAAAATTTATAAATTTGATCTAATTAGACATTAGTAAAAAATAAAATGGACCTAACTAAATATTAATATTTTAATTAATTTGATTAATTTTGATATTTTATTGAGAACAATATAAATAGATTAAAAAATAAAAA